>JAJOZX010007607.1:0-220867 GCA_023014485.1 Bathynomus jamesi
GAAAGGATTTGCAAACGCGTGTAAAACAGCATCAATATTCCGTTAGAACGGGACAATTGTCCAGTGCCCTTTTTGTCCATTTGTCAGAGTTATCCCTTGTATTGATTGGAATAATGCTTCAGTTTTGTTTCACTCTAGCAACATTGTTAATAGAAATATTCTTGAGTCGGCTATAATTCAACTTACAAATAACCTTAACATGAGTAAGGTCTGTTTCAACTCGATCCCGTTGCTCTGAATTCCTTCAGAATGGATTTAAACAAAAAGGGCAGGTTGCTAAATCTGTGGTAAAAATTTGTTTTGTATCTGTTTCCTTATAAATCTGTATGTTTCTCTTACAATTTTATTTTTCAATTTATTGCTGTATGCGTGTATGTGTATGTATGATGTATGTATGTGTATGTATGTATGTGTGTATGTATATATTATATATGTATGTATGTATGTGTATGTGTATGTATATATATATATATATATATATATATATATATATATATGTGTGTATGTATGTATGTATGTATGTATGTATGTATATGTATATGTATTTATATTTGGTTATGCGGGTATACATGTGTAGTTGTATTATTTGTAATTTTTCCAATTTATATTTAGTTTTATTTCTTTATTCTTTTGTGACCTACCGATTTTTCAGACAATAATTATAAAAACCTTTGGTAATTTTTTTCCCTTATGCATATATATATATTCCTTATATATTGCGTTTATTTCGTATATATACCTTATATATGTTGTATATATTTTTATAGTTTCTTTATATATCATCTAGGCATCATTTTGTTTTCCAATTTATATTTACTTTACTTTTTTATTCGTTTGTGACCACAGTATGCATGATTCAGACAATAACTAAAAAACCTTTGGTAATTTTTCCCTTATAAATTTGCGTGCCTCTCTTAAAATTTATTTTTCAATTTATTATTATTATTATTATTTTTTTTTTGGTTTATTTCTTTATTTCTTTGTGACATATATATTATCAATTTGGCATCATCTATTAAATTGATTGTAAACTTTCCTTTTGAGCTTGAATTTGTAGACTCCACTTATAATTTTTGGTTTTTTATCTGTTGGTTTATTTCTTTATGGTTATTTAGGCTGTGACGTATATATCACTAAGGCATTATTTTGTAATTTTTTTTTTTTTCCAATTTATATTTATTTTTATTTTTATTTCTTTATTCTTTTGTGACCTATTTCATAAACGAGCCATTTGAATTTATGTTGAATTTCGGCCAAAATGCTAAAAGTGTCATTTTTCCATACAAATGTGTTTGCTCCTCCCACAATTTTTTGTATACTTACCATATATATATATATATATATATATATTTTATTTTGTAACCTATATATTGCCTTGAACTCTCCTTTCACTTCAGTGTTCCTGAGGAGGTCATTAGACGAAAGCGCTTGAGCACCAGTCTGTGTTTCTTTTCCCTTCGTGGTTTTATTCATCAATATATATAATTATATATATATATATATATATATATATATATATATATATAATAATTCTTTTAAATAATGCGGACAGTACTAAGTGAGGGGTTGGCCCCTCAATCAAACGGCTGCAGCTCTACCACTGTTGCAGTGGCTGATTACGCCAAGCTCCCTAACAGATGCATAATCTCCGAACCCTAAGGAGCATGGCACAGCCAGCCACTGCAAGAGCGATGAAGCTACACTTCTTTTGGACTGAGTAGGGCCTAAGCAAACCAACATCCAGTGCTTTCCACATTATTCAATCCTTCCACATCATGTTTTAATTAGCGAGGTTAATCCTTCATGTACCTCCTGACTTATACTTAATCTCTCTCTCTCTCTCTATACAATAATATCTTATATATATATATATATATATATATTTTCATATATATACACACTGTTCCATGCACATTCTGTGTGTAACATAAAAGTTCTCAGGCAACCATTCTGAGTTGTATCATATATGTATTGATATATACATAAACCTCCATTTCTCTAACATCCCCAAATCACCTTTTCTACTAATCCATTCAGCTTTCTACATCTAAGTAATCCATATCCTTCCGAAATGCAAATGATCCTCATGAATTCTACGTATGCTATTCGAATCTCTTTTTAAAAAATCGCAATCCATTTATTCAGTAATGGAACACGAATGGAACGAATGAGTATAAAATCAATGATGAATGAATCCATTTCCTGAAGGTTCCTTTTTGGCATCATTTATTAGAATTCTTGTCTTGTGTTCTTTTCTCGAACTTGGCACAAAATTATGAGAATTTCTCGTGAATCCATTAGTCATTAAAAAGTTGGATTTAATTGTTTGGTGATGGATTTTGGATTAGGAAAGCATTTTGTGAATCCATTTTCAATTTGTTTGAAAAATAGTTTGGGGAAATTAAATGTCAGATTTCCTTTAGGAGTTAATATACATACACACACAGACACACACACACACACACAACACACATGCACACACACACACACACACACACACACACACACATATATATATATATATATATATTATATATATATATATATATATATATATTATATTATATATATAGGGTGTTTCATAACATGTGGTACGCACTTTCAGGATGGATTCAGGACCTGAAAACAATGAAAACAGTTTATATAAACATATGCTCGAAATCGCTTTGTTTCCGAGTTACAGCCCGTTATGTGTTCCAGCAAATATCCGCCTTATCTTTAAAGGAAGTGCTCAAAATGACCGCCTTGCGCTTGAATACACGCCTCAACACGCCTCGTTATAACCTGCCTGACGCGTTCAAACATTCCAGGTACTGCTCGGCTTTTCTGGCATCCTTGTTCTACACGTTGGCGAACCATTTCAACGTTGTCAATGGGTGTCACGTAAATGATGGATTTCAGATGACCCCACAGGTAAAAATCAAGTGGATTCAGGTCCGGGGAGTGAGCAGGCCACGCAATGGGTCCTCCACGGCCTATCCATTTATCAGGGAAATGGTCATCCAAATAGTCTCTGGCTACTCGACTAAAATGAGGTGGAGCGCCGTCATGCATAAACCACATACGGCGTCGGACACCAAGAGGAACTTCATCTAGTAAATCGCTTAAATTATTCCTTACAAATTTGGAATAGGATTCTCGTGTTAATCTTCCAGGCAAAACAAAAGGACCGATTAAGTTGTCGGCAATAAGTCCTGCCCATATATTGATACTAAATTGTTGTTGGTGCCTTGACTGGATGAAGGCATGCGGATTCTCTTCGGCCCAGTGATGAGTGTTGTGAAAATTGATCACCCCATTTTTTGTGAAGGCAACCTCATTAGAAAACAACACGGAGGATAGAAAAAGAGGATCGCGAGCACACTGTTGAAGGAACCAAGTACAAAAAGCCTCTCGTGGTGAGAAATCAGCTTCAGTAAGGTCTTGTACTCTCTGAATGTGATATGGGTAAAGCTGTTGTTCCAGTAAAATTCTCCACACAGTTGTGTATCTTACACCCCCTGCTGCTGCTATCTTTCGGGTGCTGACACCAGGATGTTCCTCCACGCGATTCAGGACCCGCTCCTTCAACTCAATAGTTCTGGCGTTGCTTGGTCTACCACCATCTGAAACTCGCTTGTTGAATGATCCTGTATCACCAAGTCGCTCGTCTATTCTTTGAAATGCCTTCTTATCTGGCAGACGGCGATTCGGAAATCTTTCCGCATACAGACGTCTTGCTGCGGCCGCATTACACTCGGCAAGTCCATACATGCGATGCACATCTGCCATTTCTCTGTTTGAATAAGCCTCCATTCTCACTTCAAATGCACACTATCACTGAATAGCACAAAAACTTCAAGGTTTTTTCACTGGACTGCACTTATTCACGGTAAGAAGTTACGAATACGAGCAGTGAAACACCGCGATGCACCTCTGACTGACTGACTGATGGCTCTACACTCAACGATATTGAAACATGTCATAGAGTCTACGAAACATTACACTCGACAGGGCCATACATGAAATAAGTCTCGTACACACTCACAAACATTATCGGCAAGCAGTGTTTGTAAACAGTTTGCGGAAAGAATTGCTGGAACACAAAACGGGCTGTAACTCGGAAACAAAGCGATTTCAGGTTCTGAATTCACCCTGAAAGTGCGTCCCACATGTTATGAAACACCCTCTAATATAATATATATATATATATATATATATATATGTGTGTGTGTGTGTGTGTGTGTGTGTGTGTATGTATGTGTACTGTAAATAAAAAAGAAATTATAAACACAAATATTGAAATAACAACAGTACATTCCGAACCTGTAATTCAATGAGAAAATAAACATTTTCAAGTTCGTTAAAACCTAGTTCTGTTATATTATTTTACTCGATAAATTGCGTTCATAAAACTCCAAATTATAATGGCGAAAATATACTCTCGTAACCAGTGGTGTAGTCGTAATTTCTTCAGTGGGGTAACGCAGTAGGGTAACGCTGAAAGTAAAATAAAACCAGTAGGGTAACGCTAAAAGTAAAATAAAACCAGTGGGGTAACGCCGTTACCTTGCGTTACCCCCGGACTACACCACTGCTCGTAACCCCATCTGTGCAAAAGTAAAAAGTTTTTTCACTTACAAACAAAATAAATTTTTTAGACAGTTATACAAATTATACAAATTGTATAACAGTGGCGAAACTAAGTTGTTGCGGGCCCTGGTGCAAAATATTCACATGGATCCTGCCCCCCCCCCCTAAAAAAAAGCACGTTACAATGCGTGTTGATAAATATTTACAAAACTTTAGACACAATATATCTACTCACCGTTTATTTAAAGGCAACTTTTCTGGTTTACATTTAGGCAAAAGTGGTCACCATTTCCTCGAAATTTAATTCTCTTTGCAATTTTATTTTCAATTCAAAGTTATACAAATTTTATTCCTTAAAATATTGCTCCAAACATATTCCTTCAACTTAATTCCTAATGTAGCGCAGACACACACACACACACACACACACACACACATATATATATATATATATGAAAATTATTTCACGAAAGTAACACGTGAAAAATATTTATATGGAAAAAATAAACCACGAAGTGTTCCTGAGGATGTCATTAGACGAAAGCGCTTCAGCACCATTCTGTGTTTCTTTTCCTTCGTGTTTTTTTCATCATATATATATATATATATATATATATATATAATATATATATATATATATATATATATATATATATATATATGAGAAAGTATATTTAGCGTTTTATCAATTTTTATGACTGTCTTTATTCCCTCAAATAGAATATAATAAAAATACTAATAATTTGTTTCGCATATCTTATCCTATTTTTAGTTTAGTCTCAATATATGATGAAAAAGGAATGCTGAGATTATATTTTCTTCTTTCAACGTTAAAATGTTTGAAAAAACCATTTAATATTTATGAAAGTATAACAAAAATAGAATATATTCATATTCGGAATATATATATATATATATATATGATGCAAATCCATAAGGAAAAAGAAAAATTTATTCTAAGCCCTTTCATGTATTCAGCAATATACCCTTTTCCTTGTGGATTTGCATCATTTATTCATTTTACGTGTTTAAGTGTGAAATTCATTCCATATATATATATATATATATATATATATATATATATATATATATAATTGGTTATGCTTCCGACCGAATTGTTCATTCTGATGAAGGTCAAGTTTTTGGTCCACCTTAGACCTACAGCTTTACGTGGAATCCAAATCACGACCTACCACAGATGGTCAGAAATTACAAAGTCCACCCCTGGACTCGATCTCACGCCCTCCCAATCAGCAGCCTGCGTCTTAACCACTAAGCCACCCAACATACCTATTTATCTACCACCTTATTTTTTTTTAGAAATATGAACAGCTGGATAAAAACAGCCTTTTCCTCACGAGTGTAACTCACTTCAATATCAGCCATTGCGTGTTATTCTACCTGCAACAAGAAAAAGGCCCCAAAACAAGACATCAATTTGAACATTTGTTTTCGTTTTAATGCATTACTTTCGTAAATTTAATGTAAAATAAATTTTCCTATGAGACCGGACTTATGGGACACCCTGTATATAAACACGCAAGGTCCAAACCCTTTTCACTGCGCACTTGTTAGCTTCAATTTTATTCACTTTGCTCTTGCTAAAATATTCCATTTATTTCAAGACTGTTGAAAATAAAATGTTCCAGAAATGAATATCTGAAAGTAATATTTATTACCGAGTTTGAAACTAAAAATATCTCTCTCTCTCTCTCTCTCTCTCTCTCTCTCTCTCTCTCTCTCTCTCTGTGTGGCTTTATTTACGGACGTTATTTCTTCTACAATGTGATAAACGATGATACCTACGAAATAATACTAATAATAAACTGATGCTTTATATTAATAATAATTCCTGTATGAGGTTACGAAAGCTTAATAATAATATTGGTCGTGTCGTCAGAGGTTTACTGAATATGAGAAATTAAATTTGGTAAATTTCTTTCCAAATTTCAAAGTAAATTAAAATTTAATTAAATAAACATTACCTTGAATTTGGAAATGTGGGACATGACATTTGGAGCAACTTAATTTTCAGTTCTTTATATAATGGTTATACAGTTCATGTAAAGTTAATTAAATGAAAGTGACCCTGAAGGAGAAGCCAAATTGTTATATACGTTGTCATTAGTTTGCATTATGCCTTTTTTTTTAAGGTATTTACACGAGTTTGAAATTCTGCTAAATAAAGTCCTCTTAGACACGTTCCTCTGTCCTTGTATACGTCGAGTCGGTAGTAATGTATGTATGTCTGTATGTATGTATGTATGTCTGTCTGTGTCTGTCTGTCTGTCTCTCTGGGACCTTTACTTTTTATCATCTATATTAACGATATAGACGTCGGGCTCCTATTATGATACAATCTCCAAATTTGCAGACGATACGAAATTAGGAAGTAGTGTAGGTACTGAGGAGGGCGTAAGAAGCTTGAAAATGATCTTGACAGGTTGGGCGAATGGTCCGCTACTTGGCAGATGCCATTCAACTTGGACAAATGTAAGGTAATGCACATAGGTTATAAAAACCCGAAGACCGATTACTCTCTCTTGGGAAGGAACTTGACTGAGACCGATCTAGAGAAAGACTTAGGAGTCTGTTCCTTTCGGAACAAGGAGACTGTAATGTCTCTTTATAATTCACTAGTCAGACCTCAACTGGAAAACTGTGCGCAGTTTTGGTCTCCATCCCTTAGGAAGGATATAGAAAGGTTAGAAAGGGTACAAACAAAGGCTACAAAACTGAGCCCTTCATTGAGAATGCAAAACTACCAACGGATATTGGAGCGCCTAAATCTGTTTACCTTAGAGACGAGGAGGTTACGCGGTCAGCTTATTCAAGTCTTCAAGATGCTCAATAGAATAGACAGGGTAGACTACAGGAACTTTTTCTCACTTAATGCCAATCCGATAAGAAATAATGGGTTTAAACTGGAACTAAAGACATTTAGGACCTCTGTCTGCGGCAATTTCTTTTCCTATAAAATAGTTAATATCTGGAACCAACTTCCCTCAGAGGTTGTTTCAAGCCAAAGAGTAAATGTGTTTAAAAATAAGCTAGACAAAGTACTAAATACTCTCATGGTTTAAGAATAAAACATAACGTAACTCTGCAGGAGTTCGCTTGCGCGGTGTCTCTGTGGGCATGCGTAATTATAGTACTATCTCATATATTTTCCACTTTCCTTTAAAATTTCCTTAGCTACTTTTCCAGGGTCAAGGAATTTTCTTCAACCTTTTTCCGTACTTGCCTCTGGCAGGGAGGGAGCAGAAGGTGGGGAGGGAGCCTTTACTTTTCTATTCAGTTTTATACTACAGGGTGTCCCGTAAGTCTGGACCCATAGGGAAAAATAATAAAATTACAAAAGTCCAAAAATTTATTACATAATCTGTTCAAAGTGTCCGCCGTTGTGTCGCACATATAGTTGAAGAAGCAATCTCCACTGCGACAGCACTTTCTGAATCACAGTCGCAGAAATTTCTTGACACGCCTCCACAATGCGTGCTTTAAGGTGGAAAATGTTCTGAAGTTTGACCTCGTACACTTTGGCTTTCAAGTGGCCCCACAAATAAAAATCATAATAAAAAATAATAAAAAATAATAATAATAAAATAATAATAATAACATAATAAAAAAATATATTATAAATCCCTATGGGTCCAGACTTACGGGACACCCTGTACTGCTAGAATAGTTGAAAGAAAAATAAACTTGTTTCATAACAGGAACCTCCCAGAGTGGATCTGAAAGTCTTTGAGGCTTCCTCTTTTCCTTGTAACTCCTTGTAACTCTCTCTCTCTCTCTCTCTCTCTCTCCATAAGGGGCAAGTATACGGGGATAGATACAGGGAGAGTCCATTGTTGTTCATTCCTCGCCGGAAACAGATTTTCTCTACTTTCATGGTGGCACAACACCGCGAAATATAAACGACTCAATATATCACTTGCTACATAAACACCTTTACCCAAATTAAAATTCGACGACATTCAAAGAGTTGGCAGACACATACAGATGACAAACATCCAATTACATAAAACACGCTCACCTTGCCTGCTTTGTTAATATAAAGAATAGAGAAGAAAATGTTCCGTAGAAACACATAATTTCATAAAAACACCTTCAAAAAATGTGAAGTAGAGTTGTAATTTTGCTGACGCGATTTTTTTTCTTTTGGTTGGTTGGATGCACGTGACGGGTGAGGGCATGGTGTGGAACATCTGACTTTTGTTCTTAATTCTTGTTTCCATATGTTCGAGGTTTTTGTGGCGATACCAAAAGGTTGATGTGCGATCGGGACAAGTATATTACACTGCCCAACAAAAACAAAATATTTTGCTGCTGATTTAATTCTAAGACCTGTTTCTGGATAATATTGATGTGCTGATTTAAAAAATCACCTTAGATTTTGTCCATCACATCAGGTTTTCGTGCAATGCAATATGCCTATTTTGGGTGATCCACGAAGGGCGCTTATCAAAATTGATGATTTTTGAGACCTGTTAACAGCTGTTTTGCTGTTAAAATTTTATCTGTGGAATACGCAAATCTGTGCATTAAATCTAAAGGTCATGTACAACATGTACGCAGTTCAGTAACTCAATGACCGAAACGGAGGCAAGAGCTTGGAATGCTTTTGTGGCAGTAGTTAAGAACTTTCTAGGAAACAAAAAGTCTGAAAATTATAAAGATCTTGTAAAGGATTTACTTGTAAACTTTCAGCAGTTGGGTTGCAACATGAGCATTAAAGTTCACTATCTCAACAGTCATCTGGATAAATTTCCAGAAAATCTTGGTGATGTTAGTGAAGAGCAAGGTGAAAGGTTCCACCAAGATATCAAAGTGATGGAAGAACGATACCAAGGAAGAAGATGGGATACCTATATGATGGCTGACTACTACTGCTGCTGGAGCCTGCAAAGAGATTGTCTTGACATCTCTCATTCTAGGAAGTCCTATAAGAGAAAATTTATCAGCACTGAAAAGTAAGAAAACAAGAAAAAGACAATGTTAAGAAAACTGGTCCCGTGCTTGCTTTAATATGGATTCATTTTTGGCTTATTTAAACACTTTTAATCACTTTATGTGTCAATATACCATTGTATATTAAAGTTCACTCCCTGCACAATTGTTTACTTTTCCATGCTGATTCTGAGTATGTAAAAACTTATTTTTTGAAAAAAAAAAAATTGGGCATAACCCTGCCAAAATGCGATATCTCCAAAATATCCGTATTTGATTGCTCGAAAACCTGACGTGATAGGCAAAAACTAAGGTAATTTTTGAAATCAGCACACCAAAGTTACCTAAAAACAGGTGTTAGAATTAAATCAGCAAAATTGGTGTTGGGCAGTGTTATTGGTTAGTTTATACAGCGGTGCTATCTAGTGTATGATATCTATGTGCATGGCGTAATTGTAGAGCTAGCTTATATATTCTCTTTCCTGAAAAATTTCCTTGGCTACTTTTCCAAGGGTCAAGGTATTTTTTTAACCTTTTTCCGTACCCGCCTCTGGCGGGGAGAGTGGGGAGAGAGCCTTATACTTTTCTACCCAGTTTTCTACTACTGCTAGAATAGTTAAAAAATAAACAGTTTAATAACAGGAACCTCCCCCCCCCCGAAGTGGACCAAAAGGTCTTTGAGGCTTCCTCTTGTTCTTGTAACTCGATGTAACTCTCTCTCTCTCTCTCTCTCTCTCTCTCTCTCTCTCTTAATCTACCTATCTATATCTTTATATGTATGTACTGATACGCGAGTTTCCCTCACACCCGTTTATTTAATGACCTTATCTTGCTCCTGATTGCGGCAAGACGTCCCCATGTACTATATTTGCTTTAAACTAAAGGATCCCAACAGTCACTCCATGCTTCGCGTGGGAAGGCTATGATGCACCTGACCTCTAATCTTTTTATTATCTCTGATCGGGGCAGAGAAAACCTTGTGGCTTTCAATACCTCAAAAACTCAGTTCCTCCATCTGTCTATTCATCACAATCTTCCACACTACTATCCCTTTACCTTCAACAATACACAACTGAATCGTTCCTCTTCTCTTAATACTTTTGGTGTTTCCTTTTCTCGTGATCTTTCCTGGAAAGATCACATATACTCTCTTTCTAAAACAGCTTCTAAGAGGTTAGGTGTGCTGTACCGGCTCCGCAACTTCTTCACCCCACTCAGTTTCTGTCTCTATACAGGGGTCTTGTTTACCCCTGTATGGAATACGCTTCTCATGTGTTGGGTGGCTCAATTGTGAAGAGCACTACTTGACCTGGTAGAATCAAAGGCTTTTCGTCTCATCAATTCCCCGCCTCTTACTGACTGTCTTCAATCCCCATCTCTTCGCCGCAATGTTGCCTCACTCTCTCTTTACTATCGCTATTATAACGGACATTGCTTTTCTGAACTCTGTAACTGCATGCCTCCTCTTTTATGGAGAACATGCAGCACCAGAGTTTCGAAACGTTCTCATTCCCTTTCTGTCCAACTCTATAACGTAAGGGTTAATCGGTATTTTCAATCTTTCATCTATTCAGCCGGTGAACTCTGGAACAATCTTCCTCAATCCATCTCTCCCCCTGTCTATGACCTCCAATCTTCCAAACGCAGAGTGTCCACGGATCTCCAAAACCTTGGACCTTGATTTTTTTTCTCGCTTCTTCCTCTATGGGGTAGGGGTGGGGGGCGTTTTTGCAAGCATTCGCCCTTGGCCTCTCCTTCCTGCATTATATACACACACCTTGGTTAACCTTCGTTTTGCTTCTCCCCAAATTGTTCATTCTGACGAAGGTCAAGCTTGTCACTCCACTTTAGACTTATAGTTTAACGTGAAATCCGAACCCAGCGTCTTAACCACTAGGCTACCCTGGGTACCCATTGATCTACCAACCAATTTCTTTATTGTGTGGAAGGATGAATAGCTGGGATTTGCTGCGCGCCACCTGCAGTCACCGGGTCTTGGTTCCGGTGCTGATGGATTCGTAGTGAACGACGCTAACTACTACACCAGTGAGGCGCAGTTTATATATATATATATATATATATATATATATATATATATATATATTATATATATATATATATGATACACACACAGACCGTGCATGGAACAAGGAACTCTTCTGCGAAAACTAAATCCACTATAGTCCGAATAAGTAGCAGTAAATGACAAACACTATATTTTTTTTCATCATGTTAGCCCGACGTGGGCAACGGGTCACTCGCAAAGAGGCCCCAAAAATATAGCTTCCCTCACCAGCTATCCGCAAAGCAGATAGGATCTAGCTTTGGGACAGGATCTAGGGTTTACAGCTACACTTACCCTACTATATTCAGAACCTCAATATAACCAAAAGACTCGTTGCATTCACGTCGGATTGAATACATCAAAGAAAAAGGGGTAACTATTGTATTGTATTTTTAACCAAAAACCAAAACTTAAACCTCAAATGGCAAAATTGAGCGTCCACTTTTCAAGGCGTGAACGCAACGAGTCTTTTGCTTATATTGAGGTTCTGAATATAGTAGGCTAGGTGAAGCTGTAAACCCTAGATCCTGTCCCAAAGCTGGATCCTATCCGCTTTGCAGATAGCTGGTGAGGGGAGCCACATTTTCGGGGCCTCTTTGCGACTGACTCGTTGCCCACGTCGGGCAAACATCATGAAAAAGAAAAAACTATAGTGTTTGCCATTTACCATTACTTATTCGGACTATAGTGGATTTAGTTTTCCCAGAAGTGTTCCTTGTTTCATGCACGGTCTGTGTGTATCATGAAAAAACCTCAGGGCACCAATCTCAGTTCAATCCCATATATACTGTATATATGGCGAGAGAGAGAGAGAGAGAGAGAGAGAGAGAGAGAGAGAGAGAGAGAGAGAGAGAGAGAGAATAAATTATGATGAATCAGTAAAAAAGGTGTAGAAAAGTGGATGCAAAGGTGTGAGAGTCAGATGAAGAAGGGGTAAAAGACAGAAAGATAATATCATTAGTGATAATTAAACATGGAGTCTTGTATAGCTATGACGAAAGAGTTAACGAGAAAGAGAAAGAAATAGGAGCTGTTTACGAGCTGTGTTAATCATGGTTAAAAAAAAATGCGTCTTTTTTTTTCGGAAAGAAGGGAGGTGTTGAGAGGCTGGGTGGAATACTAATTAACTTCAGAAAACTTCCCAAAATGTTTTTCCTTTGAGGATTTCTAATTTTAGCTATATTATTTACACTGCTTTTATCAGTATTTTCAGTGTGTTAAGTTAAATGTTTCAATGCTTAGTCCTGTTCTTTGCAACTTGTTATACATATATATATATATAAGTTATATATATGATACACACAGACCGTGCATGGAACAAGGAACTCTTCTGGGAGTATTAAATCCACTATAGTTCGAATAAGTAATAGAAAATGACAGATACTACAATTTTTCTTTTTCATGATGTTAGCCCGACGTGAGCAACGGGTCACTCGCAAAAAGGCCCCAAAATATAACTTCCCTTACCAGCTATCTGCAAAGGAGATAGGATCCAGCCTTGGGACAGGATCTAGGGTTTACAGCTTCACCTAGCCTACTATATTCAGGACCCAAATATATGCAAGAAACTCGTTGCATTCACGTCGGATTGAATACATCAAAGATCCTGTCCCAAAGCTGGATCCTATCTGCCTTGCAGATAGCTGGTGAGAGAAGCTATGTTTTGGAGCCGCTTTGCGGGTGACCCGTTTCTCACGTCGGGCTAACACAATGCACGGTCTGTGTGTAACATAAACGATCTCAGGGAACCATTCTGAGTTCAATCCTATATATATATATATGTGTGTGTACACCTTTCACCCTTTCACATGTTCCGTGCGATGAATCTTCATTTCACAAGGTCAAGCTTGTCGCCCGTCCTCTCGAGTTGGCCTGGTGAAGTAGAGAGTTGGTTTTTTGTACTCTCCACCTCACATAGTCAGGTATGCCCGGCTCATCGGGGATTGTTCTGAGCCAGGCGTCTAATCTTCTTTTGAAGATGTCCACTGAAATACCACTCGTGTTCCTTAGTTCTTTGGGGAGCTAATTAAACAATTTTGGTCCTCTCACAAAAAAACTATTTTCTTTCAGGGTTAAGGATATTCCCTCTCTAGGCTTTAATTTGGGAACACGACACAGTCTTCCTTTTCTACTTTCCACTGATGTTTGGGGGTTATAGGGTTCAGAGCAGTGGCGACTCCAGCTCTTCAAGACTACTCGGGCTCTTTTTAAATTTAGAGTCTACATATGAGCCGGCATTTAAATGCATGACAATAACTTAAGATTATCAATAAAATAAATAAATACATACCTCGGTAAAAAAAATTATTTGAATTTTATTTACTTGAACATAAAGTCCAAGCGTCTTGGTTTTAAAGCAAATTCCTTTAATATTCGGTCATGTAATTCCTTTTTGCTTTCTGAATCAATAAGTATTTCTTTTTCAATTGAAATCCTAGCCAGGGACGAGAGCCGTTCTTGAGCCATTGTGTTTCTTAAATATGATCTAATTCGATCAAGAACAGAGAAACTTCTTTCATTTGAAACAGAAGTAACAGGTATGGTAAGAAGGAGCTGAACCAGCTTTGTGGTTTCCGACATCGCAGACAATAATCCTAGTTCGTGAAAGACTTCTAAAATTTCATTTGCAGATTTGCATTTTCTAAAGTCACTGTCACGATAAAGATATTTCAATTCGTTAACTAAGGATTTGGAGTCAATTACATTTGGATATTTAGTTTGTAAAGCATTAAGATGATGCATTGGAAATTTTTCAGCAAATTCTGGAAATTTGAAACACTATGTCCTCCATGGGTGGGCTATACTTCTCAGAATACTTATAATATTAAAAAGAAATCAGATTATTTAAGAAAAGCGAACAACCTCACATTGTTGCAAAAATCAAACTGCACCGCCGCCCAAGGCAGTTGAAGGCACGCTTATCGAAACGTAAAAAGTTACCATGTATCGCCAGAATTAAAAATCGTGCCTCTACAAGGCCGAAGGATATAAGCCCGAGTTGAAATGGTTTTTTCTTTATAAAAAAAATTAATAGGAGGAAAAACGTATTTTATTTAATGATAATTAGAAGAAGAACTATTATGTAACCGTATGCAAGCAAATAATTATTTATTCATTAAAAGAACTTTAAATATACGATATTACTTATACTTTCTCGGGCGTAATGTTTTGGGCCCGAGTAACGGATCTTGAAAGATTACACGAAAACTTAATGTGTCAATATAGTTTTTTTTAGGTAGTAAGTGTATCTAAATGCGCTCAAAATTTGCTTACGTGACGAAGGCTAGACAGAAAAATAGTAACATACTACCAGCCAAAAACCATTTTTACAATTTGTATTTAAAACTTTTTTTTTTGAAACTTAAATCTATAAATACACAATTTTATCTCTCATGCTTTTCCTTGCCCCTTGCCTCTCGGGCTCAGCCCGAGAAGCCCGAATGCAGGAGTCGCCACTGGTTCAGAGTGAATATAGGTTTAATTCACGTAACCTTTCCCAATAATTTAGTTTTTGCACCCATTGATCTTAGTTGTGAAGCTTCTCTGAATCCCTTCTAGCTGTCTAATGTCTTCTTTTTTATATGGGGATGTTAGGACAGAGCAGTATTCCAACTCGGGTTTGATCAGTGTTTTCAATAGTGGAATCATTATATTCCTATCCTTTCGTTTAAAGGTTCTCAGTATCTGCCAAGTTTTCTCTTTGCTTTGTTTACTGCTATCTTATTTTGTGTTTCAAATTTCGCATCATCAGTCATTACAACTCTTAAATCTTTTGCTTTAGAATTTCTCTGAATTTCCTGTCCTGTCCCTTCTCCTCTCCCTTCCGTGTCAGAAATGAAAACTAAAAAATGTTTTTATTGAAATTCTTTATTAATTTCCTTTTAAATATTTCCAAATCGCCTCCAAATCGAACTCGAGAAATTTTAGGAACCGGTTCGCACGAACCGGTGCGAACCGGCTGAATGCCACCACTGCATATATATATATATATACACGAGGGCCACTCAATATATTTTGCCCCACCTTTTTCTTTTCTTTCCAAGTTTCCTTGTAAGTTCCAGAAATTTTGTACACAAGTAGTTACCATCCTTTTTCACAAGTTTTTCTTTTCCATAGTCTCCATCCTTTTCTACGGCTTTCCTCCACCTCGAACAAGGGCCTTTATTCCTTGCTGCTAAAAGTCCGCTGGGTTCCGCTGCAGCCGCCTCTTAACCTCCTCAACAACCTCATCGTCACTCTGAAACTTTCTTCCACGAATAGCATCCTTCACTGGATTGGCCCAAACAAATGGAAGTCTGAAAGTGCCAGATCCCGGCTGTATGGAGGGTGGGATAACACTGTCAAGCGCATTTTTGTGATGGCCTCTCTTGTTTGCAAACTGTTGTGTGGTCTTGCGTTATCATGCAAAAGAAGGACGTCTTCCAGTTTTCTCTCCGGTCGAACTCGCTTTATTCGTCTCTGGAGTCTCTGTAGGGTAGTAATATATACCTCTGAGTTGATTTTTGTCCTTTCTTCATAATGTCCACCAGAATCACCCCTTTCATGTCCCAGAAGATGGTGGCCATAACCTTTCGTGCAGAGGGAGCCATTTTGAACTTTTTCTTGCGTGGGTCGTCTGCGTGCTGCCACTCCATGGATTGGCGTTTTGTTTCAGGTTCAAAGTGGTGTACCCAAGTCTCATCCCCAGTCACAATTCGTGAAAGGAAGTCATCCACTTCTGTCTCGTATCAAACCAACGACTCAGAAACAATTTCTTTTCTTTGGGCTTTGTGATCTTCAATCAGTTCGCGAGGAACAAACCACGTACACACTTTTGAATATCCCAGTTGCTGAATTATCGTATTCACACTTCCTTCACTAATTCCTAGCTCCAGTGATAGCTCCTTGTATGTGACGCGCCGATTTGATCGAATGATGCTGTTAGCACGTTGCACAGTGTGAGATGTCACAGCCAATGCAGGGCGACCGTTGCGTGGCTCATCATCGAGGCTGGCTCTCCCTCTCTCCGATGATGATATCACACGCTTAGACCAGCGTCCAACTGTGTTTCGATCAACAACAGCATCTCCGTAAACGTTTTGTAGACGTTTGTGAATATTTCCAACTGTTTCCTTCTCTGCGGTTAAGAACTCGATAACAGCTCTATGTTTACGACGCACATCACTGTCAGACGCCATTTTCGAAACTGCGTTAACCATGGGTTTTATACAAGGGAGTTTAAAAGCGGTTTTATACAAGGAGGGGAGGTTGAAACTGGAAAAATCCGGTTATGTGAAGCGCAGAAAGTTCAAACTTACGGCCCAAAAGACATTTCAGCCATATGGCCTATTATTTAGCTAAGCAAAAAGGGGGCAAAATATATTGAGTGCCTCTAGCATATGCCTTTACCGCCAAGATTTTTGTAGGGTTAAGTTATGAATGTGTGTACTTAAAACTTACCGATTTGCACTTTCGAGCAGTAAAGGGTTTTTATATATATATATATATATATATATATATATATATATATATATATATATATATAGGGTGAACCAAATGTAGGTGGACAGTAAATGATAACGTTTATTTTGAGAATACATCTTTAATTTTTTTGTATACTATAATACAAAATAAAATTTAAATAAATTTAGTTATAATATTTAATATAATATAACACAAACACCATAGTTATAATGAACACCATAGTTATAATATAATATAACACAAACCGTATTCAACCTACTGTCCACCTACTTTTGGTTCACCGTGTATATATATATATATACAGGGTGGGCGGAAAGTAGCTCCCTATTTTGGATTGGTAAAAAAATACGTATATTATCCATTTATTTCAGAAGAAATAATATGAAAAGGTAGGCATACATGGTAGGTTTTCTCTAAAATTCAATGTGGGCTCCAACTCTTTCCACCAGCTTCTGGAGCCGCCCAGGAATGGCGTCCGCTGACTTTAGCAGGAACTCCGGCGGGATGGAGGACATGACTTCCCGAATTCGGTCCTCCAGTTCTTCCAATGTCCTCGGTTTGGTGCGGTAGACTTCTTCCTTTACCCACCCCCAAAGAAAGAAGTCGCACGGTTATCGCTGAAAAACGGCAGAATCGGTTCAGTGTAACGGTGTGGTGTGGTATGACCTCAGATCAGGTTGTGGGCCCGTTCCTTCTGCGCAACACCATGAATGCTGAGCGGTACCTTGCTATGTTGCGAAACGAGGTCTGGCCGGTTGTCAGCACATGGGAGAACATCGACGATCTGATATTTATGCAAGATGGCGCCCCTCCGCACTTCGCTCTTGTTGTCCGTGAGTGGCTGGATGCCCACTTCCCTGGGCGTTGGATGGATGCCCACTTCCCTGGGCGTTGGATGGGTCGTCGTGGTCCACATCAATGGCCTGCCAGGAGCCCCGACTTGACACCGTGCGACTTCTTTCTTTGGGGGTGGGTAAAGGAAGAAGTCTACCGCACCAAACCGAGGACATTGGAAGAACTGGAGGACCGAATTCGGAAAGTCATGTCCTCCATCCCGCCGGAGTTCCTGCTAAAGTCAGTGGACGCCATTCCTGGGCGGCTCCAGAAGCTGGTGGAAAGAGTTGGAGCCTACATTGAATTTTAGAGAAAACCTACTATGTATGCCTACCTTTTCATATTATTTCTTCTGAAATAATGGATAATATACGTATTTTTTTACCAATCCAAAATAGGGAGCTACTTTCCGCCCACCCTGTATATATATATACACACACACACACACACACACACACACGAGGGGTGATCAAAAAGTTCTCAGCCTGACCTAGATATAATGCGTATTTTGAGGTCAAATTTACACCATATCTAGTACAACTATTATTAAATATGCGTATAAAATATAAAAACACTATTCAAAATATTTTTTGTTTTACAGGTTGTAATGTGAAGCAATGTGATAAACTTTAGGAAAATGGACAAATTTGAAATACGCGCCGTCATTAAATATCTCTCTATGAAGAATATGACTCCCCAAAACGTTTATGAAGATACGCAGCACATATTAGAAGACTCTGCCCCATCTTATTCTACTGTTAAAAAGAGGTGTGCGGAATTCAAACGGGGCAACACGTCAATCAAAGATGATGAACGGTCTGGACGGCCATCAACATCAACTTCTGAAGAAAATGTTCAAAACGTCAATGATCTTGTCATGAATAATCGCCGACTTAGTGTTCGATTTATAGCTAAGAATGTCGACATTTCATTTGGCAGCACACATTCAATATTAACGGACAAATTAAAGCTTAAAAAAGTGTCTGCAAGATTGTTGCCACGAATGTTGAATGACAACCAGAAAAGAACTCGAGTTCAAATTTCAAGACAATGTTTAGATCATTTCGATCCAGAGTCAAAACAACAAAGCATGTCTTGGAAACGCCCGTCTTCACTAACTTCCAAGAAGTTTCGTGCTGTGGCATCAACTGGCAAGGTCATGGCCTCTGTTTTCTGGGATGCAAAGGGAGTTGTGCTCATTGGATATCTTCATAAAGGAGCCACCATTACAGGTGATTGCTATGCACGGCTAATGAGAAAACTGGGCAAAGCCATCAAGCAAAAGCGACGAGGGAAACTCAGTCGAGGTGTCCTGTTTCACCAGGACAATGCTCCTGCTCACAAGTCTGCAGTTGCGATGGCTGCCATCAGAGAAATGGGCTTTGAATTGCTTGATCACCCTCCATATTCGCCAGACCTAGCTCCCAGTGATTCCTATGTTTCCCAAATTAAAAGAACACTTCCGTGGACAGAGATTTTTGGACGATAATGAAGTCTTGTCAGCTGTAAGTGCTTGGTTAGAGGGACCAAAATGAAGACTTCTTTTTGAACGGTATCCAGAAGCTGGAAAAACGATGGATCAAGCGTATATCGTAAAAGGAGACTATGTAGAAAAATAATAATAAAACTATCAACTTGACTCGTCTTTCATTGTCAGGCCGAGAACGTTTGACCACCCTCGTGTGTATATACATACACACACACACACCACACACTTTAGCTGCAAACGACACAGTATAATTAATGTAAAGAACGACGTTTGTTTAGAAGAATGTCCGCACAGGAGGAGGATATATATATTATATATATATATTTAGTGATGGATCGAGTGGTCGGTTTTTCACAACCGCGGTTGCGGTTGTGTTTGCGGTTGTCGAATTTTTTCCAACCGCGGTTGCGGTTGCGGTTATCATATACTAGGAAAAATGTGTAATTATTAACTGGATTTAGCCACTATAGTGCGATTTAGCCACACTTGGTACATAATATATACTAAATAGTATTTATTTAGTAAATACCTTATGTTGAACACAAGTTTTGCAATACACCGCTACCGCTATTTGTGTGTTGCAAAACTTGTGTTCAACATAAGGTATTTACTAAATAAATACTATTTAAATGAAGTATATTCTAAACTTATAACAATCAAAGCAGAACGAGGACTGATGTTGTCAACTAGCAGCGAGTTGAGACTGCGCAGGTCCGTTTTAACACAGACCACTTCTTTACCCCCTTTTGGGGGGAGTCATGTTCGAGAAACCACCCCTTTGGCCAACCAAGGCCATTGACCAAGTTACACGAACCCGAGAGGTCCGTCGAGCAGGAATAAGCTTTATTGACTATTGTACTAAAGGCGATTTTAGTTTGAAGAAAATTAAATAAAAATAAATGTTACTTCATGGAGCTCACAGAGTAATAACTTAGAGCGCAGTTTAAACCAATTTTACTACGGCAGCCGTATGACGTCACGTTTAAGCACGCATAAGGAGACCCATCATTTTCTTTTTAAAAAAATAAATATTTCAAATTAACCTAAAATTAAAATTAACTAAGCTTTTACAACCGCAACCGCACTTATGGAACGGCGGTTGCGGTTACGGTTGCGGTTGTGAATTTTTGTGCGGTTGTAGTGCGGTTGCGGTTGCGGTTATTCGATCCATCACTAATAATATATTATATATATATATATATATATATATATATATATATATACACACACACACACACACATACAGGGTGATTAAAAAACTGCAGTGCACTGATTTAATTTGTTTGTTTGTTTTTGTTTCAGATTATTCTAATTTATTATTATTAGTTGTACGATATATATAGCAATTATAAAAAATAAAAATAAAAAACTGAGTGCACCGCAACTTTTTGATCACCCTGTATATATATATATATATATATATGTGTGTGTGTGTGTGTGTATAGAGCCTGTATACATTATTTGCTGTGGACACCTTTCCCTAACGCGTGGCCCTCTACAGTAGACAACACTGTGCGGCACTCGAAAAAAGTTCGAGTACTGCTGAGCTAGGTTTCATCGGCACTCTATCAAGTCAATATAAAAAGCATTTCATTCCATTCGTAAAAGAGGAAAGTGCGTGAGGGTGTTCCGCAATTCCTCCATACTCGGGTAAAAAATGATGGATTTTCTGTATATTTATTTTTTATGTATTTTTGTAATGAATTCAAAGTATCTGGAATGCATTTATTGCGAAAACAGCTTAAAAACTTTCAAATATATGCATCGACGGTATATATATATATATATATATATATATATATATATATATATATAAATTTAAGCAGAAAGCCACAGACAAGAAGGAAAGAAACATCCATCAAGTTGGAAAGGGACTATATTTTGTATATTGCAACGTTTCAAGCACAAACTATGCTCATCCTCAGGCAAAAATTCTAAAAAGTTAAAAACATAATATTAAAAGCCATAATGACATTAACAAAAAATAAAATAGGGAAAAAATCCACAAGTATTAAAAACAAAAAGTCTCACTAAAAATTCTAGAAAGTTACAATTAAAAACCATAATGACTTATAAAACAAAAGCGAACAATTAACAAGCTTTAAAACAATGAAAGTGACACTAAAAACGAACAATGAATAACAACTATAAAATACAAAATGTAAAACTCAAAAAACTAAAATTCACAGGCTATCTTTTAAAACACTAAAAAATTAAAAACCCACACTAAAAGGAACACACCTTAAGTCTAAGCAGCACAGATTCCGAGGCAAAACTAAAAAAACAGAAGCATCTAAAACCAAGTAAAGGTTGGTTGTTCAAGATGTTCAGTTTAGACGGAGGGGAACGGATGAAATATCAGAGTTAAGCGAAGGGGAGAGAGTTTTAATATACAGGGATTCTAAAAGTCTTAACGTTTGCTCACATGGAGCGGAATCTAAAATGTTAAAATTAGCTAAAGTTATATCGACTTTGCATAGAACAACATGGCTGCGTATAGCTGAAGCTTCTTTAGTTTTCAAAGGTTTGTCAGTTCTATGGCTTATGCCCATATGGGCACAGAAACGCGACTCGAGGCTCCGCACAGTGCTACCAATATAGCTCCGATCACATCGGGGACACTTGAATTCATAACGACAGCACTGCGCAGAGCATCCGATACACGGTCTTTAACATTAAAATATGAGCCAATAGAACGACGGTTAACAAATACTAGTTTAAAATCTATTTGACAATAAAATTTACTAAGAAGTGGCAGAAGGTTATTACGGCAATAGGAATTCAGATATCCCATTTCTGGGAGCACAAGATAATATACATTTTTAGGAACGTTAAAATTATACTTTTTTGGTTTGTAAATGTTAGCTAGAAATCTATTGATAGCGTTTTCTACAATCTGCAAAGGATAGCCATTATTCACAAAATATTTTCTTAAAAAACAAATTCATTATGCAGACATTGATAGTTGGAACATAAATTATACGCTCGGTTAAGTAGGGTGTTTACAGATGCCAGCTTGTATTTAAAATCACAATAACTTAAAAAATTGAGACCAAGACCAGTGAACGTCTTCTTACGAAAAACTGAAGTAATAATAGAATCACTCTCTCTGCTAATCAGTAAATCCAAGAAAGGCAGCTTGGAGTCAGATTCTTCCTCCAGAGTAAACTTTATGTTTGGATGCAAGTTATTTAAAAATGTAAAAAATTGATGAGCACTGCTAGCATCAGTAAACACTGCAAAAATATCGTCAACATATCGTCTATAAAAAATAGGCCTTATAGGGGTAGGAGGCTGGGTAAACATTTTGGTTTCTAAATAGGTCATGAAACAATCTGCAGCCAAAGGGCCGATCGGAGATCCCATGCCCACGCCATCAATCTGCTGGTATATATCTCCATTAAATATAAAAGTACTACCTTTAAGAGTTTGCTCTAACATAGAATTAAGGTCATTTTTATCAAAACTTTGATGGCGTGGGCATGGGATCTCCGATCGACCCTTTGGCTGCAGATTGTTTCATGACCTATTTAGAAACCAAATGTTTACCCAGCCTCCTACCCCTATAAGGCCTATTTTTTATAGACGATATGTTGACGATATTTTTGCAGTGTTTACTGATGCTAGCAGTGCTCATCAATTTTTTACATTTTTAAATAACTTGCATCCAAACATAAAGTTTACTCTGGAGGAAGAATCTGACTCCAAGCTGCCTTTCTTGGATTTACTGATTAGCAGAGAGAGTGATTCTATTATTACTTCAGTTTTTCGTAAGAAGACGTTCACTGGTCTTGGTCTCAATTTTTTAAGTTATTGTGATTTTAAATACAAGCTGGCATCTGTAAACACCCTACTTAACCGAGCGTATAATTTATGTTCCAACTATCAATGTCTGCATAATGAATTTGTTTTTTAAGAAAATATTTTGTGAATAATGGCTATCCTTTGCAGATTGTAGAAAACGCTATCAATAGATTTCTAGCTAACATTTACAAACCAAAAAAGTATAATTTTAACGTTCCTAAAAATGTATATTATCTTGTGCTCCCAGAAATGGGATATCTGAATTCCTATTGCCGTAATAACCTTCTGCCACTTCTTAGTAAATTTTATTGTCAAATAGATTTTAAACTAGTATTTGTTAACCGTCGTTCTATTGGCTCATATTTTAATGTTAAAGACCGTGTATCGGATGCTCTGCGCAGTGCTGTCGTTTATGAATTCAAGTGTCCCCGATGTGATCGGAGCTATATTGGTAGCACTGTGCGGAGCCTCGAGTCGCGTTTCTGTGCCCATATGGGCATAAGCCATAGAACTGACAAACCTTTGAAAACTAAAGAAGCTTCAGCTATACGCAGCCATGTTGTTCTATGCAAAGTCGATATAACTTTAGCTAATTTTAACATTTTAGATTCCGCTCCATGTGAGCAAACGTTAAGACTTTTAGAATCCCTGTATATTAAAACTCTCTCCCCTTCGCTTAACTCTGATATTTCATCCGTTCCCCTCCGTCTAAACTGAACATCTTGAACAACCAACCTTTACTTGGTTTTAGATGCTTCTGTTTTTTTAGTTTTGCCTCGGAATCTGTGCTGCTTAGACTTAAGGTGTGTTCCTTTTAGTGTGGGTTTTTAATTTTTTAGTGTTTTAAAAGATAGCCTGTGAATTTTTAGTTTTTTGAGTTTTACATTTTGTATTTTTAGTTGTTATTCATTGTTCGTTTTTAGTGTCACTTTCATTGTTTTAAAGCTTGTTAATTGTTCGCTTTTGTTTTATAAGTCATTATGGTTTTTATTGTAACTTTCTAGAATTTTTAGTGAGACTTTTTGTTTTTAATACTTGTGGATTTTTTCCCTATTTTATTTTTTGTTAATGTCATTATGGCTTTTAATATTATGTTTTTAACTTTTTAGAATTTTTGCCTGAGGATGAGCATAGTTTGTGCTTGAAACGTTGCAATATACAAAATATAGTCCCTTTCCAACTTGATGGATGTTTCTTTCCTTCTTGTCTGTGGCTTTCTGCTTAAATTGAAATTGAAGCTTGCCAGAAGCGGCCTTCACCAATATATATATATATATATACACAGGGTGTTTCAGGAGGAAAGGTCAATACTTCGGGAGGTGATAGTATCGGTCATTGTGAGAAAAAAAGTTCATATGAACATGTATCTAATTCTGAATGGTTACGGAGATAGAGCTGTTTGAATCTACAAATACAAAAGCATTGTTAATGGTAATCAAAAAAGAGAAACCAATTACTGTTTCTAACATTTAATGTTTAAACATTGGCATTTTGAATGGTATCAGATACAGAAATGACAAATTTGTTAGTTTACAATACGTTTACGAAAATCCCACCGTCAACCTCAATGCACATTGCAACTCGTGTGCGAAGATCGCGTATTGTTCGTCTGAGTTGATCTTGACGTTCCTTTATGCGGGCAGCAGCATCCAAAATGCGCGCCAGCAATTCGTCTCGTGTATCCACCTTTCTTTTGTAAACTTGACTTTTCATCCACCCCCACAAACAATAATCTAACGGAGAGAGGTCTGGAGACCTTGGTGGCCATTGAATGGGACCACCGCGGCCGATCCATCGACCAGGGAAAGTTTGATTTAGATATTGCATCACCAGACGGGTAGAATGTGGAAGAGCTCCGTCATGCTGAAAGTACATACGAACGCGTGTAGCCAAAAGAACATCCTCCAATAGTCCTGGCAATTCATTTTGCAGAAATTCTAGGTAACTTTGTCCTGTAAGACGATTCTCTAAAGTAACAGGGCCAATCAGCTGATCATCGATGATACCGCACCACACATTGGCAGAGAAACGATGTTGAAAATGTGTTTCCACAGTGGCATTTGGATTTTCGTCTGACCACCAATGAGAGTTACGAATGTTGTTCATACCGTCACGGGTGAAAGTAGCTTCATCGGTGAACAGTATTAATCGAAGCAATCGGCGATTAGCATTTACCCAATGACAAAATTCCAGTCGCATGGCAGCGTCTCCTGGTTGAAGGTGTTGTACACGCTGTACATGATATGGATGCAAGCCTTCCTCACGTAATGTTCGCCATACTCTTGTGTGTGGTACACCGAGACGTGTAGAAATTCTTCGTGAGCTAGTAGTAGGATACGCTCTACCAACTGAAGAATGTTTTCCACTTCATCCACATCTTGTTGACCTTCACGTTCAGATGAAACATGAGCGCTGGGAAGTGTACCAATCTCACGCAATGTGTTGAAAACCCTGGTAAACACTCTTCGATCCGGAATTCTGCGGTTCGGAAACCGTCGACGGTATTCTGCAACAGCAGCTGTTGCACTTCCATCACAAAAACCGTAGACATACACCATATCTACATATTCGGCATGTGTGAAGGTGTGTGGCATTCTTAACACTGCCTCAAACACCAAACAATGTCACTCACAACAGTCAGCTGTCGATTGGCTTATGTTACATGCTTACATTACAGCTTACATGGTTCAAAGTTATAGGGGAGGGAAGGGGAGGAAGAGCTGCGCGCGCATCAGATTCAAAACAGCTCTATCTCCGTAACCATTCAGAATTAGACACGTGTTCATATGAACTTTTTCTCTCACAATAACCGATACTATCACCTCCCGAAGTATTGACCTTTCCTCCTGAAACACCCTGTATATATATTATATATATATATACATATATATATATATATATATACTCTTTACCGCCGGAATTCTTTATAGGGTTGAGTTTTGAATACGTGCATTTGAAACGTTACCAATTCGTCACTTTCGGCATTAAAGGGTTAAACATCACGAGAAGAGTTTGTCTACCTACCTACCTACCTACCTATCTATCTATCGATCTCTCTTTCTTATATTTCTATATTCAGATTTGGCCTTTGGGAACGAAAGAAAAGTTCACTAATCTTTTATTCAAAAGTTAAATATAACCTTATTTGTTTAATGATGGCAAGCTCGTAAATATGATTTTTACATTTGTGAAAATAAAAAAAAGAATTTAAAATGTAAATAAAATATGTAAAAGAATGAACAAATATTCAAAATTAATTTAGGATTAACAATAAATTCATGATCTATCTCACTCATCATCTCGCGCCGCTTTAATTAAGGAAGAAATATTTCTTTCCATTTGAGCTTGTCTATCGTAACCATTAATTCTTATAGTGATTTATTTTCTACGAAGGTGAGAGAATGTGAGAGGAGATGAGAGAATACGAGAGGGAAAGAGAGAATATGAGAGATGAGAGAATGTGAGAGGAGATGAGAGAATGTGAGAGGAGATGAGAGAATACGAGAGGGAAAAGAGAGAATATGAGAGATGAGAGAATGTGAGAGGAGATGAGAGAATACGAGAGGAGATGAGAGAATATGAGAGATGAGAGAATGTGAGAGGAGATGAGAGAATGTGAGAGGAGATGAGAGAATACGAGAGGGAAAAGAGAGAATATGAGAGATGAGAGAATGTGAGAGGAGATGAGAGAATGTGAGAGGAGATGAGAGAATACGAGAGGGAAAAGAGAGAATATGGGAGATGAAGAATGTGAGAGGAGATGAGAGAATGTGAGAGGAGATGAGAGAATACGAGAGGGAAAAGAGAGAATATGAGAGATGAGAGAATGTGAGAGGAGATAGAGAATGTGAGAGGAGATGAGAGAATACGAGAGGGAAAAGAGAGAATATGAGAGATGAGAGAATGTGAGAGGAGATGAGAGAATACGAGAGGAGATGAGAGAATATGAGAGATGAGAGAATGTGAGAGGAGATGAGAGAATGTGAGAGGAGATGAGAGAATACGAGAGGGAAAAGAGAGAATATGAGAGATGAGAGAATGTGAGAGGAGATGAGAGAATGTGAGAGATGAGGGAATACGAGAGGGAAAAGAGAGAATATGAGAGATGAGAGAATGTGAGAGTAGAAGAGAGAATGTGAGAGATGAGAGAAAGTGAGAGATGAGAGAATAGGAGAGGGAAAAGAGAGAATATGAGATGAGGTGAGAGAAGAGAGAATGTGAGAGATGAGATAAAGTGAGAGATGAGAGAATACGAGAGGGAAAAGATAGAAAGTGAGAGGAGATGAGAGAATATGAGAAAAGAAAAGAAAATATAAGAGGAGAAGAGAGAATGTAAGAAATAAAGAAAGTAAGAGGAGAAGAGAGAATGTGAGAGAAAGGAAAGTTAAAGACGAAGATGGATGGTATGATAGAAGTAGGGAATGATTTGAAACAAGTACAAATGTAACTACAAATATCCTCATAAAGGCGGCCCATTAGCATAAAATTATTCTCTAAATGCAAATTAATATATTAAATTAATTAGTTGACGTAATTAGTAATGCCCCAATTTAGTTAATTTAAAAATACGTAATATTATACCGTATGGATTAAATGATATGGTAAAATAAGTAAAATTTAAATAAAACTTGCTTATGTTAATTAACATAATTAAGTATAATTTTGTTGGAGTTTTGTTAATTAAAAGCATTTTGTTTATTAAAAGCTCTTTAGAATTAATATCTTTGGGGGTATTTTTAGGATGTTTTGTTAAAACTTGTACCTTCGTATAATTTTCTAAATATATTCAACAAATTTTAACAAAAATTATAAAACAACTTTGAAAAAGTTAAATATGATAAGTTAATAATGTTTGTTAAAAGTCTTTAATTATATATGAAATAAAGTAATAATAATTCAGTTTATGTAAATATTTTCTACCAAAAAATGTCCGCTGAGGTTTTCCTAAAACCTAGAGTACAAAATGGACTAAATATACTTTGCAAAATCTAAAGTAGTTCAAGAGTACATTAGAGTAGGCCTAAAGTATATGTACTGAAGAGTAGATGAAGCGCATCTCTTCTTGATAAGTGGGGTCCTTTGAAACTAGAAAAAAAAATCATCTTCAGGATTACAAAAAAAAATTCACTTTACTCTGTACTACCATTGGCCTGTACCATTCGCTAATTTTTGTACTCTTCGTTCTAAAGTACTCTCAGCGGACAATCATTCACAATTTACAGTGAAAAATAATTCTGTTCATACAAGGTCAGAAGATTTCTTAAATTTATCATCGGGTTACCGAACTGATAGGATTTTTTTTTTTTATGTGATTCGTAAAAGTTTCGTAAAACTTTCATGAATTTTTGGTAATTTTATTTTCATTATACTTAAACTTAACTAATAATAATACGAGGTCCAGTCAATAAATTCGAGGAAGAGTTTTATTAAAAAAGTAGTAACGGTGATTCCGCGAATTTACTGACTGGACTTCGTGTAGAGCGTATTAAATCCTACTATTCAAAATATTCACTACAAAGATTGGTCATACGTATGACTCTGATTTTGCAAATAAAAATAATTTTCCATTTATTCTTTAAATCTAACAAATAAATTAATTAAAAACACAAAAGTAACTTGTTAAAATATGCGCTTGGAAACGAAACTGTAGTAAAATTTACTGTAATGGACTTAATTGACCCGCAAACTACTTGAATAAGTAAAATTTTACTTCGTTTGAGCAGTCCCCGCACTATCCGAGTGGTTGCGCTTCAGGAAGCTGCTGAGTTGAAATGCCTGGGTTCGCACCCCATCTTCCCCTTACTTCTCTTTACTTCGATTAAGAGGTGCCTCTCGTTCAACGCGGTCGAAGTAAAAGGGCGTATTGAGCAATGAGCACGGCCTACTGTGGTTCTGAGCTCTCCCTCGCTAATGATACTTGGCAGAGTCATACTTACATATAGCAGTTGCGGGTTTTGGGGGGGGGTACCCAATGACCTTTACCTCTGAGTAAACTTCGCTGCAATTTTGTTTTATGTGCTGAAATAATAAGCTTCTAGTATGTTACGAAATGTATTTTATTCCCTAATCCTTTCAGTACTAACGGAACTGTAATGTTCCACCGGAAATAGTAGTAGGTATTGCACTAAAATGCATTATTTTTACAAATGCTTAGACATGTTTATACAGGTTTAGTTTAGCTGTCAGGAAAAGGGACCCAAAACGTGTGTAATTTAAGTGACTCGATACGAAAATATTTGGTTTTGGATAACAATAAATCTTATTTATTTGGGTGTTAAAGAAAAAAATATTTGTTAACGATAAGGTTAATTTATCAGATATCTTTTTTCATCACTCATATCAACTATGAATTAATAAATATTTTGAAATCAATTATTTCACCAACTACAATTTCGAGAGAGAAGAGAGAGAGAGAGAGAGAGAGAGATAAATAATTCTATCGAACAACCGCAAAACCATTAAGGCTGATCGAGCCAAATAAATCCTCCCTGGCAACTCACCTCTCACGCACCGTCCATTTTCCCATAGATTTGAGATGACATTGAACAAGACAAAGCGTTCACTGAAATTTGAGCAGAATGATTGATTCAGCGATGGTTCTCTCATCCCAAACATCTTTTATTTAGTATCCTAATAAAATTTGTAATACTAATCTCATTTTGTCACTGTACTTCCGCTTGGAAGTGGAAGTGATTCAACTGCATTTTTACCGATTTTTTATTTTGCCAAGAAGTGACTTAAGTACTTGAATACTTGAGTCACTTCTTGGCAAAATAAAAAACTGCACCCCGAGTACGTGCCCGCGAAGTGACTGTAATGACTCAAAGTGACTCAAATCTCATTTTGTAAGAAGAAAACCGTGATCAGAGGTGACTCAAGTACTTGAACCACTTCTTGAGTTTTGGCGTTCTGAATGCACTTGAATCACTTTTGCTTCCAAGCGTCCAATTAAGGTAGAAAGCATTCCTACACTGTAAACATTAAATTCGTAATGCACTGAAGTTACAAGGAGTTACAAGGACAAGAAGAAGCCTCAAAGACCTTTCGGTCAATCCGGAGAGGTTTCTATTATTAAAATAGTTAATTTTTTAATTTTTCTAGTAGTAGTAGAACATTGAATATAAAAGCATAAGGATCTCTCCCCACCCTCCGCTCCTTCCTCGCCAGAGGCTGGTACGGAAAAAGGTTGAAAAAATACCTTGACTCTGAAAAAGTAGCCAAGGAAATTTTACAAAAAAGAGGAGACTATATAAGTTAACTCTACAATTACGCTATGCACATATAGAAATCGTACACTCTGTAGATAGTACCGTTGTATAAACTAAATAATAATATACTGTATTTGTGCTGATCTTAATCATTTCCTAGGTATCGTCACAAAAAACTCGAACATATGGTTTTGATTTTATACAAAATATTTGCACTCTACTTAACGAGATACCGGTCTAATAAAGACCCTATGGCCCACGCCAGGCTAGCCCCAAAAGGATTAAGAGAGGTAAAGGCTAAACTCTCCATGTTCACACCCATATACGCGCAAAGTCATAACACCGGCCAAGTGACGAAATGTTTCTACAGGAAAGGGGTGGAAACAGGAATTAAGAACAGAATTCAGATTTCCCACACCATGCCCTCACCCGTCACGTGCATCCAGCAACCTAAGAGAAAGAAGAAAAAAAAATTGTGACGATAGAAATGCAATTCTGCCGCACCTAATCCATACCATGCATTTTTTTGTATTTTTGGTTCGTTATAAAATTATGTATTTCTGCAAAATACATTTCTACTCTGTTCTCAGACCTATTAACAAGTCACGCAAGTGTGTGAGTGCGTTTTCTTTAATTAGATGTCTGTCAAATGTATGTGTCTGCCAATTCTTCGAATGTCGTTAAGTTTCAACTTGGGTCTCTTGCCGTGAAAGGTGTTGATGCAGCAAATGATATATTGAGTCGTTCATACTTCGCAGTGTTGTGCCACCATGAGAGTAGAGAAAATCTGTTTCCGGCGAAGAATATCAATGGAATGCCCCTGTATCTATCCCCATGTACTTGTCCCTTATGGAGAATGAAAATATTTCGTGGGTGATCAACCGTTGTTGTTACGGCTAATTGAAGAGTCTCCCACTTAGAGGTATTTATGAGGCAAGTGATCAAAATATGGTTGCTCGATGATTGATCATGTTATGTGTGGTATAGCGGAACCAGAGACGTCTCTCTAAAGTGTGGGGAGGACTAAGTGTAGGAGAAAATGCTTAAGCAAACTCCTGCAGGGTTACGTTATATTATCATGTGGAAATAGCTATAAGTGGGTTTTTCGTAACTTTAATCCTTTAACGCAGAAATTTTTTTTTGTAGGATTAAGTTCGAATACTGTATTTGTAACGCTACATATTCGGTCCAATCGTCCATAAATAGGCTGACCATATTTCCTTGAGACAAAAACGGGACATTGGGATGGCAAAAAAGGGACGGGGGTTATGTAATATTCTGTATTCATGAAAAAGTAAGTACATAAACATATTGAGCTTACAATTATTCTTCAGTGACAGAACCCATACAAAAACCCATACAAAACGGTACTGTCCCGTTCAAAACGGTACGTATGGTCAGCCTATCCATAAAGGATTGACTTTCCAAGTAATAAAGTGTTTCTAACACTGACAGTACAACATTTTGGTATATAGGGTCAAAATGAGAGTCAGTAAGTTCCCGGTTAGTGTTTATGCGGTCTCCAATTTGGAACCTAATTCTAAAGGGAACCTTTCCTTAAAACCCATTTTGACATGTAATACAGAACCAAACTGTTTAAAATGTTCATATCATAAGAAACTTTTTCCCGTTTACAATTGTTACATAGTTTTCAAAGGTAAATTACATCATAAAGGTAAACTGAAGTTAAATTACATCGTAAAATGCACCCTAAACCCGTGTATTGATTTTATAAAAAGATTATTTTTAATTTATTCCTTCATAATTTTTTCATTAAAAAGTTAGAATTTTTGGGTCCCAACATCGAATAAGAAAAGTTCTTTTATCTGTCAGATATAAAAGCGTAATACAGGCAGAATTAGGCCTCCCCCCAACAGAACCAGACAAAATCCGAGAGAAACCGAGAGAAACCGATAAAAACCGAGAGAAACCGAGAGTAACCGACAAAAACGGAGAGAAGTCGAGAGAAATTTTAGAGCCCGTAACAAATTTATGGAATTTACCTTTCTATTTTCACAGAATTTACAGAATTTACCATTCTATTTTTTTTTGGGTGTGTGCCAGGACCCGGGGACCTAGACAGGACCTTAGACTTACGAGTACTGTCGACAGCCATGGGTTAACTATCATCCGCTTGGTGTTTCTGATTAACTTTATATCGAGGTCTGACAACCCGAACTGGTCATGTCCACCGAGAACTGACAACCAGAACTGGTTGTCCAAAATCATGGTTTTGAGAAAAATTGGTTTTAATTTTTTAAAGTTTCAGTGATCCGGAAAAATCAGAAAGAGAAGCATGTTGAATGATCTTTTCAAATTATACTGCTTTGATCTTCGACATAAACACTTCTGGCATAGAAACTACATTCAATGACAAGCTTAGCTTGTATTAGCTTGTTATTGAATGTAGTTTCTCTGCCAGAAGTGTTTATGTCGAAGACCAAAGCAATATAATTTGAAAAGATCATTCAACATGCTTCTCTTTCTGATTTTTCTGGATCACTGAAACTTTAAAAAATTAAAACTCATGTTCCGGTTGTCAGCCCTCGATATACAGTGTCCATAAAATCCAACATTATAGAAATAAGCAAATTGTAGTCAGTAAACTTTGCCTATGATGCTGGATTTTATGGACGCACTGTATATATAATCCATTAACATGTAAAGTTTACAATATATATATATATATATATATATAATATATATATATATAATATATATATGAAAATTATTTCACGAAGGTAACACGTGAAAAATATTTATGATGAATAAAACCACGAAGGAAAGGAAACACAAAATGGTGCTCAAGCGCTTTCGTCTAATGACATCCTCAGGAACACCTGAGTGTTCCTGAGGATGTCATTAGACGAAAGCGCTTGAGCACCATTTTGTGTTTCCTTTCCTTCGTGGTTTTATTCATCATATATATATATATATATATGAGGGGTCGCGCGTCTTAAGGTACCTAAGCGCCACCACAGGTGAAAACGTGTTTTTGATGGATATCACTATTTTCACCCTTCCTCTATCTCTTGGTTTGGGTTATAATGACCTTACGACAAAAGTTCACCCAAAGTTCGGCATAATAAGAAAAAAAAAATATATATATATACACAGGGCGTCCCAAAAAAATGTATGCACACTTTAAATAATTATAAAGGCAGTGTTTATTAAAATACATTTCATTTTCAAAATGTAATAGAATCTACAGACATTATTTAATTGTTTTGTCAACGCCTGTTTTCAAACTGACGTCCGTTCTGGTCCAGGCACTGCTGATAACGCGAAGCAATGGAATCGCAAACATCACGAAACATTTCGTTTGGTATTTGTGTGCATTCTCGTTCAATGGCTGCTCCCAATTCAGCAACTGTTGCAGGTTTTATAGCGTAGACTTTGTCTTTTAAGTATCCCCATAAAAAAAAGTCTAGTGGTGTGAGTCTGGTGAACGCGGAGGGTATTCTACGAAACCCTTCGTCCAGTCCACATCCACATCGTGCCAAGTACCACTCGCAATACTCCACTCTTCGGTCCGGATCATCTTCATTAATAGCATGGACTAATCTTGGAATGTAACTTTTCCATTGACAGCGCTTCAAAATGCGTTGGACGGACGATTCTGAAATTCCTACCTCACGACTCGCTTGCCGCACAGATTTTCTTGGACTTTGGTGATACGTTTCCAGTACTCTTTCTTGCTTTGTGGGGCTTGTCGATGTCCGTGGTCTTCCGGAACGCTTCTTGTGGACATTCTGAACAGTTCCATCGGCTTCAAACTTATCTCTAATTCGAGTGATGGTAAGTCGCGTTGGTGGATCTGTTTGAAACTCCCTCGTAAACTGTCTTTGCACTTCAACTGCGTTTTCACACTTCCAGTAGCATTTTAGAATGAATTTCCTTTGTTCAAAGTTTAGTCTGACTGCCATTATTAATTCTAATGGGTTTAACTTGGAAAGAAAGAAACATCAATTGAGCTATCAGCTGTTAAAGTGTGTATACATTTTTTTGGGACGCCCTGTATATATATAAAATATAAAATATGAAAATCTATTCCAAAAACTCATCAACATCTTCATTAGCATACTTAGAACTCTAATTTAGCCAACAATGAACGTTCTAGCTCAATTAATAACAGAGATACTATTGCCAGAATATTGCTGAACTTTGGAGGCGATTTATTTCTGACGAATTTTAATTTTGGCGCTTAGGTACCTTAAGACGCGGGCCCCCTCATATATATATATATATATATATATATATATATATATATATAGAAACGACGTAAGTATAGAGGAGTGTTCTGCACACGAGGAAGAGAAATAACGAACAAATGAAAAATGAGGTGACCTCCCGGGAATCGAACCCAGGACCTTCCGATTGCCGGTCAGACATGCTACCACTACACTACGGGCCTCGATCAGTCAGAAGTCGCAATTCTCCTACATAGGGCAGAAACCAATGCCTTGAGAGGGCACCCTCACAAATCGTGAATATGTACATTTAACTGCAATGACCGCGCAGTATATAAATGAATAGAAACGACGTAAGTATAGAGGAGTGTTCTGCACACGAGGAAGAGAAATAACGAACAAATGAAAAATGAGGTGACCGCCCGGGAATCGAACCCAGGACCTTCCGATTGCCGGTCAGACATGCTACCACTACACTACGGGCCTCGATCAGTCAGAAGTCGCAATTCTCCTACATAGGGCAGAGACCAATGCCTTGAGAGGGCACCCCTCGCAAATCGTGAATATGTACATTTAACTGCAATGACCACGCAGTATATTAATGTATAGAAACGACGTAAGTATAGAGGAGTGTTCTGCACACGAGGAAGAGAAATAACGAACAAATGAAAAATGAGGTGACCGCCCGGGAATCGAACCCAGGACCTTCCGATTGCCGGTCAGACATGCTACCACTACACTACGGGCCTCGATCAGTCAGAAGTCGCAATTCTCCTACATAGGGCAGAAACCAGTGCCTTGAGAGGGCACCCCTCGCAAATCGTGAATATGTACATTTAACTGCAATGACCACGCAGTATATTAATGTATAGAAACGACGTAAGTATAGAGGAGTGTTCTGCACACGAGGAAGAGAAATAACGAACAAATGAAAAATGAGGTGACCCCCCTCTCAAGGCATTGGTTTCTGCCCTATGTAGGAGAATTGCGACTTCTGACTGATCGAGGCCCGTAGTGTAGTGGTAGCATGTCTGACCGGCAATCGGAAGGTCCTGGGTTCGATTCCCGGGCGGTCACCTCATTTTTCATTTGTTCGTTATTTCTCTTCCTCGTGTGCAGAACACTCCTCTATACTTACGTCGTTTCTATACATTAATATACTGCGTGGTCATTGCAGTTAAATGTGTGTATATATATATATATATATATATATATATATATATATATATGATGAAAATAACCACGAAGGAAAAAGGAAACACAGAATGGTGCTCAAGCGCTTTCGTCTAATGACATCCTCAGGAGCACTGAAATAAATAACAAGTTCGAGAGTATATATAGGTCACAAAAAAAAATTAAAAAAAAAATTTGTAGGAGGAGCATACAAATTTATAAGGAAAAGCTACCAGAGTTTTAGTACTTTGCCCCTCTTGTCTAAATCTTTTCTGAACGAATTCAAAATAACAGGATCAAGCGATAAAAGGCCCTGGCTAATGTTGAAATTATTTGTAAGTTGAATAATGGCAGACTCAAGAATATTTCTATTAAAAATGTTGTTTGAGTGTTTCAGTTAAATAACACTATGTAACAAAATTTTGGAAAATTTGTGTTTATCTTATTTTTGTGTGTGTTTTTTATGTTTTTGGGTGCGCTGGATTAAAAAATTGCATTATTTTTCTCGTGGAAACTCTAGTTTCTTCTGAAAACCATAATCTGTTTTTTTTGTACCTAGTGGCTTATCAGAGAGCAAAATCACAATGAAGAAAAGGAAAGGAAAATAAATATATTTCATATTTAAAGATGTATAATGTGTATATATATATATAATATATATATATATATATAATATATATAATATATATATATAATGGGTATATATTGTATATATAATGCACCCAAATATAATAGGCACACAAATATGCTCACAAATCCAAACGGACAATGCTTAAAAATGTACATTTGAGCGACTTTTTCTCTTGTAGTCCCGTGGATTATCTCGTATTAAACATCAGATATAGTCACCCATCATAGCTTCGTCCCATTTTCCCTGATACCTCCTCTCCATGGTTTGGATATCTTGGTGAAAACGTTTACCATGTTCTTCACTTACGTCACCCAAATTTGGCCTGAAGAATTCTAAATGCGAGTCTAGATAGTGTAACTTCAGGGACATTCTACAACCTAACCTTTGAAAGTGTTTCAGTAGATTTTCTACTAGCTCTTTGTAGTTGTCATTGTTCTTGTTACCTAAAAATCCATGGACTACAAGCCGAAATGACTGCCAAGCATTTTTTTCAAGAGCTGTCATTTTTTCTTTTAACTCTTTAGATGCTAACATGCGTCTGACTTGAGGTCCAACAAATATGCCTCCCTTGATTTTAGCTTCAGAAAGTTTGGGAAACATTGAACGTATATGATAAAGAGCACCATTTTCAGCATCCAAAACTTTGATGAATTGCTTAATAAGACCAAGTTTGATATGCAGCGGGGGTAGCAAAATTTTGTCCGTTGGAACAAGGGCTTCATTAAGAACATTGTGTTTGCCTGCATTAAGCTCATTTCTCACGGGCCATTTCTTTCTGACAAAGTGCTCACCATCTGCTCTGCTGTCCCAAAAGCAGAGGAAACATGAATGTTTAGTGTAACCGCCCTGTAGTCCAAGCAGGAATCCTAGCATTTTGAAGTCTCCACATACATCCAATCTATGTTCACTGTAGTTTATTTTGTCTAGCAACTGCTTTACATTTTCATATTCTTCCTTCAATTCAACCGAATGAGCCACAGGAATAGATGGAAACATGTTTCCATTATGTAGTAGGACGCCTTTTAAACTTCTAGTTGAACTGTCAATAAACAAATGCCAATCAGCAGGGCTGTATTCAATTCCTATCTCAGCAAAAAGGCCATTCACATCACAGCAGTAGCAAAGAGAGCTCGATGCAAAACAGGAGTAGAAAGAAGCGTATCGCAAATGCCTAGTCCTGTAGAAAGAGATCTTGACACTTGGGCCCAAAAGATCCCACTCTTTAAAGCGGAACGTCATAATTTCTGCATTGGTTTTCGTAAGGTTCATATCCCTGACTAGGTCGTCTGTCTTTCTGGTTGGGGAAATGGGGTGACGTATTGGAGCTTGCCTCGAAGTCAGCATCTTCATCTTCATCGGAGGATATTAAAGGCGTTTCTTCTATTTCCTCCATGGTGGGTGGGCATGGAACGGGTAAATCTTCATTATGGGGGGATTGGGGCAATAGAAGATGGGATATTTGAATATAGGACATTTTTCGACCTTTACCTCTCTTGTAGAGTGAAATGTCTACCATGCAGAAGTAGCAATCATCGTGGTGATTGGTTTGCTCCCTCCAAATGCGAGGAATAGCAAATGGCATGCCTTTTCTGGTACCTCGCAGCCATCCTTCTAATGTGGAACGGCAGCTTTCACAGCAAAAGTGAGGTGCCCATGATTTATCTTGATCGCTCATGGGCATGCCAAAGTAAGCGTGATATGCTGTACAAAACTTCGTTCCTGTGTCAGTTTTGTGCTTTACTTGCTTTGGATTGCTGTAATGGCCGCAAACATAACAAAATGAATCTGCAGTGTTTGCAGGGCCTATTGGTAGCCATCACCATATAATTCAAATATCTGAAAACTACAAAAAATATTTTATAAACAGAAATAAGAAACCAAATGTGTACAAATATTTAATAATGGGCCTTAACCAATAAAAACATTACTAATAAACCCCAGTTTTGGGGGACATTTTGAATTTTGCACTTGAAATTACTTTTGCTATCTCAGAAAAATGCCTTAAAAATGGCGAAAAAGTAAGATTTCTAAATATGACCATATCATAAAAATTAGTTTTCCGAGCAAAACCGATGCCATATCTGTAATCAGCGTAGCCGAAACATATAGAAAAGATCGAAAAATTAACATAAACAAAAAATTGTTGCACAGTGTAATCAGGTCCCCTCCATTAAGTTTACTTTAGAAGTGGAACAGAACAACTCAATCCCGTTTTTGGACGTGCGTGTACATAGGGAAAGCCCAAGTTTTAGGTTTAGTATTTATCGGAAAAAACAAACAATTTGTCTACAGTACATACACTTTTACTCCGGACATGACACCCCCATCAAGAAAGCTATATTTTCTTCAATGTTTCTCCGCGCTCTTAGGATCGCCAGTCCGGAATACATGGATGCCGAATTAGAAAAAAATCAACAGTATTGATTTGCAAAGATGGGCACCCGGGCCTCATAAAGGACCGACGGTCCCGGTCCTTGCCTCAAACTGGACCGACGGTCCCGGTCCTTTCTGAAGATATGACCTAGGAACGACTCGGTCCTCGGTCCTTATATGTAATATAAGTGAAAAATTTGATTAAAATGAAAAATGAAATTAAAGACACCGGAAATCTTTAATTTTATTAACGTAAATTATAATTAATACAATACATAAATGATGAAAAAAAGTTATTAAGTTAAATGCTTGAGTTTCCCTTCAAGAAGACTAGCATTTCAAAATGGCTGTCACTGAGCCCTGACCTTTTCGGCTTGAGGACGTCCTTCCCCAAAGAGAAGAGCCTCTCCACGGCGGCACTGGATGGGATAGGCGTGTTAAACTTGATGAACAGTCCTTCAGGTGTTGAAACAAGTTTCAGTTCAGTCTCAGTCTCTTTCTGAGTCTTCTGGAGGAAACGATCCATCTTCTTTAGAACTTCAAATAATCACTAAATACACTAAAATCACTAAAAAATACCGTCCGGACCGAACCGTCCGGAATTGCTTAAAAATGGACCGTCGCTCCTCATTTCGGTCCTCACTGAGAAAAGGACCGACTTTCCCGCTCACGGTCCTTAAAAAGGACCGAGTTCCTGGAGGTCGGTCCTTTTGGAACTCGGTCCTGCCCACCTTTGTTGATTTGTGTTACCCATCTACTTTTTTGGAATCTCGTCTTAACGAGGCAAAACGAACTTTATATCGTGTGAATAATAACCCTCACATTGTCGAAGAATATTTTAGTACAGTAAACCCTCGTCCAACTCGGGGGTTAGGTCCCTCGAGAACGGCGCGTTAGGTAAATCCGCGTTGGACAAACTTAATACCTTATGGGATAAATGGGGATACGTGAACGCGGCCGCGTAAAGTCTCCCATTAATACTTAGATATGTAGATTTTTTATTCACATACAAATGAATTTCCCCTACCTATATTATATATGAAATAAGAACATAATAAAATCATAAACATTTTGCACTTGAAATTACTTTTGCTATCTCAGAAAAATGCCTTAAAAATGGCGAAAAAGTAAGATTTCTAAATATGACCATATCATAAAAATTAGTTTTCCGAGCAAATGAAAATAGCACGTATCTTTTCTTCACTCTTTCAGATGGTGCGTATGATAGACTCATTCACGTGACACTCGCGGCCAAGTGATGTTATGCTCATACCACCACGCAACTTATCTAGAATCTTTATTTTTTCGGCTAATGTCATAACCTTACGACTTTTCTTCTCTTCACTATCGTTTGCAGATGTTTTACGTTTTGGTGCCATCCTGCTGTCTAAGGGTAATAGCAAAACAACTGCAAAATACGACAAAAACAATCCAACACAACTTAATGCGGTAGCGGGACTGAGACAAAGGGTGATGCGAGGGGTGACGTGAGAGGGAGGGAGATGCGGAAGTGTTGGAGAGTATAGGAGAAAACACTAGAGCGCGCATTGGCACGCGTACAATACTACTGTATTAGAGCGTGTTTGGCGGACCGTGTAAATCAAATTTTCCGCTTTCGGCAAATAATTGTTCGCCTTTATTTTTCCATGTATAAGCAAATTCATGCTGGACAAACACGCGTTGGAGGAGGGTTTACTGTACTTCCATTTTTCCCAGGCTTTTTAGGCATTGCTAATGTACTTAAACTTTTGAATATTAATGTAGTATTTTCATATGACAATATTGTGAAAAATATCATAGTAAATATTATTCACGTGTTAAGAAATATCCAATATGGGCATTATTATACAGAATCTACAGTATTTATATCTATCTATCTATTTACCTATCTATCTATCTATCTATCTATCTATCTATGTGTATATACAGTATACATATACTTTCTTCGTAAGCAAGTAAACTTAATCAATAAACTAAACGAGGGAAGAAGATCGCATGTCTTGAGGAAGTCAGCAGCAGGGTTCCGTTGATCCCTCGTTCCGTTAATCCGTTGTTCTCGCCTTTCGCTGTTTCGTTGTCAACAATGGACGTAACTATTCGTCTTCCATAGCGAACCAACCACCATCTAATTTATTTGCTCAAATGAAAAAGCGACTCGTTCAGACAAAGTTATATGTTTTCGGGAGGTAATTTGCTCCTGAATCGATATGCATACACAAGAACATATATTTTTGGACGCGCAGACTTATAAATTCATTTGATAAGGTATTCCATCTCTTTAAATATTCACGTTAAGTTTGGCCACTCACGTATTAACTGAAGTTAATTTGGGAAGTAATGTCCCAATTGGAATACGTATGAATTCGATATTATAAAGACATGCTCAGTGACACTTATGTATTATTATTATCACTATTATTATTATTATTATTATTATTATTATTATTATTATTATTAAAGAAAATATATACAGTATATACACAGTATATTATTATTATTATTATTATTATTATTATTCTAGAAGTTTTGAAAACTGCAATAATAAAATAATTAATAATATCGTTCATATAGAATTTATTCACACACACACACACACACACACACAACACACATAAACACACAGGCATCTCGAAAACCTTGGACCCTGATTTTGGCTTTCTTCTTCCTCTATTGGGGAGAGGGGTATTTTTGCGGGTGTTCGCCCGTGGCCCCTCCTTCCTGCATAACACACATACACATACACACACACACACGCACACACACACAAAACATATATATATATATATATATATATATATATATCGTAAAGAACAACGCTTGTATAGGGGAACATTCCGCGCAAGATGAGGAGGGAGAACGAACAAATGAAAAAATGAGGTAACCACCGGGAATCGAACCCGGGATCTTCCGATTGCCGGTCAGATATGATCCCGGGTTCGATTCCCGGGTGGTTACCTCATTTTTTGATTTGTTCGTTCTCCCTCCTCATCTTGCGCGGCATGTTCTCCTATACAAGCGTCGTTCTTTACGTTAATTATACTGCGTGTTCTTTGCAGTTGAAATGTATATAAAATATATATATAATATATATATATCATGACATTCAAAGTGTGGATGAGATTAATAATATATATTAAGAAATTTTCCATGTAGTGTACGTTTATCGCTGACTTGGGAAAACTGACCAAACCATGTCTGTTACTGAGTGAATACTGTATGGTTCATATTTGTCACTGGTCATGGAATCATCTTCGCTCTTTCTCACAACAAAATGAAGCCAGCAAAATGCATATCGTAACTTTAATTGGTAAATATTAAGTTTCACGGATACCAGTTCTTTAGAACTTGTTACAAAGATCCTGATTAGTCGAAACTGGTCACGTGGAAGTAACTAAACAATCTAAAATGACTACCTAACCCTTGCTTTATTGCATCCAAACGAAAAGTGGTTAACTAAACGCATTTTTTCTTGGGCACCCTGTAGCTCAGTGGTTTTAGTGGCGGACTTTGACTGGCGAGGTTCTGGTTTGTTCTTTCCTGTTGGCTCCTGGGTTGGAGTGAGTTGGCCGCTTATACCCTATCAATTCTCAGTTAAAGGGGACCATTGGGGCACACTCTTCTCAGTTAAAGGGGACCATTGGGGCACACTCTTCTCAGTTAAAGGGGACCATTGGGGCACACTCACCCCCACCCCACCCACACCCCTACATCGTGGGGAAATGAGCTTCCTGACTGTTCTGCTATTTTAAAGAAATGAGTTTTCTCTGCGTACGCAGATTCATATTATCCATAATATTATTTTTTACGGTTTTATACAAGCATCATTGCAGAGGTTCATGAGTGTTCCATTAAATTTTGATAGGAATCTATCAGAGGTTATTAAAACGATTAATGACAGGATAAGGGAAAAAGATAATCGCTGTAGAATAACTGAATTTTGTATATCACTTGTTTATCACTTTATGTGTATGGTATCATACTGTTTCTATACATTTCTCTCTCCTCTCTCTCTCTCTCTCTCTCTCTCTCTCTCTCTCTCTTTCTCTCTCTTTACTGACTTCATGCAGTAGGACCTCGTAGTATTAGTTATTAGTCACTTATTGTTAGTCATTATAGGGGGCTGCGTCTTGGCTAATGTCGTAATACCACTTCCCGTTGATCAGCGAAGTTAATCGATATTGGGTTTGGATAATTGTTGGATGGGAGACCGTCCTCTGCCTTCAGATTATGTAGCGACCCGTCGTGGTTCTGACTCCACGTAAAGCTGTAAGTCCCCTCCGTCATATAATTTTAGATGGTGCGAAGGAGGTTAAACAACCCCATCACACAAATAGTTATTTGTTACATTATTATTTTTTTTATAGTAAACTAATTTTAGTGTTAATTATTAACTAAATTTAACTACATCTTTACGTTATAACTATAATTTTTCGTGTTAAGCTTTAAACCTATTCGATGTAGATATTTCTATCCTCTTATTATCCGTACCCACCCAAAACCGCGGTTCTGGTTTGGTATATGGGTAAAATTTATTTTCTGCTGGGTAGCTAAACTATAATGATGACAGTTAAACCGAAGTGGAACCAGGTATAGCCGCGGTTGGTTACATTAGTATGAATAATACAACAAGCAAATATTTTTAAATTACACGCAGTTACGGGTATAACGAGCATTACCTGGTACCCGCACAAATAATATAATATCCAGTCATAATTTATTAAATTTATTCTCGCTGTATAATAATGGGGGACTTCAACGCATGTGAACTCGGAATTCGGACGTTTTCCAGTTTATGTACCGTTTTCTACAGTACATTACATACAGCATAGTAAACATTTTTAGATTGAAATTATTTATTCAGGGACCATTCGGAAATGGTTAGGTTAGGTTAGGTTAGGTTAGGTTATCAAGAACTCATTTTTGATCACTCATTTTTTATCTGAAAAGAAGCAAAAATAAATTATATGAAAAACGGTACACAAACTGGAAAAGGTCCCGGAATTCTTTGTAGAATTGGGTAACATGTGCGAGTCGGCCAATTTAAGTATAAGTGATGTAGATGTATTAGGGGTAACCAGTGGTAATTTTACATACGTTAGTGATATGAGTGGTACCACCAGGTTGGTTGATCATTGTCTCACTAGTAATAATCTAAAGCAGGGGTTCCCAAATTGGTGTTCGGCGGAACACTTGTATACATGAGAAGTGTTCCGCGGAACACAATTTGGGAACCCCTGATCTAAAGGATCGAATTGTTAGAGTTCATATTCTGCATGATTTCCTTCTTTCTGATCATAGACCATTAGAAATATTAATTAACGTTACCAATTTATGCGCAACACAACTTAACAAGAACTCAGTAGGTAAGAATAATCGCGTCGATTGGTCCAATGTTACGATGCAGCAGAGAATAGAATACAAAGACAGAACAAGTCACCTTTTTAATAATTTAGAAATTTTGCACCTTGCCTGTAATAATCCTTGCTCAAGTGATTCTCACTGTAAACTCATAGATAGGTATTATAGTAAAATAATATCCCTGTTAAGAGAAGCAGGAAGTCCCCTGATTAAATCTTACAACTATCATACTAAGATTATTCCTAGATGGAATGATTTTATTGCCCCCCTGAAGAGGGAATCGAAAGACGCCTATGATTTGTGGTGCTTTCATGGTAGACCCAGATTACGACCAGGATGCTTGAATATGTGTAGAAGTCGGGGTCAGTATAAGGCGGCGGCCATAAGGCGACGTAAACAGGAAGAAGAGTCTATTCGAGCATCAAAAGCCAGTGAAGCTCGCATAAATAACGATAATAACAAATTTTGGAAATTTGGTAAGAATGAAACGGGTGTCAAAAATGTCCTCCCTCCGACAATCGATGGGGTGTCGGGGGAGGATGAAATTGCAAAGCTGTGGAAAAACCACTATTCTAACATTCTTAACAGTGTGAGTAGAGATAATCTTAAGATAGATTGCAGCGAAACGATTGTGGGAGGGACAAGGGAAAATACTTTGATTTCATTTTCTGAAGTAAAGAGGTTAATTAAAGCGTTAAAGACTGGTTCTGCGTCAAGGGTAGATGACTTATCGAATGAGCACTTAAAATATGCAAATGACGTAGTATGTCTGCATATATCATTGCTCTTATCAGCCATGCTTGCTCATAGCTATGTCCCTGCAGAGTTCATGAGGGTATATATCTTGCCACTGGTCAAAAATAAGTACGGAGACATTCTGTCCAGCAATAATTACAGGCATATTGCTATCGCTTCCTTCTTCTCGAAACTACTAGAAAAACTCTTGTTACGTCGATTAAATGATTTCCTATGGACATCTCCTAATCAGTTTGGCTTTAAAAGGTCCCACTCAACTGACCTGTGTATCTATGTACTTAAAGAAACAATATATAAATACATTGACAGTAATTCAACTATTTATAGCTGTTTCCTAGATATAAGTAAGGCATATGATAGGGTGAATCACAATATTTTATTTGCAAAACTAGAAGACAGGAAGGTTCCCATGTACATATTAAATTTATTGAAATTTTGGTATTCCCACCAATCTTTCACTGTTAGGTGGGGCAATGTACTATCCGAATGTTTTGGCTCCTCTTGCGGGGTGAGACAAGGCTCCTTGCTCTCCCCTATGCTGTTTAATGTGTATATCGACGGATTAATTGCTTCACTTAATGAGGCAACAGTGGGATGTTGTATAGATAACACAAAGATAAATAACTTAGTTTATGCCGATGATATGGTGTTAATAAGTCCCTCTGTTAGAGGTTTGGATCGGCTACTAAAAGTCTGTGAAGTGTATTCGCAGAAACATGATATTCTTTTTAATGTTACAAATCTAAGGTTATGCAATTTCATCCTAAAAGCTGTAATCAGCCAGCTGATATAAGGTTTAAAATGAATAGTGAAGTAATTGACGAAGTACAAGATTTTAAGTATTTGGGTCAAACTATTACCAGCTCCTTGAGTGATGACTCGGATATAAGAAAACAATCTCGAAGCCTTTGTGCTAAAGTGAATATGACCATAAGGAACTTTCGATTCTGTACAAGTGAAGCTAAAGACACTCTCTTTCGTACTTTCTGCAGTAATATATACGGACAGCAACTGTGGGTGAATTATAAAAAAGGTTCTGGCAGAACTCTAAATTTGCCATACAACAGGTCTTTTAGACTCTTATATAAATTACCCCCAAGATGCTCAGCTTCGCAAATGTTTGCTACCCGAAATGTCCCGAGCTTCCCGGAGGTAACAAGATGTGCTCAACACAGTCTAATGCAAAGAATTAAAAAATCAACCAACCCGATCATCCAAGCTATCCATGAGTCCTGCCATTTATCCTCTAAGCTATGGACTTCTTGGTACGAAAACGTCTGTCTGTAGCTCCACTTAACTTCGACATTACAGTATTATTTCTAATCAACTCTATATATTTTTATCATTAGTATGTGAACTGTCACTGTATTAATAATATTTGCCATATGGACTATAGTCTGCCAATAAACCTCTTCATTTTCATTTTCATTTTCATTCATTAAATATTACCAATAACAAAATAATGGCACCTTAAATTAGTTATTTAGAACGACTTTAAGTAATGCACGAGTGCCTAATTGTACTCTTGGCACGTAAAGTACATCTATCACATTTCCATTATGCTCTCTCTCTCTTTCTCTCTCTCTCTCCTCTCTCTCTCTCCTCTCTCTCTCTCTCTCTCTCTCTCTCTCTCTCTCTCTCTATCTTTCTCTCTTTATAGGTTTAGGGGGATTAAGAGAAAAATATTTTGATTAATTAAAAACAAATTAACATATTTTGCTAACAACCAATGGTCTTTCCTTGTGCTTCCAACATCAATTTAACACGACTGTGAAAGAAACCTAGGCGTCGACATAACTCTTTGTCGATCTCGATGCTTTGCAAAGCCTCTTTGATCACTGTTAATCAACGTTTCTCTTCAATTTCGGTCTTAACCTCTTCGAATAGTGCAGAGAGCACCTTCAGCTTCTTGATTGATAATTATTGTACCCAAAATTTCGCACGAATTCAAATCGTTTGAGTTCCCAGACCAATATCTGAATTTAACTTATCAGATATTGCTGCATGGATGTCATCTGCCATAGTTACAGAACCCCCCCTTCCCCCGCCTAAACTGTAATTTTTTTGGTTTCACCCCTTATATAACATAGTACAACCGTGTGTGTGTATATATATATAGTACAACGGTATATATATGTGTGTGTATATATATATATATATATATTATGAGTGTCCCAAAACCATGTATACATTTTAAAAAAAACTTATAACAGGCGAACCCACTAACGGATTCAGATGATTTTTATTTCCTTTTATAGGTAAAATATACAACATCGAAATAATAGATAGTTTAATTTGTTTTAAACACGTAAGTGTTCGAAATGGCGACCATTAACATCAATGCACCACTGCGCTCTTTGATTCACTGATTGGCAGCCTTCAACAAAAATGTTTGTAGGGATATTTCTACACGCTTCTTCAACTGTGCTCTTTAGTTGTTCAAGTGATGTAGGTCTTCTACTGTATACTTCATTTTTCAAATGACCCCATAAAAAAAGTCAAGTGGGTTCAAATCTGGTGAACGTGGTGGATACTCGATACTACCTCATCGTCCGATCCACCGATAATGAAATGTTTCATCAAGGTAGTTCCTGACATCCTGATGGTAATGAGGAGGTGCTCCATCTTGTTGAAAGTAAATGTCCTCATCTCCGTATAACTGTCGAATTGCAGGAAAACCTTTTCCCGAAGCATGTTGAGGTAGCTATGACCGGTAACTGTACCATCGAAAAAGAATGGACCAACCAAACCTTTGGAAGAAAAACCACACCAGACAGTTATACCCGGTAAATTTACATGTCGTTCCACATAAATGTGTGGATTTTCTTGTGACCAGTATGTGCAATTATGACGATTAATTATACAATTCAACTTAAATGTAGCCTCATCAGACCACACAATTTTTTCCGCAAATTAGCCATCTTCTGTGTTTTTTACTCGAAACCATTCGCAAAACTGGATTCTGCGATCCGGATCATCCTCATTCAAGGCATGTAATAATCTCGGGATGTAAGATTTCCATTTAGCATTCTTCAGAATTCTGTGGACACTTGTCTTACTTTTCCCTGTTTCACGACCACAGTGTCTCACAGATTTTCTTGGTGATCGGTTGAATACTTCATCAGAAGTGTTAGCATCTGTTGATGTCTTTGGACGCCCAGTCGCTTGCTTGTACACATCATGCACAGTACCGTATACTTCAAATTTCTCACAGATACGTGAAATGGTAAGTCGAGTTGGAGGATTAGTTCCAAAATTGTCTCTCCACTGTTGTTGAACCTTTGATATCTTCTCAACTTTAAAATACGACTTTAGTATCCATTTTCTTTGCTCAAATGATAAGAGCACACTTCCATTTTCCATGTTTACTGTAGGCAGGCAAGGCTATTACTAATTTCGATTTTGTATCTCCTTAGGCTAGGCAAGGCTGTTAACAATTTCGCTGTAGTATCTCCTTAGGCTATAGGCTATAAAAAGAAATAAAAATCATCTGAATCTGTTAGTGGGTTCGCCTGTTATAAGTTTTTTAAAAATGTATACATGGTTTTGGGACACTCTATATATATATATATATATATATATATATATATAATATATATATAGAGAGAGAGAGAGAGAGAGAGAGAGAGAGAGAGAGAGAGAGAGAAAGAGAGAGAGAAGAGAGATAAAATAGATAGCGGAGCAAGTGTAGTTTACGTCCCCCTGTGGTGCCTAGTGTAGTTTACGTTCCCCAACTCTGTCCGCGTATACCTAATCATTTAAAAATGTCGGGTCACCTGAAGATCAGGGCCTCCGGCCTTCTTTAGTTAGCCTTATAAGGCTAACTAACGAAAATATCACGACTTAACCTAGGGTTGCCAGATTTTTCAAATGCCCATGCGGGACAAAAATTTTTCTGAGGTTTTTTTTAAGACCAAATTTTTTTTCAAATTGAAACTAGATTTCTTCAACGGTTACAACAAACAAAATTAGAAAAATTTTATTACAATAATATTTAACAATTAAACATCGTGAATAAATTGAAATTATTATACATAATATTGAAATTCTAAATCAATTCATCCCTAAAAAATTTGCTTAAAAAATATTTTTTTTGCGGGACATTTTGAACGCGGGATTTTGACGCGGAATTTTTGGATCAAATGCGGGACTGTCCCGTAAAATACTGGACGTTTGGCAACCCTAAGTCTTAACCTAACCAATCGTCAAGGGCGTACAGCTGACCTAACGATTGGTTAGGTTAAGTCGTGATATTTTCGTTAGTTAACCTTATAAGGCTAACTAACGAAGGCTGGTGGCCCTGATTTTCAGGTGATCCAAAATGTCTCCTAAAGATCCTAGTGTAGTTTACGTTCCCCAACGTGTGTAGTTTGTGTCTCCTTTTGTGTCAGGGGGATGTAAACTACACTTGCTCCTAGATAGCTAGATAGATACAACATTAGATGTACTTTAGATTCGAAGAAACAATTAGGCAAAAGTACTACATTATTTAAAGTAGATTTACAGTACCAGACTAAGAAAGTACTTTCAAACTCGCCTCATTGTAGTTGATTATACTTGCGGGCTTGCAATACCCTCGTTGCAACGACATTAATATTTCCATTATAATTACTCGTAGAAGTTCTAAAATACTAATACTACTACTACTAATAATAATAATAATAATTAAATGCAAGTTACAAACCTTGTTTTAATTAAATTTACCCTCGATTTATCTAATGAATAATATTAAGGTTTATCTCCGCTTTGCTAATTAATTATATTACTATGATTAAACATTCTCATGTATGATTTATTTTCTATTAATTTTCAATTAAAATGTAAACTACACTATATATAAACGGTGTCCCAGAAGGCTTGGAAGAGTTTTATTTGGCTATAACTTTTTTGTTTGGGGATCAAATAAAAATAGGGTTCTAACACTTGAAAACATATTTATTGCGATTTTAATTACAAATTTAATATCTGGTGAAAATCTTCATTTTCATTGCGTAAATCTAAAATCGCCTTAGCGTACGTTATCCGACTCTGATGATCTTGTGGTTTAATTTCTTGAGCAATTTGAATTTTGTACTGGTAAAGATTGATATCCTCTCTTAAAATTCGATGTAAGGAACTTCTTGAAGTGTTTAATTCCTGGTTGCGTCGTCGGACTGATGTGGATTTTCCTCAACGCTTTTAAGAACCATCTCAACCAGAGTTGGACTTCGGCTTGTCCGAGGACGCCCATTCCGTGGTTCGTCTCCCTGACTCTTTCCTATACGAAATTTAGCGACGTACCGTCGAATAGCTCCATCAGAAGGAGCTCTTTGAGCGGCAACGATGGAAGAGTTGTTTGTCAAATAAAGTTTCACAATGGCCACTCTTTGTTGCACTGTCCAGGATTCCATTTTCAATAATCGCAGCAAGGGTACTTTAATTGAAAAATAAAAATAAATAAATTAATCAAAAAAGAAAAACGTTATATAGCCAAATAAAACCTCTCCAATACTTCTGGGACACCCTGTATATATTATATATATATATATATATATATATATATATATATATATGGGGTGAATTTCACAATTAAACACGTGAAATGAATGAATGCTGCAAACCCACAAGGAAAAAGAAAAACGATTCCAAGGCCTTTCGTATATTCAGAGCTACACCTCGTCAGGGAATGACGAGGTGTAGCTCTGAATACACGAAAGGCCTTGGAATCGTTTTTCTTTTTCCTTGTGGGTTTGCAGTATATATATATATATATATATATATATATATATATGCAATAAAATCGCAGAAACAACACGTGATCTTTTTAATAAGCAAAGAGCCACAGGGAAAGGAAACACGAAGTCCGAGCGCTTTCGTCATATATATCACGAAAGCGCTCGGACTTCGTGTTTCCTTTTCGGACTTCGTGTTTCATATATACTATATATATGTGTGTGTGTGTGAAGAGCTGATTTCCAAAAGGTGCTAAGTCCATAAAACCAGTTTCCAAGATAGTGACACATTTTATATTTTTTTAGTATAGTCTGTCCTTAAGGTATTTTTTTCACATAAGTTAATGTTGGGGTGAATGCCATTAAGCAAAAGAAGATGTCTGAATAAAATCTAGTACGCAGAGTTAATTTGTAAATACGTTTTTGTTTGTAATTGGTGGTGGATTTTGCACCTTTTGGAACACAGTCAAGGACATGTTGTCCAAAACACTTCTGGACTACACCGAAACAAACACAAAGAACAGCCGTACAAAACCAGTATTATTTATTTCAATATTTCTACCAGTTCAATCAATCATATCAAATTATATCAAGCCAAAATGTCATCCTGACCATGAGCCACACACCACTGTTGAGCCCATGTCATGCCATGCGTGTGTTGGACTCAGCATGCATAGTGTTCATCAGTCATCACACACCCTCATTTATCTCTCACTGTAGATGTAGGTACATAGAATTATACTAACATTGTAGTTATAGAGGGCGTTGTTGGTGAATTTGTGGATTTAGACCCTTTTGGAAGCAAAGTGAATTGGACTTTGCACCTTTTGGAAACAAAGCCATATTATTATGTCCGTTATGAAAGGAATATAATACCTTTTGAAACTAATCGATAACACACCTTGATGCACATGGGCATGAACTGTTTTTAGTGGTACAAATTCAACATTGACCAAAAATGGACTTAGCACCTTTTGGAAATGAGCTCTTCACACACACACACACACACACATACATACATACATATATATATATATGAATAATGCGCCTGGGTGGTGTAGTGGTTAACATTGCTGACTACGAATCCACCGACCACGAGTTCAAAACCCGGTGACGGCAGGCGGCGTGCAGCAAACTCAACTGTTCATCCTTCCACACAATTAAAATTGGTTGGTAGATAAATGAGTACCCTTGGTAGCCAAATGGTTAAGACGCTGGGCTGCTGAACCGGAGGTCATGAGATCGAATCCGGACGAGGACTTTGTAATTTCTGACCGCCCGCGATGGGGCGTAGTTCGAATTCCACGTTAAACTGTAGGTCTAAGGTGAAGTGACAAGCTTGACCTATGTCATAATGAACAATTCGACCGGAAGCAAAACCAAGGTTAACCAAGGTGTGTATATATGGGATAAAATAGAAATAGAAAACTTATTGGCAGAACAAAATATGACATTCATAACACACTCTCTCTCTCTCTCTCTCACTCTCTCTCTCTCTCTTTCTCTCTCACTCTCTCTCTCTCTCTCTCTCTCACTCTCTCTCTCTCTCTTTCTCTCTCACTCTCTCTCTCTCTCTCTCTCACTCTCTCTCTCTCTCTTTCTCTCTTGCAAAGGCAGTTTTAAATTAATTTCATCTAAAACTTCAACGTTTCGGTGAAGCCAAAACTGTCTTTATCAAGCATGAAATGTAGAATCAAGAAAATAATGAAAGAGGATTTCGTGTGAGAAATTTAATATATTCTCGAAGGAAGTGAGACGATGAGGAAAAAATGTTGCCAATCCAAGACTGAAGATGTTGGATAATTGTGGAAGAAGGTCATAATCTGGATTAATCTGAAGAAAAAGGGGATTTCTCTCATTCGGTGACTTCAAGTTCCATTTTGGAAGATTTCTAGTCGCGTTATCAAATTGAAGTTACCTGAAACGAGATGAAATGGCTTGATATTATCTATTAGGAAAATTCAACGGGTTTTGTTTTATAGAATCACGTCTCACGTCTCTCTCTCTCTCTCTCTCTCTCTCTCTCTCTCTTTCTCTCTCTTTCACTCTCTTTCTCTTATACTGAATGTCATATTCAGATCAGGATACCTTAAATATATATATATATATACAGTATATAAAAGGCTCTTTGTCTGCTTTAGAGCGTCCCGTGACTTGATCAGTTAGGGCGCGGCACGGCATTGCTGAGAGCTGGCGGTTGTCTTTTCTGTATCTTTGTCATGGCGAAGCGGCTTGCCGGCTACCCCTATTTAAGTGACTCTGGCTAAGGTAGCCCATATTCCCTCTTCCTGTGGGAATATGGGAAATTGGATGTTATCTTCATCATAAATGCAAAACTTCACTTTTTTACGGTGGAGATCGAAATATGACAATAAAAACCACACTAATAGACGGAGTTTATTTCCACAACAGTTTCGATATCCACTGGCATCCTCTTCGGGTGGATACAGAAAAACGAATGAATGTTCATTCGTTTTTCTGTATCCACCCGAAGAGGATACCAGTGGGCATCGAAACTGTTGTGGAAATACTGTAAACTCCGTCTATTAATGTGGGTTTTATTGTTACGTTATCTTCGCCGTTGTCCGCTTTTAAAAGCTAATAATTCTATTTCAACACTAATAATATAATAATCGATGAAGAGGGCCAGGCACTGGTATAGCGCTCAGGCCAAACGAATGCGACTCATTGCACTTAATCCTGGATTATTATTATTATTATTATTATCCAGCAGCACCGGGCATCTAAGCCGTCGTTCGTAGCTCAATAAGTAACTCCATTTCCATATAAGCGCAGTGAAGACACTGAGAAAGCTGTGCCAGTTTCTGGCTTTCGTGAATGATTACACTGGTCAACACTCATTTTATTGCCAATCATATTAGAGTGATTTTGGGGTAACTTTGTGGTGCTGATTCCGAATATGACATCGGTTTTGCTAGATTGGCTCTAATTTATGAGATAATTGGTACCCCATTGAAACACGTAAAAATACAAAAAATTTAATGTTCAGGCGGAGCCTACTTACTGGTTGGGTGGCCGATGACTTATATACGGAGGGGGAATATTCTAGAATGATCGCGGAGTAAACACTAAGAATATTCGCGTGTCTCACCCTCTAGAATGTTCCGGTAGTTTCCCATATGCACGCGTTATGGTTACGTTTCCTATTAATTGAGGGTATTCATTATCTCAAGAACTAGAGCCAAATCGGAAAAACTACTTTCATTTTGGAATTCAGCAACCCCAAAATACCCTAAATTCGTACGAATTTCCTTGGCAACGAAACAAAAAATTGTTGTTGTTGAGCTGTGTTATTATAATAACAAGAAACTTAAAGAAGTTTAAAGCCTTGATTCGTGGAATAAAGAAATTCATCATCGTTGCTAGGTAACGCTTCCCATTAACCGCCGCTTCATCGAAAATGAGGGGGGACCAATTACACCTGATTTACTGAGGTCGCACCAAATTGTAACTTTGGGTGAATCTCGTTCATGTTTAAGTTTTCCTTGACCACCCTGCTCACCAGACCTCTACCTTTTGGATATTTTCCTATGTGGGTATGTATAAAAGCGCCGTTTACTCTTTCAAACCACAAAATCTGGGTGAACTGAAGGACAGAATCACAACAGCAAAAACATCTGGAGAATGTTTAACTTCCTTTGAAAGCAAGAGTTCAAAGTTGTGTTCGTGCAAATGGTAAATTTGTTGAAAGTTGTGCTTTAAAAATAACTTACGATATTAACTTGCAAACTGTATTTACAGTTTTTATAGTTTTTACAGGTTTTTCTATTTACTCCAGAAATAAAGTTATTAATTTTTGGAATCGCACGAAAACTTTATATCTGATATGCCGTTAATATGCAAGGTCTTTGTATATAAAAACCCTGTATATTAACAGCATATCAGAGACCCTGTATATTAGCGGCATATCATAAACCCTGTATATTAACGGCATATCAGAGACCCTGTAAAGTACCGGCATATCAGAGACTTTGTAAAGTATCGGCATATCAGAGACCTGTATATTAACAGCATATTAAAGACCCTGTATACTAATGGCATATCAGAGACCCTCCCTGTATGTTAACGGCATATCAGAGACCTAAATTTTTTAATGAAAAAAATATCTCTCTCAAATAATTCAGAGCTGGGCACTTGCGGCATATTTTGCGGTACTGCGGTACTGCGGTACTACCAAACTACCAAACCGGTACCAAACCGGTACGCGGAAATTTGAATGCGGTAGCGGTACTGCGGTACTTTCAGCGATCCTTTGCGGTACTGCGTTATGCGGTCCCGGTTTGGTAGTTTGGTAGTACCGCAGTACCGCAGTACCGCAAAATATGCCGCAAGTGCCCAGCTCTGTGACAAATATATTGCAAAACTATATTTAAAATATATGTAATTTTCTTTAATGGTTTTTTTGAAGGTGACTTTTGTTTAAGGAAGGGGTCGATGGTCAAATGAAGATTTTTAGATTTGATGTAAAAAACCTGATTTTTACTATTTTTTTTATTATCAAGATTATAAAATAAATCTGAAAGTTTTTGCATATATATATATTATATATATATATATATATATATATATATATATATATATATATATATATATTAATTTTGAGTTTACATGCATATGTTCGTATTCCTTTGGGAACTTGTTTACCTTCAAGAGAAACAAGTTTGTTTCTAAAGTTTAAAAACAGCTTCCAAATTGTATCTGACGAGAAAACCTTCAGGATACAAACAAAAACTATCTTTCTTGTTTATATATACACACATGTATGATTTGCTTTAAACACACACACACACACACACATACACATATATATATACCTCGTTAACCTCGTTGGTGTTCTGTGCGTTGGTCTCTCTTCACACGAAGGTCAAGCTGGTGGCCCCGCCTCTAGGTCTGGCTTGGTGGAGGAGCGAGTTGCTTTCTTGCGCTCTCCACCGTACATAGCCAGGCACCCTCATCTGGTACCGTCCTGAGCCAGGCATCGTCTTCTCTTGAAGACTTCAACTTTGACCCCCGTTACGTTTCTGAGGTCCTTTGGAAGCTGGTTGAAAAGTCTTGGCCCCCTGACAACCAAGCTATTTTCCTTCAGGTTGAGGAGGTCCCTTGTCGGGCCTTTAATTTGGGAACACTACACATTCTGCCTTTCCTATTTTCCAGTGTTGTTTGAATGGTAATTGGGTTTAGTTTTAGGTTTGGTACCAGTTTTTCGATCATTTTCCATATGTAGATTATGGTGTACCTCTCTCTTCTTCTTTCCAGGAGTACAGATTTAGTTTACGTAGTCTTTCCCAGTAGTTGAGTTCTTTGCAGCCATCAATCTTGGCTGTGAAATGCCTTTGCGTTTCTTCTAGTTTATTAGTTTCTTCCTTTTTATATGGGGACGTCAAAACTGAGCAGTATTCAAGTTTTGGTATAATCAGTGTTTTTAGCAGGGGAATCATTACTGTCCTGTCCCTTCTTTGAACGTTCTTACCTGTCCGGCGACTCTTTTTGCTTTATTTATCGCTATCTGATTTTGTGTTTCGAATTTCGCATCATCTGTCATTATTATCCCGAGATCGATCGCTTTCGTGCTTCTCTGAATTTCCTGTCTATCTGGAGCATAATATGCAGTCTGTTTAAGTTCTTCTTTTCTACCATATCTCAAGAGCTGAAATTTCTCGGTGTTAATGACATGTTGTTGTCTTCTGACCATTTGTATATTTTGTTCGTGTCCCTCTGCAAGGCCTCCACTCATGTACATCGCTGATTTTTCTGCTGATCTTTGTATCGTCTGCAAAGGATGTTACTATACTGTTGCTGTTTACTCCGCTGTCTATGTCTGTTAGCATGATAATGAACAGGAGTGGGGCCAGTACTGTCCCTTGTGGTACTGAGCTGCGTACTTCCGATTCTGATGATGATATACCTTGAATTTTGACGACCTGCAGACGTTCTCTGAGGAAGTTGTAGATCCATTTTCCCACTTTGCCTGTTATTCCCATATATTTAATTTTATGTGCTATTATACCGGTCACATTTGTCGAAAGCTTTAGCAAAATCTGTGTATATACATCGTAGTTGTCATTGCCTTCCAATGCATCTAGGATATTGTTGTAGTGTTCTATTAGTTGTGATAGGCATGATCTACCTGATCGGAATCCATGCTGATTTTCGTTGAATCTTTCCCGTGTCTCCAGGAAATCATAAATTTTCTCTCTAACTATTCTTTCAAATACTTTGGTGAGGTGGGACGTCAATGACACTGGTCTATAGTTCTTTGCTTGAGATCTGTCCCCTCCTTTATATATAGGGACAATGTTTGCTCTTTTCAAGATGCTCGGTATTTCCCCAGTGTCTAGGGATCTTCTCCATATCCAGTATAAAGGTGTAGCTATTTCATTTTTACAGTTTTTAATCAATAATGCGTTCCAATTGTCCGGACCTGCAGCTGAATGTGTTTCATTTGTCCTATAGCTCTCGCTACATCTTCTGGGTAAAATCAAAGTCTGTTATATACTCTCCTTGCAATTCCTCTTCAAAGAATGCATTTATGTCAGGTATCGCTTTGTCACTTTTTGGGGTACTGAAAACTGATTCATATTGAGCTCTCAATGTATCAGATATTTCTTTTGGATCGTCGGTTAGTTCATTATTTCTCTCCTTAAGGGCCCAATAGCGGCGCGCGTTTTTTTTTCCTTTTTGCATAGCTATAGAAGTATTTTGGATTTTCCTTTATTGCTTCTACCGCCTTTTCCTCTTCCCTCTCTGTATGGTCCTTAATCAGGGCTTGTATTTCCCTATCGATACCCTCCAGTTTTTCTTTATTACTTTCCTGTCATTATCTCCGCAGTTTAACTTCGCCTCCACTCTCTTTCTTTTGCGGAATAGTCTTCTCTTTTGCCTCTCTAGCCAGCTCCTCTTTCCTTTTGGCTGTGATTTCGGAGCATATTTTTCTAAAATTCTCAGCGTTTTTTCTTCCAAGGTTGTTAGCATTTCTTCAGTTGTTTTATTCTCGAAAATTGTTCTCCATTCTATTTGGGCCATGTGCGATCTGATTGCTTCCCAATTTATAGTCTTGGAGTTTAAGTTAAAGGCCCCGAATTTACTTCTTTCCTCAATATGTGTATTGTCTTTTAATGCTTCGTCATATTTGTTGATATCTCGATTAAGTTGTGGTCTGAGATAATGGTTGGGGTTATTTTTATATCAGCAATCAAGTTCGTGTTATTCGTGAATACCAGATCCAGGCAGTTATTTTTTTGGTATTTTCTGTTATCTCCTGTGTCAGCATAAACTCATTTGTGAGAGCCATCAACATTTTTGCTTGTTCTGGTCTTCTCTTGTGCCCCCCTTGTCCTGGTGTATATATATTCCTATCACCTTTTTGTATTTTATAAATGGGAAGTTAAAGTCTCCGCAGATCATTATATTGGGGGATGGAGGGTTTATGGCCTTTATTAGCTTTCTGATGTCATCAATGGCCTCCGAGAATTTTTCGGTTGGGGTTTGGAGGTCTATAGATGACTATTACTATCACGTTTAGTTTTTCTATTTTCACTGCTAGGAGTTCCACATAGCTGTTTGATTTACTTATTATCGTCTCTGTCATATGACCTTCCTGTACATATATAGCACAGCCACCTTTACGTCTCGTCGTTCTATCCGCTCTTAGTAAGTTGAAGCCCTCTATATTTATCTCTTTCTTATCAATACAATGTTCGCAGTTTTCACAATTTCCTTGGCAATCTTTAAGATGAGTTTCTGTGAGGCATGCGATGTCCGCCCTTGTTTCGTCCATAAATCCTTTCAGGTACGAAACCTTATTGAGTGATTGGTTTGGTCTTATTCCTTGAATATTAGCCAGGACAATTTTTATGTTCTGTTTTTCGTTGCCCCTTGTGCATTTCAAGTTCGTTTTCCTTCGATATCGCTTGATTCGTTGCCCTATGATCCTCCGAGAGATCCGTTTCCGCCTACTGTTTGGTAGCTTCTTGCCCGGTAGCGGTTTGGCTCGGGGTTTCCAGCTGTGTCAACTGCATGTGGATGACATTTAGCATTCGTATCGTGTCTGCGATGTTGAAAAAATTTTTTGTTCGCTTATTGTGTTCCTATTGTTTCCTATTGTTATTTATTCCTATTGTCATTTAAACTTTTTCCTTTGTTCTTGAGTCCGTCGGGAGATGTTGATAGTAGCATTTTTCCCGAATTTGCAGGTTCCATATTTTGCGTAAGTCCTGCAAATGTCCGGGTGGTAGAATTTACATCTCTCCAAATTTACAATGACCATTATTATAGAAGAAATTGCATATTGGGGGATGTTCATATATACATTGTCCTCTTTTAAATCTGCAATTATCTTTTATATAATATCTGCATATAATTCCTTCCCCATATTTACTCGTGGCCTTTGTTTTTTGCTCCTTATTGGGGGACAGTTTCACTCCGTTTTCTTGATTCTCTCTTGTCTTTTCCTATTTGTGCTATTGTGTTTGTCCTTCGTTGCCCTTATACTATCTGTTGTCTTTATACTCTCTTTCGCCTGTGTTTTCGGCCTCGTTTTGTGACGGTATTTGATTTTTTTTTACTTCGCCTTTCTCGTTTCTTCTGTTTTCCTCTGTTCTTTATTCCACTTTCCTCTTTCATTTCTTCTCGTAGTCTCTTTCTGCTTTAAATACTAAAAGAGTTTATTCGGTCATGCAGTTTTCGCAGAAAATTTTATCCCATTAAGTTGCTTCGCGTTCGTTATAAGGGAGATTTTTTCATCTTCCCATTCTAGGCATCTAAAATCAAAAAGCAGCTGACAAGATCGCACCTCATCGCCTTTGTCTCATTGTTGCATCATTGCAGATACCACAGAGTTGCAGGAATTTATTTACCATTTCCATGTTACTGATAGAGGGTAGCCGCTGGTGCACAAAATTGACTCAAAAAGGGTATTATGGGAAGTAGTGGGTGGGGGTTGACTCAAGCTGCGTGAGGGAAAGTATTCTCCGTTACTCCGGGGATGGGGGATGTGGCACGCTGTATACTTCTCACTGATTGGTGCTCGCGACTGTGGCCGCGGGGATAATGGGGGGTATTTGTAGGAATTTCGATAGGCAGCTAATTTTCACAAAAAACACTCGGAAAAATGCTGTATAGATTAATTCGCTTCGTTTTTATTTACTTTTTTGATATATGCCGCGATTTTTACTTTTTAAAAGAAATACCACTATGCACTATCAATTAACTCACAATATCGGCACCGTTTAAAACTGATTAACTGCAGGATTTTACTGTAATACCGCTTTTATTCGGACTTCGATCGAAACACGTGTAACCGTCACACCGGCAAAACAAAACATATATATTATATATATATATATATATATATATATATATATATATATATATATATATATATATATATATACACTGTATATACAGTATATACCGTATTTACTCGCGTGTAATAGGCACTTTTTTACCATTTTTCCATCTTTAAAATCGGGGTGCGCACTATATGCGATGGCTCACTATACGTGTAGGCAAACACGAAAAATATCACTGATGAAAATGAAAATGAAAAAGTTTATTGGCAGACCATAGTCCATATGACAAACATTACTAATACGAACTGACGATAGAATACAATGACAATTCAAATACTAAGGATAGAAATACAGGGTGTCCCTAAAGTCTGGACACATAGGAAATATCACTAACTATAACTAACTATATGTTATTATTATTATTATTATTATTATATTATTATTATCTTAAATTCATGCAACTGAGGCCTAAGGTAGGCCCACATCGAATCAGCAACCCTGAGGTAGGACCAAATAGGACCTCCAAGTCCATAAGTTATGGACTTGGAGGTCCTATTTGGTCCTACCTCAGGGTTGCTGATTCGATGTGGGCCTACCTTAGGCCTCAGTTGCATGAATTTAAGATAATAATAATAATAATAATAATAATAATAATAATAACATATAGTTAGTTATAGTTAGTGATATTTCCTATGTGTCCAGACTTTAGGGACACCCTGTACAATGAGAAATAATACAGTAATGACGTTAAGTGAGCTACAGACAGACGTTTTCATACCATGAATTCCATAGCTTAGGAGATGTACGGCAGGACTGATGAATAGCTTGGATAATTGGTTGGTTGATTTTTTAATTCTTTGCATTCCACTCTATTGAGCGCGTCTTGTTACCTCCGGGAAGCTCGGGACATTGTTTGGTAGCAAACATTTGCATCTCGAGGGTAACTTTTGTCGGAGTCTAAAAGATCTGTTGGATAGCAAATTTAGGATTCTGCCAGAACCTTTTTTTATAATTCATCCAGAGTTACTGTCCGTACATATTACTGCAGAAAGTAGAAAAAGAGTGTCTTTAGCTTCACTTGTACAGAACCGGAAGTTCCTTATAATCATATTCGCTTTAGCACAGAGGTTTTAATATTATTTTTCTTCTATTTGAGTCATCACTCGAGGTGATAGTTTGACCTAAATACTTAAATTCTTGTACTTCCTCAATTGCTTCACCTCTCATTTTGACTAATATCAACTGGCTGATTAGAGCTCTTAGGATGGAATTGCATAAACTTAGTTTTTGTAACGTTAGAAAGAATATCATGTTTCTGTGACTATAATTCGCAGACTTTTAGCAGACATAAACAGTAATAAATAGGTATAACAAACAGTGGAAGAATACACAAACATTTTTATTAAACTTTTATAGCCATACTTCCTTAGTAAGCGAAATAAAAAGACTATTCAGAACTCATTTAACATTACACTATTGGCAATATACAGTAGGTTAATCAGGTAATCACAGCGCAACAGACATTCTTTGAATGAAAGGTTGATCGTAATTGCCGTCTATATAATTTCTCCATCCGTGCCCGAGTCACTGGTGTTTGAGGAGTCACCCACTTCCTCAGAAGGGTCATCGGGGTCGCTCACATCCTCGAAAGCTTCAGATGAACTACTGTAATACTTAAAATTAAGCTGTGTACTTAAAGTCACACAGTTGTCTGATATTTTTTTTTACTTTCTTTTGTGCTAATCCACTTCTCATCTTGGTGTGACTTTTTCTCTTTACCCGTGATATCTATCCACCTATATAAAGAGGTAGGCGAATATATTAAAAAGAGAGCCATAAAAAAAAAGCTGATAAGTTGCCTTTCTATATCTTTATATCTTCAGAGGTAGTCTTACGGGATGAGACGAAGTGTATCTATAAGTCAAGAACATTTCTATCACGTCTCAATACCTGAATGTTGTTTGTTTTTGTTTGATAATAAAAACCCACTCTAATAGACAGAGTTTATTTCCACAACAGTTTCGATGCCCACTGGCATCCTCTTCTGACATCCTTTTCTGTATCCACCCGAAGAGGATGCCAGTGGCCATCGAAACTGTTGTGGAAATAAACTCTGTCTATTAGAGTGGTTTTTTATTATCATATTTTGACTTTCAAGTAGAAAAAAGTGAAGTTTTTTGCATTTGTTTTGTTTGTTTGACAAGTTTTCTCGTGTTAGTAAAATTGAATTAAAAATATCTTAACTTCTTTAAAAAACTCTTTAATTTATAAAACTTAACCAAAAATATCAATTTCGATTTCAGGTTTCGGTTTTTCATTTTATTTTATTTCAATTTCGATTTCAATTTTGGCAAAACTTTTTGAATTAATTTTTTTTTTTATTTCAGTTTAAAAAATATTTAAGTTTTATCAGTTTATCGATTCCAGTTCGTATCGATTCCCCAGCCCTGATATATATATGTGTGTGTGTGTGTGTGTGTGTGTGTGGGTGTGTGTATGTGTGTTTGGTTGGTTGGTTGGTTGGTACGGACATTTGCTGTGTGATTTTTAAAATTGAAAGGTAAAATAAGAGATGGTTAATTTTTTCACTTTTTCAGTAATAATAATAATAATAATAATAATAATAATAATATAATAATAGCAATAATAATAATAAAAAAATATATAAGTCTATAAGTGAATAAATGAATAAATAAATAAATAAAAGTAAGTATTAGCAAAAGCAAAAAATGTTTTTCGTCCTTTTATTTTCAAGCTCAGTCCTAAAATAACGAAAAAAGAGGAAATTGTCAATTCTTATTTCCGTATCAAATGTTCTCTGTTTACCTTCCAACAAAAAAGAAAGAAAAAAAAGAAAAAAAAGCATCAACCATTTTCATTAACAGATTCATTTCTCCTCTCTCTCTCTATCTGTTTATCTATCTGTTTATCTATCTATCTATCTATCTATCTACTTAGATAGATAAAATTTGGAATTTAGTTTAGGAATTTTAAAAAAGTTATATTATTCTGAAAATGTAATCTCTCTCTCTCTCTCTCTCTCTCTCTCTCTCCATATATTCTATATATAATATAATAATAACAAAGACAAGAACACCAGATCTTTTTTAACCAATCAGAGGCTGAGAATCATTCCGTTGCCATGACAACAAGCATTCTGATTACCAGGGAAATCATATAAGCGAAGCTTCTTAAATTTCCATAATATTTCACTCTGTTAAATTTGTTTACGTGTTGGAAGTTAATTTGGAAAGACTTTTAACTGTTAACCTTAAACCAAGAATCACATAAATAATGTAAAAATTTAAAAGGGACAAAGAATCCATTAAGGACCGTTATCGGAAACCTCTAATGTTATTTATGAACTTGTTCATTGATTTACCTATTTTTCGAACCAAGTACAGGGTCTCCATAAATTACCTTTACAAAAATTGAATTGCAATTTATGAACACCCTATATATATATATATATATATATATATATATATATATATATAAGTAAAGTGAAGACACTGAGGTTGGGGGTTCGATGGTGCTGGTCAGGGTTGAAAAAAAAATCATGATTTTTTTTAATTTAAATAAAAAATTAAAAAATTTTATTTAAATGAATTTTTATGATTTTTTTTTTACCAGTACAAAAACTTTCTTAAAAGATTTATGTAAATATGACAAATGGATAATGAAACACTTTTTATAGTAAATATATTTAAAAATATATTAATTTATTCGCAACCAATCCCTTTTAACTAATCCCTATATGAAAAACATTATCACATTAAATAAAAACGTTACACTTCTGAAGCGCAAAATTATAGAAAAAGAGGAAATATATAAGTAAGAAGTATCGTATTTCCCGGCGTATAACACGCACTTTTTTTTTTCCCCCAAAATACTCCAAAAATCACCCTGCGTTAAAATTAACTCGTTAAAATTGTACATGTGAAGTGAGGTAGGAGGTATATTTTGTCCTAAATTTTTATTTTCCTAAATTTTCTCTTCAAAATAATTTTCTCTTCAAAATTAGGGTGCGTGTTATACGCCGGGAAATACGGTAATTTAGTTAGAACTAATTTAGAGCATATGAAGCACTAGTAACATTACATAGTAATAACCAGTGGCGACTCATGGTATAAATGTATGGGGGTGCGATTTCATAAAATTGTACGACAACACGGACTCACAATGGCTAGCGCGAATCCAACTGCCGCTCACAAGAGTACTTGTATTAACATATGCGGCTATGCCAGACGTACAATTCTAGTTAATTACAAATAAGTAATAATTTCAATAAATACATATAAATGGCTTATATCATTATTACTGAAGTAACTATTAGTAAAAATAACGTTGTTATTATAAAAAAATTCGCGATTGTACTTATATTTTCATTACAACAGTAAAATATAATTTATATTTACTTGAGCGAAAATCTATCGCTCCATTCGGCCGCAATATTATTTTGTATTCAAAGTACCGCTGTTTGAAGCTATGCTATAAGTTTAGAATATTATGTACTGTATGAAGGCTTACTCAAAATGCCTCATGAATCATGATATGCCACAGGAATTTTTAAAATATTTTCAAGAATATTTATTTTAATATCTTAAAATTAGTATATTTTTTATCTGTTAAATTAATATTTATCGTTTCAAGCAAGGGGGAGCGACCGCTCCATCGCTCCTATACGCCAGTCGCCACTGGTAATAACTAATTAAAAATTTGTGAGTTTGGCTTACATTATTTTCTATTATAATACCTAAATACGGTAACGAGCTCCGAAGGTTTCTTTTTTCCAAGACGGTTCCTGACTTTTGAATGGACAAATTCATCTGTAGAAAAGCTTCAACATAAAGCCAAGGCAGTCTTTAACATGTATGTGACAAGAAACTAATTAAAATATGATTTCAAAACCAAAAAAAATCACATTTGATTTAATTCAGTGATGTTTCCTTCTGACTTAAATCGATTTAAATCACTTGATTTAAATCATTGAAACCCTGGTGCTGGTTAATAATAATCCAAAGGGGAAGCTAGCATAATGAGTTGTATTAGGTGGCCTGAGCACTCTGCCAGTTTCTGGCCCTAATTACTGCTTATTATTACTATTATAGCAATATTTTCAAGTATGCGAATTTATTTCCTTGACGAATGACGCCATTTTAAATAATTAATTATTAAAATAAATATACATTCGCGAAGAGAAATTTGTCGTTGAAATTAAATCTACGGAAAGAAAGACTGAAATTTAAAATAAAATCAGAAATTCATAATTAGTTTTAAAAGTAATCTAAATTTGACGAATTCAAATAATTATGAATTTAGTCAGATTATTTCCCAACTAATTAGGAATTCTTTTTGAATCTTGACAATGTCATTACCCTTTTTTTGTATAAATTTAATTTTTAATCCACTTAACTTTTTTAACCAACTGTACCATATCTGTTTCTCTTATATATTTACCTTCCAATAACGGAATGTCTTTCATTTTTTAGGACTATTGAAAAACTTCATTTTTAATACTTAAAACATCTTCATAATATTAATATCTAAACTATTATTTCTTATCACAAGTTAATGAGAATTTGTCGACATTAGGTTGAGGTTAGGTTGGGTTAAGTTATTAGAGTGTCGATTAAATTTATCATCGACAAATATATATATATATATATATATATATATATATATATATATATATATATATATATATATATATATATATATAAGTGCATACACGTGTACACCGCATATAGTCACCAGAAAACCATTGAACAAAAATTGAACTATTGAACATGCACTGTTTAAAGGTATATTTGTATACAGTACATATATGCTTTGAAACTGCAGGCAACCACATACTAACATTGCTCTCGCCTGGCACACGAAAAATGAAAGTTGTCCGTATCCTCACCACCCTGCAAGAGGAGTGCTCGCTTTTGTCATTGTTCTCTGATGGAAAAGCTTCCCTTGAAGAACGTCACGCTCTACCAAAAGGAACACATCCCCAAACAGTATGACGTTGGAAAACAAAACTTGGACAAGGCTCAAAGAACCCGCAAAGGTCCGCGTACTTATGTGAATGTGATGCACACCTCAAACTAGCAATTGAAACTATGAGAATGTTAATGTTACCCATTCGCAGAGTAAAATGTATAACAGAAAACTACAATAAACATGGGGACTTAGACAAGGCTTTTAGATAAAGCGTGATATTATCCAAGGCGGCTTCTTTGTCAGGAGCTCCTACAGAAACGAGCACCCGTCTTGCCATTTAATATTGCTTATTCGGACCATAGTGGAATTAATATTCCAGAAGGGTTCCTTATTCCATGCACACTGCACAGTCTGTGTGTAATATAAAAGTTATCTCAGGGGACCATTATCAGTTGTATCACATTGAACAGACGTGTTAAGTGCCTCGAAAAGTAGACGTTCAAAGTTTCTGGTTGAGGTTTACGTTTTGAACTTTGACTAAAAATACAATAGCTACGCTTTTTCTTTGATGTAAAGTCAATCCAACGTAAATGCAACGAGTTTCTTGCGTATATTGAGATTTTTAATGCGAATATCTAGGTTATCTTTAAACCCTAGACTCTGTCCCAAAACTGGGTCATATCTGCTTAGCAGACACAGCTGGTGAGGGAAGCTATATTTTGGGGTGTATTTTTTTATGCAGGAAGGAGAGGCCAAGGGCAAATACCCGCAAAAGCGCCCCTCCCACAGAAGAAGAGAGCCAAAATCAAGGTCCAGAGTTTTCGAGATGCCTAAATACTCTGCGTTTGAAAGATGGGAGGTCATAGACAGGAGGAAAGATGGATTAAGGAAGATTGTTGCAGAGTTCACCGGTTGAGTAGATGAAAGACTGAAAATACCGATTAAGGCTTGTATTAGTGGCACAGAGTGAGCCAGAAGTGGGGACATTTATGGTCTCCAGAGGACTCCGAAGCTCTTGAAGTTGGTGACTTTTTTTTTTTAAATTTTGAAAAGATTATGTAGTATGCAAGATGCATATGTATGTAGTGAGGATTAGGGAGAGAAGTGTGTGTTCGAGAGCATGCTGGACTGCTCACAGGGTAGATGAGACACGGAAAAAGATCAGCTAAGGAGGACAGTGACAGGAGAAACGGGAGTTCCAACACTTCCTATCTTCTGTCTAACGCCCCCCCCCCCCCACGAAGTACTTCCCTGGTCGATTGGAGTTTACAATCTTCTCCTTTGCTAGTGACCCGTTGCTCGCTTTGGGGTTCCATCATGGAAAAGAAAACTTGTATTTGCCATTTACTATTACTTATTCGGATCATAGTGAATTTAATATCCCAGGAGAGTTTCTTGTTCCATGCCAGTCTGTGTATTAAATAAAAATTATCTCAAGGGACCATTCTGAGTTGTATCATTTACAGTATATATATATATATATATATTATATATATATATATATATATATATATGAAAATTATTTCACAAAAGTAACACGTGAAAAATATTTATGATGAATAAAACCACGAAGGAAAAGAAACACAGAATGGTGCTCAAGCGCTTTCGTCTAATGACATCCTCAGGAACACTGAAGTACATAAAGAATTACAGCCTATAATTATATAGGTTACAAAAAAAAAATACATATAATATATTATATATATATATATATATATATATATATATACATATACATACAATAAACGGAGAAATGAAATTAAAAAAAAAAATTATTATTATTTTTTTTTTCTGTAACCTATATATAGGTTGTAATTCTTTATGTACTTCAGTGTTCCTGAGGATGTCATTAGACGAAAGCGCTTGAGCACCATTCTGTGTTTCTTTTCCTTCGTGGTTTTATTCATCATATATATATATATATATATATATATATACATATATATGTATATCCCCGCAAGGGGGTTCTAAGCTCGTGCTCTTGAGTGCTCTTTGTGCTCGTTTGTACGTGCTTGTTCCTGGAGGTTTCACGTGCGCCCTCCCGGCCCTAGCACCCAAGGATGATGGGGCTCGACCCTGCAGTCCTTGTCATCCTTGGTCTTTTTCCACTTCGACTGTCCCCTCCACCCTTTCTTTTTCCTCTGTCTTTCCTCTCACTTTTTCTTTGTTTTTCCGCCGAGATATGCCCTTTTAAATAGAGGCGAATCGGTTCTTCCCGAACTTAAAAAAAAATATATATATATATACTGCCGTTTAGGCATATGTTGAACACGAGCATAGAACAGAGACAGATATCATCATCATCATCATCATCATCATCCCCCTATATTATGTAGAAAGGTGGGGCGAAGGGCGTGTGCCCGCAAAAATGCCCCCCCTCTATAAGAAAGAGAGAGCCAAAATGAAGGTCTCAGAGGCTCACAATGCCATTTTATTTTTATAAATGTTGAAAAGATTGTGTAGTGTATTAAATGCATGTATGTGTAGTAAAGAAGAGAGAGAGAAGTGTGTGTCTGAGGGCATGCTGGACTGCTCACAGGATAAATGAGACACGGAAAAAGATCAGCTAAAGAGGACAGTGACAGGAGAAACGAGAGTTCCAGCACTCCCTGTCTCCTGCCTAACGTTCCCCATGGAGTACTTCTCTGGTCGATTGGTGTCTACATATATATATAGAATGAGAGAGAGAGAGAGAGAGAGAGAGAGAGAGAGAGAGAGTATAAATTTAGCTCCGCCGCTTGTCTCAAGGTCGCAGCCAAGTTGTTATTCCTAAAATGCTTAAATATTATCTCTATGCGGTTCATACGATCTTGGAAATGTATCAAGCAATAAAATTAAAAATCAGCAAATGAGCTACAACCGCGCCTGAGGATAGTCATCCGAGACTTCTGTTGATAGATCTAATGTGGTATGAATGGCTGCAAACCTTGAAAGAAACATAGTCTCTCAAACACCAATTAGTTAGATCTTATATTTACTTTATGTGAAGAATAATATGGTGAAGGTTTATAGTTTGATGTTTATATTGTGATGATTTATATTGTGATGTGATTATATTGTGATGTAGAATTGGTATACGGTTCTTACAATGCAGCTATACGGTATACTATTACTATTTTTGAGTGAAATCCCAGTAATATTGCTATTTTCAATCTCTCTCTCTCTCTCTCTCTCTCTCTCTCTCTCTCTCTCTCCCTCTCTCTCTCTCTCTCTCTTTTCTACTTTCCTCTAAATCCTCCTTCACCACTATTTTCTGTCAGCAGTGGCTGGCGGAGGAGGGAGAGATCCTTGTGCGTTCCATACTTTACTATTACTACTATTCCCGCGCGAAAGCTTTACGCGTCTATGAGTGTAAGCATGGTATAAGTTTTCAGTGTTCGTCTTTTCATTGATATTTCTAACTTTTCTACTTCCTTCTTGGGCTGACCTAGAGTGGATCTTAGGGTCTTTGTTACCCTGTAACTCTGTAATTCATTCGTATGTAGTTTGTAACTTTGTATTATTTTAGTTTAAAGTGTAAAAGTACAAAAAAAGGTAGCCTAAAAGTAAAGTAAAAAGTTAAAAAAGTAAACAAAAAATGTACATACTGTACTTCCACAGCAGAAACTTTGTTACCATTCTTTTCGTCGCTCGCGACTCCTCTTGTAAACGACATTTCCCCTATTCTTCTCTCTCTCGAGAACAATGATCGTCCTGTCAAACTGAACTACTCGCCCATTTGATTCACCAATCAAAGAATTTGAATTCACCAATTCTCCGGTTTTCTAATTCAGAATTCTTGTGTTGGTCATCTAAAAACCTAATTTTCAGTCTTTCCCGCTTTTGTATCTTTTCCATGTCTTTTATCGTTTTTGACTCATGCAGGCTTTCGCTCGTTCATATAAAACGGTTTCATTTTCCTTCAGAGTGTTTAGATTTCCACATAGGTACGTAACTGCGGAGGTTGTGAAACACCAAATACTAGACTTCTGTTACTTGCTTTTGAAGGCTTTTGAGAACTTAAATCTCATCTTTTAGAATTGTAGACATGACTATAGAATTGTAGAACCATATAGAATCATTGTAGAATCATATAGAATTGTACAGTACAGCAAAAGGCTATTTTCTAAAATCCGGACCGTTCTTTATATCTAGAAAGTTAAATTATTATTATGTGGTTTTGCGCGCTGAGTTCAAAAAAGTTATTCTTTTTTTGGAGAAATAAGAAATAAAAAAGTTGTAAATAATGCTAATAAAAATTGCTGTAACTTTTTTTATTTTTCAATTCTCCAAAAAATAGAATAACTTTTTTGAACTCAGCACGTAAAACCTCATAATAATAATAATGTAACTTTCTAGTTATAAAGAACCGTCCGGATTTTGGAAAAGATCCCAGCAAAGTCAAGAATGATTAAAACAACGTAATAAAGTAGTTTATTGGTAACCTCACAACCTTTACTCTCAAAATAGGCGACTGGGGCATAAAAAAAGCTATATTGGTTTAGATTTAATCTTTCAAGTAACCAATAATATAACCTTTTTTGACCTTTTGCACGCTTACATTTTCACGAGTAACGTTAATTTGCAGTATAAAAGTATGAATGGAACTGATAGCATTAAATGATAAAAGTTTAAATAGAAATTAGTCTTTCAAATCGGATATATATAATGACGTTATATATATAAACCGTCGTTCAAACTCAACAAAAGTAAGTATGTATATATATATTTATTTATATATATACTTTCGTGAAATAATTTTCATATATATATATATATATATTGAATCATGTTTATAATTATTAAATATAAACTTATAAGAAACAAAAGTGCCAGTAGTGCCAAATGCATCCATTTTTATAATGCCAGTTTATTTCTCTTTATTCTCAATGCTAAGCTGAACCGAAGATTCGAACATCATCGAACACTAACGCGTGTCCCTCAGCTCATAGTCAGTCGTGGGTCACTCTGACCCCCCTGCATCGACTTGACACCAATGTAGTCCGTAGAGCCAAATCGAAATTTTGGCATTAATAACATTATACTTCTTTTGATATTGAATGAATCGCGGTTCTTTCAACATGTGATAAGCGGTGGACGTTCATTTGTGTTTCACTTCCTGTCGAGGTTTTGTAACTTCCGGAATTGATTGATGCAAGTTTGGTTTTGATGCCTGTCTCTCTTAAAGGATTGGGAGGAGGTGGGAGGGCGGGTATTACAGCTGTTTGTGAGGAATAACAGTGTGTGTGTGTGTGTATGTGTGTGAACACTAAATTCAGCTCAGCAGTAAAATAAGAGCGAATACGGCAAATTTTTTATTTTTTTGCTATGGTTACCCCCTCCATCGAATTAGATTGCATCATACATCCATCAGTCTGATTCGTTTGACATTTAAAAATTTTCAGTTCATCTCTTAAACATTTTGTCACCCCACTCATATATATATATATATATATATATATATATAATATATATATAATATATATGCATTTAACTGCAATGACCACGCAGTATATAAATGAATAGAAACGACATAGTATTAAGGAACGTTTCTCTTCCTCGTGTGCAGAAACGTTCCTTAATACTATGTCGTTTCTATTCATATATATATATGTGTGTGTGTGTGTGTGTGTGTATGTGTGTGAGTGTGGTAAATATTAATATTTTTCCTAGGTTAACCCTAAAAGGACGACCGCTATATATTGGTAACCTTTCAATTACACCTATTCATAACTTAACCCTACAAACAATTCCGGCGTTAAAGGGTTAAATTACATTTGCAAATTATAATGACGTACTTAAAATTTTTAAAAAATACGAGGATTTCAGAGCCCACTTTTTTCCACTTTGAGATAAAATACTAAATAATTATTTTCGAATGAAAATTACAAAATTTTACTTTATGTTTAATTTAACCAAAATTTTTGTTGAAGGTGATAAAAATTGAGGGAATTTTGACTTCCTTTTTTTTCTGTTCTTCCATTTTGTGTAAAGAGACGAAAACTATTTAAATATTTAAAAAAAGTGCTTCAGGAAAAATAGTTTTATTGCAAAGGGGGTTCCGTAAGAGAGAGAGAGAGAGAGAGAGAGAGAGAGAGAGAAGAGAGAGAGAGAGAGAATGTTTATAAATGATGGCAAAACATTTTTGGCAAGTAAAACCGAAATAAAACAGTTTAAACAATGATAATAAATGAGCTGTAATGAAAAAAGCACAGAGAAGGATGGTAACAGAGAAAAAGCTATTGATGTAAAAAGCAGAGAAACATAAATCTCTCTCTCTCTCTCTCTCTCTCTCTCTCTCTCTCTCTCTTTCTCTCTACAAATATACCCCAAGTATATTATCCAATGTCTCGCATTTTGAGCTGAATATCCGCGAAGGCTTTTTCTGAGATTAACTGGGATGCTTTGCGGAATTACTTCTATTTCTTGCACTTCCCTCCGTCGTTTAAAACAAGCTGTTTTTTTAAAGTAATTGTATTAGATTCAACATGAAGAGATGTTTTTGAGAAGGTTATCGAAAATATATATACTGTACATATATTTTTGCTTTTGATGGGGTATTTTAATTTTTTTAAAACTTTATCGTAACACCCTGTTTATGCCTCGATAATATTCTTTGCATTTTGTTTCTAATAAGAAAAAAATATTATATATATAAAACCACGAAGGAAAGGAAACACAGAATGGTGCACAAGCGCTTTCGTCGTGTTCCTGAGGATGTCATTAGACGAAGCGTTTGAGCACCATTCTGTGTTTCCTTTCCTTCGTGGTTTTATTCATCATATATATATATATATATATATATATATATATATATATATATATATATATATATATATATATATATATATATATATATATATATATATATATATATATATATATATAGTGGGTATGTTTTTGTTTGCGCGAACATTGTTTCACAAACTTTTTGTTAACATGTTAACTTGAGGACAAAATATTTTTATTTGCACCCAGCCAAAAATAAATACACAGACAATAACAAAGTGGAGCAAAGTCCACTAGAGGTTAGTTGAAAATAAATTGGAAGCCAGAATTAAGTACAAACAGTCTCATAGGGACCAGCCGGTCTCTTGCAATTTGTATTGTATTTATTTGTATTCTTTTTTGTACTCGAAAATATCAAAGAATTATTTGTTTGGACTTTATTCTTTGTTATTAATATTATTATTATTATTATTATTATTATTTCCTCGAAGTGAGTAAAAATCTCAGACTGAAACAAATTCAAACCAGCTTTAGTGAAAAAATATACAAATATATTATATATATATATATATATATATACAAGGTCAATTTATTTTGGATTTTATCAATTGGATCCTTAACTTTTTTGATTAACTCATCAAAATCACTTTTATATTTATTTATTTTCTGAACTAAACAATAAATAATTATGAATCCATAATTGGATAGAAATGCGCGCGCGCGTGTACACACACACACACATATATATATACACATATATATATATATACACAGTATATAGTGAAATGATTAAAAACTATACAAAATAATAATGGAGTATGGAAAAAAGTTTTGTATGCAATAGAAGTAAAAAAAATAATTTTTTTTAATATGTACGATTTATTTTAATTTCGATTTAAAGGCATTTATAGTTATGTAAGTATTTATGTACAGGGTGTTCCACATTTTTAGTTCACCAAAAAATGGTTGACTTTTGAGTTGACGTCAATCTATAGTTTGAGAGGTCAATTTAATTAATCCTATCGGTGAATAGTATATATATATATATACTAATGTATAAATAAATAAATAAATATATATATATTATTGTTATGTCTCATTTCTGAGGTAGAGTATTATTCTTTTGCGTTGCTGCCACATTCGCCCAAAATCACAAGCAATACATTATGAAAGAGAGGGCAATAGTTCTGAAACAAAATGAAGCTTGATACAGAATTTTTTAGTTTGTTCAGTAATGCAATATTTTTTAATATTTTTTTAGGCCTATAAGACCCATGATCATTCCGTAATAAGCCTTTATTAATTAGGCTATTATAAATTATAAATTCCCTTATATAAGATCTAGAATAAATTCAATTAGAATTGCGTTCTCTACTGATATAGAATTATAGAACCATATATAGAATTATTGTAGAATCATATAGAATTGTACAGTACAGCAAAAGGTTCTTTTCCAAAATCTGGACCGTTCTTTATATTTAGAAAGTTACATTATTATTATGTGGTTTTGCGCGCTGAGTTCAAAAAAGTTATTCTTTTTTTTGGAGAAATAAGAAATAAAAAGTTGTAAATAATGAGAGTAAAAATTGATATAACTTTTTTTATTTTTCAATTCTCTAAAAAATAGAATAAGTCCGATTTCGTAGAAAAATTGAATTTAAAATAAATTTTCCCATGAGACCGGACTTATGGGACACCCTGTATATCTTATCTAAAATTATTGGAAGCTTTTTCTAAAAATAAGTCATTAATTAAGCAATACACGAGTCTTGGCACTCTCTTAAATTCTGTCAAAATTTGTTTTTGTCTGGCCTCACTGTGACGTCATTAAAAACAAATAAAACTCAAACACTGAACAAAAACAAAACAGACCCTCCCCCCCCCCCCCCCCTATACACTCCACCCCGAAAGACATCACCATCCTTTATACGACTTAAGATTTAAGTGATATTGAAAAGATATTTCCATTATTATTTAACATTTTATTATCTTCAATTTTCTTCGTAATTTTTCAAAGGATTTTAAAAGACTTTTGAAAGTGTTTGAGAAGGTTTTGTTTACAAGTAATTTATTAATTATCAAAATTAATTCATTTTTAAGTTATTAACAATATAAATACACATTATAAATGGTTTCTCAAATAGGAATATAATTATATTTATATTAATTCTTCTAATTATATATATATATATATATATGTGTGTGTGTGTGTGTATGTGTGTGTGTGTGTGTGTGTGTGTGTGTGTGTGTGTGTGTATTGTTAGCGTCGCTGACTATGAATCCATCAACCCCGGGATCGAGACCCGGTGACGGCAGGCGGCGAGCAGCAAAACCCAGCTGTTCATGCTTCCACACAATAAAGAAATTGGTTGGTAGATAAATCGCAGCCGAGTGATTAAGAATGAACAATTCGGGCGGAAGCAAAACCAAAGTTGTGTGTGTATATATATATATACACCCACCTTTGGTTACCTTTAGTTTGCTTCCGCCCGAATTGTTCATTCTGACGAAGGTCAAGCTTTTCACTCCGCCTTAGACCTACAGTTTAACATGGACTCCGAATCACGCCCCACCAGCAGCCCAACGTCTCAACCACTAGGCCACCCAGGGTACCCATTTATCCACCAACCACTTTCTCTATTGTGTGGAAGGCTGAACAGCTGGGTTTTGCTGCACGTCGCCTGCCGTCACCGGGTCGCGATCCCGGGGCCGTTGGATTCGTAGTCAGCGACGCTAACCACTACACCACCGAGGCGCATATATATATATATATATATATATTATATATATAATTGGACAATAAATATACATTTATAAAATATATATTATATAAGTATGTTATATGAAAATAAACATAAGTAATCAATATCCATAATAAGATAAACTAAAAAATATTTATTTACAAAATAAACTGCTGTTGTTGTTTTGAGCTAAGAGTAATTATACGTAAATCAGAGAGTTTTAGCGACGCTGGGTCTATTCAGTAGTTGTATGGGTGACCGATCGTCTGCGTTTAGACGATGTAGCTAACCGTAGATGGTTCAGATCACGTGTAAAGCTGTAGGTCTTAGGTCCCCTCCGTCACATGTTGTTTGCAGTTATACGAAGGAGGGTGAACAAATGAACATAAATAAACAACTGTAAACATTATTATTGTAATAATAATAATAATAATAATAATAATAATAATAATAATATTATTATTATTATTATTATTATTATTATTATCAATAATAATAATAATAATAATAATAATAATAATAATAATAACATTATTATTATTATTATTATTATCGAGGTTGAGGAATTTATTTCTTAAATATAATATGTACTGAATAGTTTCTCTGCTATATGAATTTACAGTTGTGCTCATAAGTATTCGTACAGAGAAATATTTCAGCTATGTTCGTCCTTATCTTTCGTACCATGCATTGGATAGTTATGAAATTTTTACCGTTCGTTTGGAAAAATTTAACAAATCAAATTTAGTTCAACTCCAACATATAATGTAAAACATCAAAGAATTTGAGGAAAGTAAGAAAACGTTAAAATGCGAAAGTTTTCATACATTTACTTACAAAATTAGGAGCTATTGAAGAATAGGGACCCCAGCCTTCTTTAGTTAGGCTTATAAGGCTAACTAACGAAAATATCACGACCTAACCTAACCAATCGTTAGGTTAACTGTACGTCCTTGACGATTGGTTAGGTTAGGTCATGATATTTTCGTTAGTTAGCCTTATAAAGCTAACTAAAGAAGGCTGGGGTCCCTATTCTTCAATAGCTCCCCAAATTATTTAATACTTTGTGTGTCCACGTTTTGCTTGAATGACTTCAATGATTCATTTTGGGTATTATTTTTACAAGGTTTCGACATTTCTTGATAAAAATTTTAGCCCATTCTTTTCGAGGAAAAATGTTGCAATTCTTTCAGATTCGAAGGGTTTCTCTTGCGGACACTTTTTTTTTTCAAATGAAACCACAAATTCTTGATTAAATTGAGATCTGGGCTTTGAGTGTGCTACTCGAGAAGCTTGAAATTCTTTTGTTGAAGTCATTTCATGGGGCTCTTTTATGTTTTGGATCATTATCTTGTTGCAGTACCAAATTGCGACCAATTCGCAATTCCCGAACGGAAGTCAATAAATTTTCCTTCTAAAATTTACTGATATTTCTTTGAATTCAAGATTCCATTGATGACAACAAGCTTTCCTGGACCAGAAGCACTAAAGCATCCCCAAAGAAGTAAACTACCATCACCATGTTTAACCGTAGGAAGGATCTTTTTATTCTCGAATGCAGTATTTGATTTTCGCCAAACATACCGTTGCTCGTTGTTCCCAAATAATTCAATTTTGATCTCGTCTGTTCGGAGGACTTTCTTTAAGACTGCAAATCCATCATTTTGATGATCCTTGCCTACTTAAAACGAGCTTCTTTGTGCTCTTTTCGTAGCAGACGTTTTCTTCTTTCATCTCTTGAATTACCAACAGTCTCTAATCAATAACCAGCTAACTACTGATAAAAATTTTAAATTATTCTCGCGGACACACAAATTTCCTATAATTTGTTGATATTTTACATTATATATTGGAGTTAAACTGATTGTTTTTATTTGTTAAATTTTTCCAAATGAATGGTAAACTTCTCATAACTATCCCACGCAAGGTACAAAAGATAAGTACGAATATAACTTAAATATTTCTTTGTACGAATGCTTATGAGCGCCACTGTATTTCCAATTATTTCTACTTTAACTCAGTAAAGGACGAGTTAAAAGATGAATTAGATATGCAAAGGCACGTTATTTGAGGTATCAGTTGAAGGACATGTTATTTATTGTGACATTTTTCTCCTCAGCCCTCTTATCGACGAGGGGAGATTGGTGTCAGTGAATGATCGAAATGGGTCTAGCTCCCATTATGAAGCATATTTTCAAGGATTTATTGATTCATGCAAATTAATTTTGTTTAAGTTTGTTCCACACACAAACACACAGAGAGAGAGAGAGAGAGAGAGAGAGAGAGAGAGAGAGAGAGAGAGAGAGAGAGAGAGAGAGAGAGAGAGATTTTCTTACGTTTCCAAAAAATTTTAATGTGTATCTCTTTATCTTTTCCAGATTTCCGACGTTTCGCAAGATGGCTTCAAACACACTTGAAGACTGCATATACGAAACATACGTGAAAAAAATATGAACTGAGAAGAAATATATATTTATATACATATAACTAACAACAAAGACGGGAGGGGGTCATTATATCTTTTTCAAAATGCATATATTATATTTTAAACTAATTCCGAACGTAATAAAAATATATATATTAATTTCAATTATGTCAGTTAACCAACAGTTAACAAGTCAGTTATGTCAGTTAACAAGTTAACCAAACGTAAACAAAATCCTGAAAATTTATTCACACTGAGAACCGGATTTCTGACGTATTCACTCTTTTCAAAGAAATTAATTATGCTTTAGGCAAGTTTCGTTTGAATCAGTTATTCTTTCGTGGTTAAACAACTATTTTTGTGAAGTTCGTTTGTTTGTAAAGTTCGTTTGTTTGTAAAGTTCGTTTAAAACATTATTCACAAAGTAAATAGAAGACTTTACTCGTTCAAAATTTATTCTGATGAAATTATAGTTATGTTACGTGTTCCCAAGTTAAATAATAATCATTTTGTAAGGATAGAGAATTACAAAGCGATCAGGCCCAAAAACGAACGCCGGCCATTGCGCTAACGCCTGTGATTATATTAATACCAGCACCATCGTGGGTTGAATCCCTGAGTCTTAGTGTCTTTCTTCACTTCGCTTATAGGAAAAACGATGTTACCCACTGACGTACGACTACTGGCTCTTCCCACGATACGATTTCGATTATACCCAAAATCAACAAACAAGTTAGGCCTATTAAAAACACTGTAGCCGTTACGTGTGCCCCCAGCCTCAAAATTGGTCGAGTGATGGAGCTTACACATTTTTATGGATTTTTTATAACACCGTTTGGCTTTCGACTAACTTTAAAAATAACGTTAAGCTTTTAAATTCAGTTATACGACTTTCCTTAAGACTAGCTAAGAATTCAGTATAGGTTCAGGTCATGCTTGGTCTAGCCTAGCCTAGCAACATTGATCCATAAAACTTTACATAAAAATATATTTTTCTCTCATTTGCTCTATTCATATATTATAATTCAAAGAGAAATTCACAGCAATTTTATAGATTGTATTTTTTTACAGATTTTTATTTCTAGCCAAAATAAGCATGTCATTCAAATATTTTGGGTATTGAAATATGCACCAAGTTGTTTTAACATTTAATGCTGTTGTTGGCTCAGTGATTAGCTCCAGCGAGTCGTAGTTAGAGGTTCTGCGTTTGAATCCTTCTGCTTACCTGATTGGGATTATACTCACAAAGACACCAAAGGAAAATTATGTTTTTTTATACCTGCAAATAAGTATACCATTGATTGGAACGGGTATTATTATTATTATTATTATACACTGTCGGTGCAAAAAAGTCCTGTCAATTTTACAAAAAAACGGTCTCCTCAGCAGCTTTTATCTGTTTACTTAAACCGAAAACCGGTTCTCAGTGTAAAGGAAAACAAAAAAGTTTCCTAAAATATATTTGAAAATTATGAAAAGCTAATTTATTTTCATTAAAAAACAACATAATTTTGTTAAAGTTAATTTAACGCGAAAGAAAAAATTAAAATTAAAAATATACAGGGGGACGCAAAAGTCGCGCACCATAGGAATTTTCAGTGATGCTATAATACATTTTTTTTCTTTTAGGTAGGAACAGAATTTTAAGTAGGAACAGAATCAGTACAGAATTTAAATTCTGTACCGATTGATCGATTTGTAGTACCTGGTATTCCATACATTAAAACTAAGCTCACCCTCTCGTTTACTGTTAATTTCGCAGCTTGTTAATTTCGCAGCTTGTTAATTTCGCAGTTAATTTCGCACCTAAAACAAAACAATATATTATAGTCATCACTGAAAAGTCCTATGGTACGCGACTTTTGCGCCACCCTGTATATTTCATTACTGAAAATCTTTACATGAAAAGGATATTTACAACAGTTATGCAACCCAACAACATTCTCAATCACAACTCGCAACTCCAGAATATATATATATATATATATATATACTATATTACTGTATTTTCAGGTATAAATATTATGAAACATATACACAATTTGTTTTCTTAATGGACTATATATATATATATATATATATATATATATATATATATATATATATATATATATATATATATATATATATATATATATATATATATATATATATATATATATAATACCGGAAGAAATCTTTCAAATTATATGATAATCTGATATTTTAAATTTGCATATGAAATTGTACATAAATGCAGTAGAAGTATTTTCAGATAGAATTTTACATATCATTCTATAAAATATAGTATTTATCATACGAAACGATATACAGGAAATACTGTATACATACGAGTATATAAATACGAGAGTTTATCCCATCAAATCTAAATAAATATAAATGGAATTCAATTTATAAATAGTAGATGAATCTTCCTTGCGTATAGGAATCTTCGTCCCTTATAAAATCAATGGTTAATTTTTTATTTTCTGCAAAGGTCAAAAGCCTCAGAAATTAATAGTTTGGCTGCAGAAAAACGAAAACAGTTTGGAACCATAAGACGAAATTGTCTATCTGTTAAATTTTTCTATTCTTTATGCGGCAAAACTTCCTGTACTTTATTGAAAGTGATTGCACTGTATATATTCTGTGAACGTTATAGATGATAAGTTCCGCATTGCGATGGAATTTCTGGTGAACGTTTCGTTGAAATTTGAAAGAGAGACACGAAAAGTAAAATAAAATGTTTCAAGCTAAAACGTTCCGCTGAAAACGTATATATATATATATATTAAATGCGACACGAAACGTAAACTTAGGGGTGAGAATCAGAAACGTTTCGCTAAAAACGTATTTGAAGGAGAGATACGAAACTGAAGGGTGAGAATCCGAAACGTTTCGCTGAAAAAATCTATAAAGGAGAGATACAAAACGTAAACCGAAAGGAAAAAAATCAGTTCTCAAGCGATTAAAGAGAAACGTTTTACATATAAGTACAGAGAATTTTACTAATGTGATTGAAACGTAAATATGATGAAACATTCTTTTCGTTTCCAAGTGAAGTAAAGTTCCATAAAACGAGAGAGAAATCGCTTAAATGTCGCAACTAATGTTGCAAAAGAAAAAGCTAAATGTAGTTTAGAAGAGAGGAAATGGCTTATACATCCAGATAGATAAGAGCGCCGATAAGAAATTTCAGTATTCAGTTATTTTTGCAATTCAAACTACGTTTTAGAGAATATGAAATGAATAGGAACTGATTCCAAAATGTTTATAGAAATGTTAGTGGGAAAAATATAATAGAATTTGGAAACGATTCTCAAATCTCAAATATTGAGAGATAATACCTGTGCTAAACTAAGATTAGAAAGTATTACCGGAGTGTATTCTATCTTTTAAGTAACGTAAAACTGTAAACATTTTGATGTAAAAATGTTAGTATTTTATTTCGCAAGTGGTCATTATACTATATGAATATATGAAAACATTTTCTACCATCATACAAAGTGTCATATTTAACGATACCAAAAAACAGTGATAATTATAATTTAACAACTCAATCAACCAGTTAATACCAAACCATGCTAGCTATCTCTCAAAATATCTATTGATTCACTAAAATAACCAAATTATTAACAATCGTTTGAACAATTCTTTGTTAAAATGCCGGAGTTGAACAACTTTTTGGTGGAAGAGTGGTTGGAGGAACATCGGGATGCAGCCTTAGACTGGTTCGTCAGAAGAGGCGATTTGAATATGGTCAATAAATGGTTGGTCGCACACGGATTCCTCAGTGTCACACTCTCATCCAGGAAGGATCCATCCAGCCCACCTTCTCCTCCCACAGACAGGTAATCGTTATCCATTTTTATTTCTCTCTCTCTCTCTCTCTCTCCACAAGGAAAAAGAAAAATTATTTCAAGGCCTTTTGTTTATTCAAGAATACACCTCGTCAGAGATGACCCTGACGAGGTGTATTGTTGAAGACACAAATGGACTCGGAATACTTTTTTTTTCCTTGTGGATTTACATCATTCATTCATTTCACGTGTTTAAGTGTAAAATTCATCCCATATATATATATATATATATAGGGTGAACCAAATGTAGGTGGACAGTAAATGATAACGTTTATTTTGAGAACACATATTTAATTTTTTTGTATACTATAATACAAATAAAATTTAAATAAATTTAGTTATAATATTTAATATAATATAACACAAACACCATAGTTATAATGAACACCATAGTTTAATATAATATAACACAAACCGTATTCAACCTGCTGTCCACCTACTTTTGGTTCACCGTGTATATACTGTATATATATATATATGTGTGTGTTTTGCAGCTTGACCTTCGAGTAAAGAGAGACCAACGCACAGAACTGCTACGAGGTTGCGAGTATATATATATATATATATATATTATATATATATATATATATATAATATATATATATATATATATATATTCATCATATATATATATATATATATATATATATATTATATATATAATATATTTATATATATATAATATCTTCTAAGATATGATAATAAGAAGGAGCTACAGAAAAAAGGGTACAAAACTCTGCAAGCCAAACAAATAACACCAAATCCAGAAGTCAGGGATCTTGGAGTAACAATGTCGTCGGACGCAGAATTCAGAGAGCACTATAACATCTAAATTACAACGGCTAGAAAATTAATGGAATCATCTGGAGGAGCTTCCGCAGCAGAAAAGCAAACATCATGCTCAAATATGGCAGAGTCTAGTCCTACCAATAATTGAGTATTGCTCAGTACTCAGAAAAGAACACAGAAAACGAGGCATTTCGAACATTGAAGCTATACAAAGGACTTTTACGTCTAAGAAAGAGGAAACGGAAGGGGAAGACTACTGGTCTCGACTACAATCACTGAAACTCTACTCTCTCGAAAGAAGGCGCGAGCGGTACACAATATATACTATGAAAAATACATGAGGCTCTGTCCCTAACCTTAGAAATGAAATAGAAACAAACTGGAATGAGAGAAAAGGCAGATTTTGTATGGTCCCAGCTGCGGTGGGGCAAGGGGCCATGGAAACGAGGATGGAAAATACCCTTAGAATATGAAGCCCAAAGCTTTTCAATGTCCTACCAAAAGAAGTGAGGAATCTCTAGCACACCGACCTGAATAACTTCAAGAACCAGCTGGACAGATTCCTGTGCAAAGTCCCTGACCAGCCATGCGTGGCTGGCTACGAGGGCAGGAGGCGATCAGACAGCAAGTCCTTCCTTCACCAAATCCCGCAAATGAGGCGGGATGGTGCAGAGGGGTCGACCGTAGGTCGATCCTGAACCGTCGTTCGAACTCACCTAAAGTAACCTAAAGTAAGTAAGTAATAATATACATATATATATATATATATATATATATATATATATATATTATATATATATATTATATATATATATATAATAATAATAATAATAATGGCTTTCACAATTAAACATGTGAAATAATAAAAGATACAAACCCACAATGAAAAGGCAAAGCAATTCCGAAGTCTTTCCTTTTCGTTGTGTATTTTCATCATATATAACGCTGGGATCGTAAACACCTTTCAGTGCATGAAGATAATGAATGTGAAGATAATGAATTTGAAGATAATGAATTTGAAGATACGGTTTACACACACATTCAAAAATTTCAATTCTTTAACTCTGATTTAATTCATTGTTTACAAATATACACAGCGTTTACACAGACGAGTATACAGTATTTTTATTATTACAGCACATATACTGTATACAATTGCAAAGTGCGTTTAGCAAGCAGACACGCTTTTCAGCCTGAAATATACTATTTAGGTATATTATCATATATATTTTTTTTATGAACACTTAAAATTAAAAGGAAACTTACATAACTGTATTATTTTTTAAACAGAACAATGTTCAAAGATAAAAAATATGTACTAGGGGCACTCAATATATTTTTCCCCACCCTGTTTTCTTAGTTTAATAATAGGCCATGGGGCTGAAATGTCTTTTAGGCCGTAAGTTTGAACTTTCTGCGCTTTACATTTTCCAGTTTGAAACTCCCTCCTTGTATAAAACCGCTTTTAAACTCCCTTGTATAAAACCCATGGTTAACGCAGTTTCGAAAATGGCGTCTGACAGTGATGTGCGTCGTAAACAGACAGCTGTTATCGAGTTCTTAACCGCAGAGAAGGAAACAGATGGAAATATTCACAAACGTCTACAAAACGTTTACGGAGATGCTGTTGTTGAGCGAAGCACAGTTGGACGCTGGTCTAAACGTGTGAGATCATCGGAGAGAGGGAGAGCCAGCCTCGATGATGAGCCACGCAGCGGTCGCCCTGCATCGGCTGTGACACCTCACACTGTGCAACATGCTAACAGCATCATTCGATCAAATCGGTGCGTCACGTACAAGGAGCTATCACTCGAGCTAGATTAATGAAGGAAGTTTGAATACGATAATTCAGCAACTGGGATACTCAAAAGTGTGTTCACGGTTTGTTCCTCTTGAACTGATTGAAGATCACAAAGTCCAAAGAAAAGAATTTGTTTCTGAGTCGTTGGTTTCGATACGAGACAGAAGGGGATGACTTCCTTTCACGAACTGTGAATGGGGATGAGACTTGGGTACACCACTTTGAACCTGAAACAAAACGCCAATCCATGGAGTGGCATCATGCAGACTCCCCACGCAAGAAAAGTTCAAAATGGCTCCTCTGCACGAAAGGTTATGGCCACCATCTTCTGGGGCATGAAAGGGGTGATTCTGGTGGACATTATGAGAAATTACAAACAATTAACTCAGAGGCATATATTGCTACCCTACAGAGACTCGAGAGACGTATAAGCGAGTTCGACCGGAGAGAAACTGGAAGACATCCTTTGTTTGCACGATAACGCAAGACCACACAACAGTTTGCAAACAAGAGGGCCATCACAAAAATGAGCTTCACTGTGTTACCTCACCCTCCATACAGCCCGGATCTGGCACCTTCAGACTTTCATTTGTTTGGGCCAATGAAAGATGCTATTCTTGGAAGAAAGTTTCAGAGTGACGATGAGGTTGTTGAGGAGGTTAAGAGGTTGCTCCAGCGGAACCCAGTGGACTTTTACCAGCAAGGAGTAAAGGCCCTTGTTTCGAGGTGGAGGAAAGCCGTAGAAAAGGATGGAGACTATGTTGAAAAATAAAAACTTGTAAAAAAGGTATTTAACTACTTGTGTACAAAATTTCTGGAACTTACAAGGAAACTTGGAAAGAAAAAACAAAGGTTGGACAAAATATATTGAGTGGTTAAAAATTATGAAATATTGGGCCTACACTTTGATAGGTAATTTCTGACCGTGCTTATCAGATCCTTCATTATCTACTCTTATTCGTGGGGAGACTGTGATGTTTGCTACGCGGTCCAAACTGGTATGCAATTCATGCAGAGGATCGATAAACAAGAGGATGTCTCCCACTGTTCGGATCGTCATCATTATTTATCTTATCTGGAAAATTTATAGTTACCCGTAATCATGCCGACAAGGCTGCTGAATGTTAAGTTAACCAATGTTAACCAATTCTTTATTATTTTATATTTTCATTCTTTTGAAGCCAGTAGAAAGATTATAGCATCCATGACCACTAAAATCCAGTCCCGTGGTTCACTGGGTAACACCGTTTTTCCATAAACGAAGTGAAAACTCTGAGGTCGAGGCTTCGACTCCGAGGGTGCTTGTAATAATGATCTAGGAGCAGGGCGGACTGAGTGGGCGGGCAATCGGGCATGGACCAAGACCCCGGCCGGGCCCGCAGTCATCATAAAACAGTGAGAGTGTTCTCAATTGGGTCAAGTGTCTAATCGAACTGTAATATGAAAAAAAGTCGGATTTCAAGGGGCCCAAGACCTTATTATGCCCGAGGGCCAAGGTTGCTGTCAGTCCGCCCCTGTCTAGGAGTTAGCGCAATGGGTCGTGTTTCGTCTGGCCTGAGCTCTGTACCAATACCTGGCCCTCCTAACTAATTAATTATTATGTTCATTAAAAATTTCGATCCTCCCTTGACGGTCGGAAGTTATCCATCAAATTGTATATTACATAATTTTTGAACAACCACCCAACCAATTTTCACCATATTATTCTTGATCCAATTGTTCCAATCTTAGTTTAGTGGCTCTGGGGATATGATTTATAAATAACTTAAATGCTTTCGAAATATTTTGAACCTTTTGTATACATGTGTTTTATACATTTTTATACATTTTGTATACTTGTATTTTATACATTTTTATACATTTTGTATACATGTGGTATATACGTTTTTATACATTTTGTGTACATGTACTATATACGTTTTTATACATTTTGTATACGTGTATTTTATACATTTTTATACATCTTCCATACGTTGTCTGAGCATTGATTTAATTTCGAGTGAATGTAAACCATATCTATTACTTTTAAATTTAATTGTATCCAATTTAAATCTATCCGATTCCACTTCCATCATATCTGTTCTTTAGTGAAAGTGATCCTTGTTTCAGTTAAAACGTTCAGTCATTAAAAGCTATTCTTCATATTCTTTACAAGGATCGTATTACCTTATTTCCCAGGAGCGATTCAGTTACATATACCCTTGGTTAACCTTGGTTTATGTACAGGGTGGGCCGTAAGTTTCCATACATAGGAAAAATTAAACGTTTGTTTTTATGTTTCAGATACCCTAAGAATATGCGTTTGACGAAAGAGCAACGAATTGAAATCATACTGATGGCTGGGTCGGGAAGCAGTCGCATGGTTGCAATGAACTTTAACAGACAACATGGAACGAACATCACACACGACACTGTGGCAAAACTTATTAACAAGTTTCAGAAAACTGGAAATGTTGCAGATCAACCGCGAAGTGGTCCAAGACGTACAGCCACCGATGAAGACACAACAGCTACGATACTTACAGCGCTTACACGGAGTCCCAGAAAAAGTACACGACGGTTGTCTGCAGAAAGTGGTGTCAGCAGATCGAGTATCAGGCGCATTTTGAAAGCAAACAATGGCATCCATACAAATTGCATATGGCACAGCATTTGAGTGAAGACGACCCGGATAGACGGATGGAATTCTGTGAATGGGCATTAACCAAAGTGAACGAGGATGCAAACTTTTCAACTAAGATCTTGTTTACTGATGAAGCAAATTTTTACGTCAATGGAGAGGTTAATCGGCAAAACATACGTTACTGGAGTAATGCTAACCCTAACTGGCTGAGTCCGACGAAGATGCAAGGTGCCGGTAAAGTGATGGTGTGGGCCGGGATATGGGGTGACAGAATTATTGGACCAATTTTTGTCAGTGGAAATCTTAATGCCGAAAGGTATCTTAACATGTTGCAAGAAGAGATTTTCCCATCCCTGCTAAACGAGGAAGGTAACTTCCCAGTTTACTTCCAGCAAGATGGAGCTCCACCTCATTATGGTCTTCACGTGCGTCGGTATTTGGATCAGCAGTTTCCGGATGCTTGGATTGGTCGGCGTGGTCCTGTGGAGTGGCCTCCAAGATCCCCAGATCTCCCCCCCTTGATTTCTATCTTTGGGGGCACTTGAAGGCCATGGTGTATCAGGAAAAGATACGAGACATAAATCATCTAAAGGAACGTATCACCAACGCCATTACAAGCATAACGTCAACTGTGCTAATGCGTGTTCATCAACAGTGGGGAACACGTATTGAAATGTGTTTTCAAAACAATGGCAACCATGTAGAGCATATTATATAAATAAAAATGGTTGTCCATAAAAAAATGTTTATTTTTCCTATGTATGGAAACTTATGGCCCACCCTGTACACGTAGTTTCCGCCTGAATTGTTCATTCTTTCTAATATATATATATATATATATATATATCAGCTGAAATGCACAGTTACCGTACAAACTTATAATGACTTTTTCACCACTTAAAATGAAATTAAAACAAATCTAGAAAATAGATATAGAAGACTAAGCATTTTAAAGGAGGACCTCCTTCTTCGTTCAGGTGAGAGCTAAAATTGATTTGTTTTAGTTTGGTTTAAGTGGGGATATATATATATATATATATATATATATATATATATATATTCCACTTATGGAACCCTAGCGTTGCACCAGATAACTTGAATGAAATGATGGCCATTACCTCGACTGCAGGAGGGTTAACAGGTAAAATGCCTCTGAACGTGAATGCGTTATGCGTTTCCTAGGTTGTTAAAATATATGACACGTTGTGTTAAATTTTATCCCGTCGTAGTGCAAAGACTAGCCCATTCAACTTCTAATGGAAAGGTAGTGAGTTCGAACCCTGAAAGGAGGGGCAGATTCTGCATTATTTAAAATCCTACGTGTTCTTGCATGACACTCCATATATATACAAACACGGTGTTTCATAACATGTGGGGCGCACTTTCAGGATGGATTCAGGACCTGAAAACAATGAAAAAGTTTATATAAACTATGCCCGAAATCGCTTCGTTTCCGAGTTACAGCCCGTTATGTGTTCCAGCAAGTATCCACCTTACCTTTAAAGGAAGTGCTCAAAATGACTGCCTTACGTTTGAATACACGCCTCAACACGCCTCGTCATAGCCTGCCTGACGCATTCAAACATTCCAGGTACTGCTCGGCTTTTCTGGCATCTTTGTTCTACACGTTGGCGAAGCATTTCAACGTTGTCAATGGGTGTCACGTAAACGATGGATTTCAGATGACCCCACAGTAAAAATTGAGTGGATTCAGGTCCGGGGAGCGAGTAGGCCACGCAATGGAACCTCCACGGCCTATCCATTTATCAGGGAAATGGTCATCTAAATAGTCTCTGGCTACTCGACTAAAATGAGGCGGAGCGCCATCATGCATAAACCACATACGACGTCGGACACCAAGAGGAACTTCATCTAGTAAATTGCTTAAATCATTCCTTAAAAATTGGAATAGGATTCTCGTGTTAATCTTCCAGGCAAAACAAAAGGACCGATTAAGTTGTCGGCAATAAGTCCTGCCCATACATTGATACTAAATTGTTGTTGGTGCCTTGACTGGATGATGGCATGCGGATTCTCTTCGGCCCAGTGATGAGTGTTGTGAAAATTGATCACCCCATTTTTTGTGAAGGCAGTCTCATTAGAAAACAACACGGAGGATAGATAAAGAGGATCGCGAGCACACTGTTGAAGGAACCAAGTACAAAAAGCCTCTCGTAGATGGAAATTAGCTTCAGTAAGGCCTTATCTCTCCGAATGTGATATGGGTAAAGCTGTTGTTCCCGTAAAATTCTCAACACAGTTGTGTATCTTACACCCTCTGCTGCTGCTATTCTTCAGGTGCTGACACCAGGATGTTCCTCCACGCGATTCAGGACCCGCTCCTCCAACTCAATAGTTTTGGCGCTGATTGGTCTACCACCATCTGAAACTCGCTTGTTGAATGAACCTGTATCACCAAGACGCTCGTTTATTCTCTGAAAGGTCTTCTTATCTGGCAGACGGCGATTATTCGGAAACCTTTCCGCATACAGACGTCTTACTGCAGCCGCATTACACTCGGCAATCCATACATTCGATGCATGTCTGCCATTTCTCTGTTTGAATAAGCCTCCATTCTCACTTGAAATGCACACTATCACTGAATAGCACAAAAACTTTAAGGTTTTTTCACTGGACTGCACTTATTCACGGTAAGAAGTTACGAATACGAGCAGTGAAACACCGCGATGCACCTCTGATTGACTGACTGATGGCTCTACACTCAACGATATTGAAACATGTCATAGAGTCTACGAAACATTACACTCGACAGGGCCATACATGAAATAAGTCTCGTACATACTCACAAACATTGTCGGCAAGCAGTGTTTGTAAACAGTTTGCGGAAAAAATTGCTGGAACACAAAACGGGCTGTAACTCGGAAACAAAGCGATTTCGGGCATATGTTTATATAAACCTTTTTCATTGTTTTCAGGTCCTGAATCCATCCTGAAAGTGCGTCCCACATGTTATGAAACACCCTGTATATATGACGATTAAAATCCCAATGGTTAAAATAAAACACTAAAACCGCAAAGTTTGTCGAGAGAGTTTTCCCTCTTCGTTCGGACTGTGGACAGAAACTAAAATTGAGAGTGAAACTTAAAAGGAATATTTAATAAAATTATATATATATATATATATATATATATATATATATATATATATCCTTTGACCTGCAAGCAAGCAAGCAAACTATAATATCTGAAGGGAACATTCACAGTATTTTCATAACATGCTAACACGTTCAGTAGAAAACAAGTTGGAACTGATCACCGCCATTCTTGCGCGATAAAAATCATGTTTCCGGACATTCATCGTATAACGTGTTCGATAGTCTGTTTTGAAAAATTTTTACAGGCGTCTCCATCATAAAGTTTACTCCTATACGTTTTGCAGAGACTAAATTCTTGAGTATTTGAACTTATTTTGCTATCAAAGACCGTTTTTATACAGTGAACAATTCTGCTATTATTCCAATTTTGGATGGTTAACTGGTAAAAAAAACAACCTTTTTTTATTATATGGGAACTACAGGTTGTCCATAAAATCCAGCATATAGGCAAAGTTTATTGGCTACAATGTATTTCTATGATGCTAGACTTTATCAACATCCTGTATATTATCATCTTTACTTCTACTGCCACACCAAATTTTAATATATATATATATATATAAATAATTTAGTGGTGGACCGGATATCCGCATCCACATCTGCGGATATCCGCATCATTTTTAACATCCGCATCCGCACTTCTGACTGCGGATGTTATGCGAATATTACCTCTAATAAATTATGCAATTTACAATTAAATTAGCTTATAAAGTAGCTTATAAGGCCCAGTCATGCACATTTCATGTAAAGTATTAATAATGAACAAACAAATATATAAAGCTCAAAATATAAATAGCTGGTAACAGAAAATTGAATGAAACTTGTTTCATTGAATTTTCTGTGGCTGAAACTCTTGAGAAAGTTATTATTTTTATCATAATGAAAACATTAATATTAATTTTAATTCTTATGCTTTGCCTGCCATAATAGTAATATGACGAAATTTGAAAAATTATGTCATATATTCATAATTCTATATTATATTGATAGATTAACTAAATATCCGCATCCGCATCTGCGGATACTGAAATTAAAGATTCGCTTCCGCAGATGTTGAAAAACTGACATCCGGTCCACCACTAATATATATATATATATATATATGATACACACAGACCGTGCATGGAACAAGGAACTCTTCTCGGAAAATTAAATCCACTATCGTCCGAATAAGTAATGGTAAATGACAAACACTATAGTTTTTTCTTTTTCATGATGTTCGCCCGACGTGTGCAACGGGTCACTCGCAAAGAGGTCCCAAAAATATAGCTCCGCCCTATGTACATACGTCCAATATAAATGAGTCTGCGTATGTTATACAATGTATGAATTAATAGTAAATAACTCGTTGGTGTCATAGGCAGCTTTACGAGCTTTTTCTAAACCAGTCCAGAGTCATATTAGGTGAAGTGTATTCACTACAAATTTGTTTATTTCTATGATGCTTAGTTTTATAGACACCCTGTATATAAGTATTGAAACTTATATCTATCTATAGCATTTTAAAAGACTTTATTTATTTTGTCTATTCTCTCTCTCTCTCTCTCTCTCTCTCTCTCTCTCTCTCTCTCTCTCTCTCTCTCTCTCTCATACACACACACACACACACACAAATACGCTGGTGAGTATTTAATGTTAAAAAATGATCCTTTATAAAAAAATTTCTTTCATAAAAATGTAATGAATTTTTAAAAAATAATGAAAAATCATTTCAAGGCGTATCATTACATTTTTTATTACACTTATTACATTTATTTTTATTACATTTATTACATTTATTTTAAATTGAAGTTCAGAGCAAACTATTTAGCTTAAAACATTTTTCATATATAATATATATATATATAGATTCTTGGCCAGCACGAAACTTATTTCAGGATTAGAGTGAAGTTTTGCTTTAAAACTACTATTAATTAAACTGTAAATTACAAACCAGTGAACAGCATGACAAACCCAACAACTTGATGCAATAGTTGAAAGTTTAATGTACGTGGTTTCCCCCAAACTTCTGCGAATTACCAGGCCTACCCCCCCCCACTTCCCCGAAAAAGCATTAAATTTATGCTCTCTCTCTCTCTCTCTCTCTCTCTCTCTCTCTCTCTCTCTCTATATATATATATATATATATATATCGTAATAAATGACGGCTTCATAGTTTCATTTTACCATATAATATGCGCATACTGACATCATATTGGCATCATATTACATACATACTGCCCTCATACTGACGTTATGTCGATGACGTTATTATTATTGACAATTCATGGCATCCTGACAAAAGTGTGACAGAACAACTACGTCAGTGTGACGTCAACACGAAGCCATGCTGCCACTATTTGTTTTAGTATATACAGGGTGTACATAAAGTCAGGATCTATTTTTGTGAAGCACTTGGAAATTATATGGAATTCAATCATAAAATGATAAAGTGGTAACATTTATTAAATAATTAAGAGTAGGATTCGACGTGACGCCCATCAGTATCCCTGCACAGCTCAAATCGTTCCGCAGCATTTCTAAACACATTCTGGAGCATTTGCGGGGTTATGTTATCTGCAGCAGTTCGTATACGTGTACGTAAGTTTTCAAGACTCGTAATCTTCGTCTGATAGACGTGCGATTTGATAAAGCCCCATGCAAAGAAATCTAAAGGGGTTAAATCTGGTGATCTCGCTGACCAAGGTCTGTTGCTTCCGCGTCCGATCCAGCGATTTGGAAAACGTCCATTTAGATAATCCTGAACAATTTTGGCATAGTGACAAGGAGCACCATCATGTTGATAGACGACGGGGATAGGATTGTTAGTACCGTCGTCTATCAACATGATGGTGCTCCTTGTCACTATGCCAAAATTGTTCAGGATTATCTAAATGGACGTTTTCCAAATCGCTGGATCGGACGCGGAAGCAACTTAAGACCTTGGCCAGCGAGATCACCAGATTTAACCCCTTTAGATTTCTTTGCATGGGGCTTTATCAAATCGCACGTCTATCAGACGAGGATTACGAGTCTTGAAAACTTACGTACACGTATACGAGCTGCTGCAGATAACATAACCCCGCAAATGCTCCAGAATGTGTTTAGAAATGCTGCGGAACGATTTGAGCTGTGCAGGGATACTGATGGGCGTCACGTCGAATCCTACTCTTAATTATTTAATAAATGTTACCACTTTATCATTTTATGATTGAATTCCATATAATTTCCAAATGCTTCACAAAAATAGATCCTGACTTTATGTACACCCTGTATAAAGGAGGAGATAGATCTCGAGCAAAGACCTATAGACCAGTGTCATTGACGTCCCACCTCACAAAGTATTTGAAAGAATAGTCAGAGAGAACATTTACGATTTCTTGGAGACACTGGAAAGATTCAACGAAAATCATCACAGATTCCGATCAGGTAGATCATACCTATCACAACTAATAGAACACTACAACAATATCCTAAATGCACTGGAAAGCAATGACAACTACGATGTCATATACACGGATTTTGCTAAAGCTTTCGACAAATGTGATCACGGTATAATAACACATAAAATGAAATATATTGGAATAACAGGCAAAGTGGGAAAATGGATCTACAACTTCCTCAGAGAACGTCTACAGGTCGTCAAAATTCAAGGTATATCATCATCAGAATCGGAAGTACGCAGCTCAGTACCACAAGGTACAGTACTGGCCCCACTCCTGTTCATTATCATGCTAACAGACATAGACAGCGGAGCAAACAGCAACAGTATAATAACCAACTTTGCAGACGATACAAAGATCAGCAGAAAAATCAGCGATGTAAATGAAGTGGAGGCCTTGCAGAGGGACACGAACAAATATACAAATGGTCAGAAGACAACAACATGACATTTAACACAGAGAAATTTCAGCTCTTGAGATATGGTAGAAAAGAGGAACTTAAACAGACTGCATATTATGCTCCAGATAGACAGGAAATTCAGAGAAACACGAATGCGATCGATCTCGGGGTAATAATGACCGATGATGCCAAATTCGAAACAAAATCAGATAGCAATAAACAAAGCAAAAAGAGTCGCGGGACAGATACTAAAAACGTTCAAAAGAAGGGGCAAGACAGTAAAAAACATTGATTATACCAAAACTCGAATACTGCTCAATCTTAACGTCCCCATATAAAAAGGAAGAAACTAATAGACTAGAAGAAACTCAGAGGCATTTCACAGCAAAGATTGATGGCTGCAAAGCATTCAACTACTGGGAAAGACTACGTAAACTAAATTTGTACTCCCTGGAAAGAAGAAGAGAGGTACACCATAATCTATATATGGAAAATGATCGAAAACTGGTACCAAACCTAAAACTAAACCCAATTACTATTCAAACAACACTGGAAAATAGGAAAGGCCGGATGTGTAGTGTTCCCAAATTAAAGGCCCGACAAGACAAGGGACCTCCTCAACACTGAAGAAAAATAGCTTGGTTGTCAGGGGGCCCAAGACTTTTTAACCAACTTCCAAAGCACCTCAGAAACGTTACAGGGGTCAAAGTTGAAGTCTTCAAGAGAAGACTAGATGCCTGGCTGAGGATGGTACCACATGAGTCGGGTGTACTTTGCTATGTACAGTGGTGAGCGCAAGAAAGCAATTCGCTCCTCCACCAAGCCAGGACTAGAGGCGGGGCCACCAGCTTGACATTCGAGTGAAGAGAGACCAACGCACGGAACAGCAACGAGGTTAACGAGGTATAATTTGCAAAATCTCGTAAATCTAAGATTTGCATTTTGAAAGCTTTGTTTCGTGCTTACCTTCCGTATTAACACGTTTTGCTAATAGTTCTATCTATGAATACGTCTTGCACACTGTTAAACCGTTCACATATCTCTCGAAATCGCACATCCTTAACTGCATCAGACAGAGAACTCTTTTCGCTAACTTTTAATTGCGTCCCTAATTCCTTTTTGCCAAAGGTTGCCTCGAGACATTTTAGCTTGATGGAAATTAAGATAATGCGCTGGGTCTTTATATATATATATATATATATATATTATATATATATATATATATATATATATATATATATATATATATATATATAATGCACACCCACAAGGAAAAGGAAAATTTTTTCATTTATTTATGTCACGTATTTAATTGTAAAATTTATTCCATATATACACATCCAAACTTAACTAAAGTAGAATTCGAACCTTGACCCTCTTAAGTGGAAATCATGGGTTCGAACCCAAGTGGGGGTTAATTAATTTTGTATTATACAAACTTATAAGTATTCATGCATGAAACTGCATATATACACAAAGGACTACAAAGGACACCAAACAGCAACAGACTGTGGCTGACCCCTACGAGAGTGTCTGTTTAAAAAGGAAAGGTTAAAAGATGTACGAAAATTTAAAGACAATTAAAAGTTTTAAAACAAAGCAAAGAAAAGAGGTCGAAAGGAAGGAAAGAAATATATTAAAGATAAAATGAAAATTTTAAAGTAAAGAGGAAGGAATCCGAGCGAAAATTCTCCAATACTTCTACGCGTCAGTAAATGCTTCTAACTGGGGATTTAAGGGAAAATAAGCATCTAGAGGCAAGATAAACATATATATATATATACGAGAAGTGATCAAAAGTATCGATAATTTTACTGCTACGGACAAATGAATGCAAATAAGAAATAACCGTTTACATGTGTGAGTCTTCCTGCCCTCTGGCGTCTGAAGCAAAATCTGCTACCATGAGTCAGTAGTTGGTAGGAGCGCTTAAAAGGAGGGTGTGTTTTTGCAGTACGTATAAATCTCTGAAATGGAACACCGCGTGTTCGGAGACGAACGAAATGATTAAAACAGCTTTTGGAAATGATGCTCTCAGTGTAGCTAACGATTACAAATGACACACAAAAATGGAGAAACATTTGCTCGTACCAGAAATCGAATCTGTTGGACATTTTCATCCGTGCGAGAGGTGGAAGGGCGGCCACTGCGTTCCTTGTCTTCAAGCGATGTTTCTCCATTTTTAAACTTTTTGTGCCATTTGTAAACGTTAGCTACACTGAGAGCATCATTTGCAAAAACTGTTTTAATCACTTCGTTCGTCTCCGAACGCGCGTTGTTCCATTTCAGAGATTTATACGTACTGCAAAGGCACACCCTCCTTTTAAGCGCTCCAACCAACTACTGACTCATGGTAGCAGATTTTGCTTCAGACTGCAGACGCCAGAGGGCAGGAAGACTCACATATGTAAACGGTTATTTCTTATTTGCATTCATTTGTCCGTAGCAATAAAATTATCGATACTTTTTGATCGCTCCTCGTATATTCAGCTCCATAATTTAAATGTAGATTTATCTTATACCATATTTGGAAATTATAAATGTGTCCAAACTTTAATGAAAACTGCTTAATTATTTTTCTTTGTTCTCACACGAAAAACAACAAAAGAACAATGACAGTATTTTACTTTATGTGTAACGAAATGGGAGATTAAGACCGTCCATCTCCATCCAGTTCATTACTTCGTCATTATCACCATGGCTCAATGGTATGGAGCAGAGGCGTCCAACTGGTCAAATTACCAACCATTTTCTATTTGATCGCAAGGCAGAAATTTCATCCCTCCCGCCAAAAAAAAAAAAATTTGCAATTGATAATAATCTTAAAAAGAGAATATGCCCACGCAACAATTTCTAATTTAGAAATATTGATCTAAGTGTAATTTCTCAGCAAAATTTTAAAAATCTCTTGAAAACATCCTTTATTTGTAAAGTTGTTTACAATTTTGTCTCTCTCGCAATTTAGTATAGTGCAAACTAATGAGATGAGACGTGAATGCAATTGTAAATTATGGAAGTGGAAAGAGGTGGCAGTAGAAGTGGAAGGGTATTGAGTACTGGCGGGACTTAGTAGATTATTCTTTCTGGCTAAAGTTTAAATAAGAGTAGTTTAGTTCCCCTAAAATGGGTAGACACCCATGGTATAGAAAGTGTTGAAATCGCAATTCCAGGACCCGGGATCGAATTTTGTTGATGGCGTGGGCTTATGGGAGTTCCTAAGGCAAATTCTCTTTCGACCCAGTAATACATAGTGTTACATGGCCAAATCGGCGGGTCCACTACCATGGTGATAAGGGAGTGCCTTCCCCATCATATATAAACAGTCCCCATGTAAAAAAAAAACAGACTTGAGCCGAAACAAAAATGTTTTTAAGTCGTGTGTACCGTAATAAGTTAGTAATTTCTCCGTAACATGAAACAAAAGAGCTTTTTCACATTAACCTTTCAAAGCGCACTCACTGTCTCTATCATCAGAATAAATTATTTATTAATAATATTAATGCATAACTAAATAACTAAATAAAAAAGGAAATAATGAAATTTACAAACACTCTTTCATTACCCACATCTAATTAAATAAAGGGGATTAGCCTCAGGTTTAAAAGGTCCTCTTATCTCGGGGTCACTGACCCCCAATTAAATTACAGTGTGGAAGACTACTGTGCTTGAGAGGATTAACAGCTGAAGGAAGCTCTGGAAAAAGTTTGGAGAAGAAATGGAAAATGTATACAACATTTTTTTGGGGGCTTTTCAAACTCACGGAAAATCAATTTTTCTTTAACTTGAAGGTGCATGGGAATGTAAAAGTGCGGTTATTGTACTTAAAATATATTTATGAGCTTGTGCGCGTCCCGTTCTTTGTTTAGTTGCGTAATTCTGATGGATAATTTTCATATATTTAACGACACTTTATGAGTGTCTTTAACCCTTTAACGCTGGAATTGTTTGTATGGTTAAGTTATGAATGCGTGTACTTGAAAGGTTACAAATATGTACCGTCGTCCTTTTAGGGTTAAATATATGAAAATTATCCACCAGAATTATGCAGTCATTGTCGAGACGAAATAGTTATTGTGAGGATGTTTTAGATGCTCAGACCAACTAATGCGGTCCCTTACGCTAACTCTTTTATTATTATTATTTACCAGCATCATCGAGAGTAGAATCCCCAACCTTATTGTCTTCACTAGAACGGGGGAGTGTTACTAAAACCTCCCCTGTTTCTCCCTTAATATTTATACTAAATTTGATACAGTTTATGCGTGTATAAACGAATATAGAACATCAAAGAACATCATCATATGACATCATTCGACGTTATTCATTCAAAAGTTAAAGGAGTTACAAAGACAAGAAGAAGCCACAAAGACTTTCCAGTCCACTTGGATAGAGAGAGAGAGAGAGAGAGAGAGAGAGAGAGAGAGAGAGAGAGAGAGAGAGAGAGAGAGAGAGAGAGAAAGAGTATATTAGTAGGGTTAATTATACAAAAGGTGTCTGGTTATATTTATGTTAATTTAATTATAAATTATTTAGTTGTCAAAGCATTAAAACATTGTTTCCTGCGTGGAAAGATAAAAAAGCGGTTAAAACCAGTTATTTCTTTCATCTTGAATTTACATAATCTTTCGACCCCTCTTAACACTCGTGTCCTTATCTATAGTTTTTATCGCTTTGAAATTATAACTAAACCTTATCGGTGGGTCAATATCACTCAACTTTATCGAACAAAGAACATCTCTGAACCTCCTTCTGCCTGTCACAGTATGATCAGTCATGAAAATGATTGTGTATGATTGCAATTTGCAATAATTGAGTTTCTAAAGGCGACGTGGTTGATTAGATCCACGCTTCTCAAACTAGGGGTCGCGACCCCTCAGGGGGTCGCGTAAATATTATTGGGGGTCGCAGAAACATTTGAAAATATTATTTTTTTCATAAATATACAGTGTTAGTACCTATTGCTTTTATGACATTGAGTGAAGGGTCGCGAAAAAATTTGTCTGATCCAAAGGGGTCGCAAGTGAAAAAAGTTTGAGAAGCCCTGGGTTAGATCATGGGTGAACGATATAAATAATGACCTCACTTGAACGAAACGCTTTTTAGGTATTGTGAATGGTGTGTTGGGTAGTAGCGCTGATTTTGAAACCACGCTACATCGCGGGTACGAGTTCCTTTAGCTCCAAGTTTCCCAGTTTATTTTCTATTATTCTTTTCCCAATCAAGAAAATGTTTTAACAGCTGAAATATATTTTGTAAATTAATATGATCTTAGTATGACGTACATTTATAAAGAAAATTTGCCTATTTGGCGGTATTACCGCAGGTACTATCTATTTCGATTGGGGCTACGTCGTGGCCAGTGTCGTAACACAGCTTTCCGTTGATCAGCGAAGTTACGCGACATTAGGTTTGGGTAGTAGTTGGATGGGAGACCGTCCCCTGCATTTAGATTATATAGCGACCCGTGGTTCATCCCACGTAAAGCTGTAAGTCCCTTCCGTCAATAACGTTAGGTGTTGTGAAGGAGGTTAAACAACCCCATCAACGTCATCACCATCATCATCATATTTTCGATCGAAAAGTTAGTGCTACTTCAATACTTCAATTCAAACCAGCTGTCTGTTTTCTGTTTTTAAAATAAATATTCAAATTTTGGCGAAAGTTACGGTGAATTCCTTAACATTTTTTTAGGACAAAAGTTTAGATTCAATACCATACTTCTCAAAAGCCAGCGTCATTATATGTAGCTTGGTGGGTAACATCTTTATCCCTTTTAACGATGTGAAGATACTGAAGTCAGGGGTTCGAACCCCGATGATGCTGGTAATAATAATAATAATAATAATACAAAAATTAGAAAAATGGGTTGTATTAGTTGGTCTGAGCCCTGTGCCAGTTTGTGGCCCCTCTTAAATGATTATATTGTAGTTCTCAAAGACATATTTACACGAAATGCTGACCACAGGGTGACCACAAAGTCCATTTGTATGAAAAACAAGGACAACATTCAGATATGCTGTAATTTCACTGCAAAGGGACTTTGTGGCCACTCTGGAGAAAGCGTTATCATTTGCTCTCACAGTTTTTAAAAAGTATAAAACTTCGCAACAGAAAGTCTGGGTTGAAGGATTAACATATAGAACGTTAATTTACAAAACAGGCTATGAAGAGGCAACATCCAACATCCATGTTGTGCACTGTAAAAATAAAATGTTCTCTTTGAATAATAAACGCAGATAAAATCCATATTATTTCTCTTTATTAACTACGAAATGAAGAGGCGTAAATTTTAACGGAGGACTTTAATTAGTTGTTTCAAATAACGCAGCAAAGCGCTAAAAATCACTAATTCGTTGATATTTTGGTATAAATTTATCAAAAATACTGAGTTTCACTCATGAAACCTTGATTAAGAGTGACATTTTTCTTCACTACATGCGGTTCTTTATATCCCGTCTTTTGTAAGATGGTACAAACAAGTCTACACAAACATTCTAAAGAATAGACAATATCGTTAAAACTCTCAATGGTTCTTAATTGATTCTGTGTCAGGAATCACTGATAACATAATGTGAAGTTACGTAATGACATAATTAACATCATGTATGTGGGTATACAGACTTAAATTAAAAAACCAAATTACACACACACACACACACACACAACACACACACACACACTCGAAGGCTCAACTGAATCTCGGAGCTTCTTCGATGTAAACCTTTCGAATTAATTAGCATTTTGGGGGGGGAGAGTTATTGAACTTTCTTCGTCACGTGATGGAAGAATCACCTCTTGAATTAATTAGTATGTGGAAACGCGACACATAAAATCCTCAACAACTTTCCCAAATATCTGAAACGACAATTTCTCCACTCTGAGCCTTTCAAAACGTCTGACGGCCATTTTTTTCATTTAGTTCTGGCTGATGTCATTTAGACAGTTTTATTCCGTTATATATATATATATATATATATATATATATATATATATATATATATATATATATATATATATATATATATATATATATATGAAAATTATTTTACGAAAGTAACACGTGAATAATATTTATGATGAAAATAACCACTAATTCGCCGAATATCAGTTAGATAGAGTGAAAGATATACTTTCCAACAAGATGGAGCCCCTGCTCACAGAGCACTCCAAACTGTCACATTCCTTGAGAACGAAACACCGGATTTTATCGAACCCAATATGTGGCCGGCTTGTGGCCCCGATCTTTCACCACGAGATTGTGGTGTTTGGGAAGCCTTGAAGTCCAAAGTTTACATCCCTGGTACCAATATAAGAGACATAGATGAACTACGCGAAAGAATTCTGCTCGGCTGGGAGAAGGTGTATCAACGATATGTAAATAGGTGTATTGATCAGTGGCGTCCACGTTTGGAGGCCTGCGTTGAGCAGGAAGGGGGACACATCGAACAACTTCTCAATTAAGAACAACAACATGCTAAGGTAAGCATCTCTGAAGTTTGGGAGCTCTAGTCCCCTTACTTTTTTTTAATATGACAGTTTACCTTTAAGGGGTCACTTTTTTTTACCTACCCTGTACATATATATTTCATTAAATCCCGTCCGGCTCTCGTCGGGTTGGGTCCGATCTGCCATGTCGCTATCTTCTCCACTCCCGTCGGTCGCCAGCCAAATGAAACAGCTCCCTCATGCTCAATTCGCCGTTTGCTCCTCTGAATGCTTTGAACCACGATGTCTTTGGTCTTCCTCTCGGTCTGTCGCCGAGAGGATGACAATAGCCCAAGATAATAGCCCAATAGCCCAACAATAGCCTCTCTGAAATCTCCCTGCTTGAATCCATCTTATCGGTGACATGCACACCAAGATATTTAAACTTTTGGACCTGTTCAATTCTACACATATATATATATATATATATATATATATATATATATTATATATATATATATATTATATATATTCAGCTTCTTGCCATCTTCCTTATTCCCTTCATTCGTCTGTTGTGCACACTAGTGACATTAATGAGTTAACTTATTCAAATGTTACAATTTAAATATGATTCAGTCTTGACAAGGATCATTTCAATCCAGTCTGATAAATGGCGAAGGGTCTGCAGTGAGGAGCTCGCTGCAGGTAATATATGTGACTCGACCCAGTTCCCCTTTGAAAGGGGACTTAATTTTCCCTGTGGATGATGTTATTCCCCGTCTCAGTGCCCTCTGGTGGACGAAGGACGTAACACGGAATAACCAACTAACCAGTCTTGAGATTGTCTTAAAACAGGGATTCCAAAACTTTTTTTTAGGTCGATATACTACTTTTTGTCACCATACTTTTCCAAGTACTACCATTAAGGAAGGGAGGACGGTGCACGTATCACCTAATCAAAACGAAAGGGAGCATTGACTCTGGTGTTCAATCATGATTTTTCAGCCTTGTCTAAGAAGTTGTATTGTCACGAAAGTAATATTGTCACAAAAGTAGTTATCAATTATATCAATTATCAATTAGCCGAGTATTTATATCACTCTTGCGTACCATCTGAAAGAACTCCGCGTACCACAGGTTGGGAATCGATGTTTTAAAGTAAACAGAAAAACGTTACACTCAAATATTTTTTATAGTCATATATTTTTACATTTAAAAACCACAGAATTATTGTACATCTGAAATATTACTAAAATGTATAATGGAATGTATAATGTATAATGTATACGAAATATATAATGAAACATCTAGAAGAGTTTAGACTTTTAGGTCGTACAAACAGAATCAACATTACAAGTTAAAGAAAACGATGATGTACCAGTGAGAACTACACTCTCAGCACTGTTCAGTTATTTTAACCCAGATTTGAATCAAATAAGAACCGACCCATTAAGTAGTTTGAATTACAACATTACTCGAGTAATTCTGAAGATAAAGAGAATCAAGGAATATTCCCATATTCTCAGAATTAATCAAATGATGTGATAATTCTAATTACTTTATGGGTTGAAACTTATTCAACAAGAAGGTTGGGTTAAAATAACTCGGTAGTTTTTAAGTTTTTAAACAGTTTTAAAAGGAAAAATCATAGGAATCTTTGCAATAACAAGTTCATAAATGCAAAGACTGTTTTACAATTCTGTGATGGAATAATCTAAATCTGAAATGCAGTCATTTTAAGCAAATAACTTTAGTTTGAAGAAAGTGTAAAGATTCTTGGATTCAGATTGAAGAGGAGTGGGTTGGATGCTTTGTGGAATTAGAACTGTCAGTTTTTTAGGGTTCTAAAAGAATTTATATGTGATTTTTAATTTATATATATATACTATATATTATATCTATATATATATATATATATATATATATATTAGTGATGTAGGTCACATCCGCATCCGCATCCGCGGAACATCCGCACATTTTCTCGCATCCGCATCCGCACCCGCATCCGCACTTTGGACTGCGGATGTCGTGCGGATGTGGACCGTTGAGATAAAATGTCATTAATAAGCGGAAATTATCAAATTCTACTATATTAATAGAACTAGTTCATTGTGCGCAAAAGTGATGCAAGCGACAAGACGAGAGGCTGTTCTTGTATGAAGTTACTCTCTTGCAACCTACTTAGATCCACGTTACAAAGCTAAGTTATTTTCACCTAGTACATTAGAACGAGTTAAATCATCACTTGGCAAAGCAGTTGAAGAGCTTCAATCTCTTGAATCTGTCGCTTCGCCACCCACCAAAAGAATAAAAGTTTCAGTGACAGAACCAACACCTTCAACAAGCAAATCTATCACAGAATCTGTCTCTCAGTTTCTTGAGTCAAGCAGCATTGACGAGACCTACGCGATGTCAAAAGATGTAGTAAAAATGATCGAGAGCTATCACCAAGAAAAACGCCTGGCTGCATGTGACAATCCTATTAGTTGGTGGAAAAATACGCAGAATATCTATCCATACTTGAGTAAACTTGCAAGGAAACATTTAGCCTGTCCTCCAACAAACGTACCAAGCGAGAGATTATTTAGCAGTGCTGGATTAATATATGATGAAAAGAGAAACAGACTGGCAGCAGAAAAGGCAGAAAAATTAATGTTCCTTAAGCATAACCTTCCTATAATTAAGTTTGAACATTAAACGATGAACATCTTAGTTTACTTTATTTTAATTACTCATTTATAAATATGCCTAATAAAACTTTAAACTTAATATAAATAGTTATCAAGCTAATTAAAGATATCTTTCTATAAGGGTGGAGGTTGGGGAAAGAGGTCGGTGGGGTGCATTTGAGTTGGGTTCACGTCCCGCATCCTGGTAACACAATTATGGTTTCTAATTGTGGCTGAAACTCAACAAAATATAACGAATTTATTTGCAGACGAATTCACTAATTGATTTCTATATTAGTTAGATGCTTGATATTATTTTATATGTTCAGAGAAAAGTACAGCAATTATTGTACAATTAATCAATTATACTACATTATAGCTACAGCTCTCTCTATATAATAACTTATTATATACGTTAAACACAACAAATCTCGAATATATCCTAAAAAATAACGAAAATGTAGACATCCGCATCCGCATCCGCGGATGTTGAAATCAAACATCCTCATCCGCATCCGCATCCGCGGATGTGAAAAAAATGACATCCGCTACATCACTAATATATATATATATATATATATATATATATGGGAATGAACTCAGAATGGTTCCCTGAGATTTTTTATGATACACACAAACCGTGCATGGAACAAGGAACTCTTCTAGGAAAATTAAATCCACTATAGTCCAAATAAGTAATGGTAAATGACAAATACTATAGGTTTTTTTTTTTCATGATGCTTGCCGACGTGGGCAACGGATCACTCGCAAAGAGGTCCCAAAAATAAAGCTTCCCTCACCAGCTATCTGCAAAGCAGATAGGATCCAGCTTTGGGAGGATCTAGGGTTTAAAGCAGCCTAGCACAGCTACATTTAGGACCTCAATATAAGCATATATAATAGTATAATATAATAATTACCCCTTTTTCTTTGATGTATTCAATCTGACGTGAAGGCAGCGAGTCTTTTGCTTATATTGAGGTTCTAAATGTAGCTGGGCTGGGCTGCTTTAAACCCTAGATCCTGTCCCAAAGCTGGATCCTATCTGCTTTGCAGATAGCTGGTGAGGGAAGCTATATTTTTGGGACCTCTTTGCGAGTGACTCGTTGCCCACGTCGGGCTAGCATCATGAAAAAAAAACTATAGTATTTGTTATTTACCATTACTTATTTGGACTATAGTGGATTTAATTTTCCTAGAAGAGTTCCTTGTTTCATGCACTGTCTGTGTGTATTATATATATATATATATATTATATATATATATATATATATATATATATATATATATATATATATATATTTTTTAAGTTCGGGAAGAACCGATTCGCCTCTATTTAAAAGGGCATATCTCGGCGGAAAAACAAAGAAAAAGTGAGAGGAAAGACAGAGGAAAAAGAAAGGGTGGAGGGGACAGTCGAAGTGGAAAAAGACCAAGGATGACAAGGACTGCAGGGTCGAGCCCCATCATCCTTGGGTGCTAGGGCCGGGAGGGCGCACGTGAAACCTCCAGGAACAAGCACGTACAAACGAGCACAAAGAGCACTCAAGAGCACGAGCTTAGAACCCCCTTGCGGGGATATATATATATATTATATATATATACACACACACACACAGTATATATATATATATATATATATATATATATATATACACTAGCTGGGGTGCTCGGTAGTTCCCAGAAATTTAAGAAAAAAACACCAAGTTAGAATATCACAGATAATTGAATGCCCGGTTAGGTCAACTGTACGCCCTTGACAAATGGTTAGGTTAAGTCGTGATATTTTCGTTAGTTTTAACGAAAATATCACGACTTAAACCTGTTTTTGTCCGCACTGCTAGGCCTATATGCGAGATAATCAAGTTGTTTTTAGTATTTTTGTTTTTTGTGGAGGTAATTTTAGTTTTGTAAAGCCACTTCTATAGCTGTTATGACCAGCGCTTACTTTGCGGTCCCCCAATTACTGGGCTTCCCACCCACCCACCCAATTATTGGGCCCATCCCCCCACCCACTCCAATTATATACTGGCAGCACCGCCCGTAGGGCCCTGTTTAGCTAATTCAGCTTTTTTTAGAGACCCCAAAAGTTTAACAACAAACGGACAGACAAGCAGACAGACAGAGACGGACGGACAGACGGACAGACAGAAAGACACAACTTGCTTTTATATAGTAGACTAGCTGTTTTTGCTCGAGCTGCTAGGCTTATAAAATAGAAAAGAACGTAACCATGAAAATCTTAAACTTCACAAATCTTGACACAATGTGAAGCTCAAGGTTTTCATGGCTGCGTTCTTTTCTACAGTTTTATTACGGCGGTGCTGTGGCCTTTGAGCCCAGTAATTACAACGATAGGTATATGTATTCTTTTCTATAGTTTTATTGACCAAATAATTGAACCGAAAGTAATTGGGAGACCGCAGGCCCCCAATTACTGGAAGTTTAATTATTTGGTCAATAAAACATCGAACCATAAAAAGTACTCTTCAGAACGTTTTTTATGGTTCGATGTTGAAGCTCGATATTCGACAAACGTTCCGTCAAATTTTTTTTTCTCTCTAGTCATGTAATTAAAAAGTTCAGCTCTTTTTAGAGACCAAAAGGTTAACACATACAAACTTGCTTTTATATAGTAGAATATATATATATATATATATATATATATATATATATATATATATATATATATATATATATCAGTGGCGACTCGTGACATTTTTGTTCAGGCATGCAATGTTATGGAATGGAAGAAAAACATCCGCCTAACCCTCTTGCCCAAACTTTGCATATTGTTTACATAGAACTTAGCAAGTTAAAGGTGTTTTACAAACTTTTGGGGACCTCTTTGAAGGAAAGTTCATTTAATGTTAGGCTTAAATATGCGAACAAAAAATTAGACATATTTATATATAGTAGTTACCGAATTGATCTAAAGAAAAAGATACAAATTTAAAATTTACCTTAAATAATTGTGAAGCATTATTTGAATTGAAATTCTGCTCTCCTAGTTTTCCTGCAAAATTCTTCGATGACCAAATTGTAAAAGTACTCTCGATTCTCCATAAGCTTCTTGAGGAAATTTTTTTCAATTGAAATTAAGGCAAGATTAGATAGCCTTTCTTCACTTTGGGAACTCCGAAATAACTTTTAATTCTTTTAAGCGCAGAAAATGATCGCTCAACACTTGCTGTCGATATTGGTATAGTTAGAATCAAATTCGTCAATTTATATATTTCCCTAAGACCTTTGTGCATTTCGCTTTCCAGTAGATATTTTAGGAGCTCAGCAACATTCTTTTTGGCAAAAGATTTGTGCGAATATAAAACACACAATTCAGAACGGAGACGAGGAAACTCAAAAAATGAATTGTAGCTTCTTTTCAAAGATTCAAAAGCTCTCTCTGGGAAAGTAACATCATAGAACTCAAATTTTTTGCAATCTAAAAGCTCAATGAATTCCAATTTTTCCATTGAACTGAAACGCTCTTTCATTTGAAGAAGTATATTATCGAATATTTCATGAAATAGTTGACTATACTTCTCTTGTGGAGAAAGACTCTGTTTCCTTTTACATACAGGTTCACCACATCTTTCTGTTATTAAGTCCCACATATCTGCAAATTTTGTATCCCTTATTTGTTTGATTTTTTTCATAGTGCTTTCAACGGTGATTGAGCTATACACAATATCCATAGATTTTGTTTGCAGCACATTAAATAGATATTCAGTAAAAGGAAAAATTGAAGAAAATACTTCTAATAAAAAATTAAAATCGAAAGTATCGATACCAGCAAGCAATCCACGTACACTATTTTTTGTTTTTTCATCAAATTTCTTTGGGTTTTCAAGAATGCTTTTTAAAAGATCTATTATATCTTCTTTATTTTCCTTAACTCTTTCAACTAGACGAGATGAATAGTTCCACCGCGTTGGAGCCAGTTTAGGGAAACGCTTTCCAACAACTTTGTCAAGCATTGAAGTTCGCTTAGTTGAACTGCTGAAAAATGATGACAAACTTCCTAATACTGAAAAAAAATTATTACATTCGGAAATTTCAGCAACAGCTTGGGATAAAACAAGGTTAAGTTTATGGGCGTAGCAGTGAAGAAAAATAGCCTCTGGTACAGTTTCTCTAATCTTTGTTTGTACTCCATTAAGATTGCTCCCCATAACAGCAGCACCGTCGTAGGTTTCAAACAGCCCAGTTCACCTAGTTGCCTTATAGATAAATCAGAAATCGCTCCTGCACTTCTATCATTGCTGACGTCATTGAATTTTATAAATCGTTCACAAATCTCTCCATGTTTATTAACATAACGAACAACAGTAGAGAGTTGAGAAAAACAGCTGACATCAGATGTTTCATCTAATAAAATCGCCACATACATGCAGTCGATAAGCTCACGTTTTATTTGTTCTAACATAACTGCACTAATAGATTGAATTATGTCATTCTGAATAGCAAATGATGTTCCTTTAAAAACAGTCGCAGTTTTTAAATGGTTTTGAAGCTTTTCATCGAATTCTCCCATACAAAAACCAATTCAATATAGTTACCCCTATTATCAGCGTTTTCTTCTTCATTGTGACCGCGAAATGCTAATTCTTGCATACCTAAAAAACATGTTATCATAATCAAACGTTTCAAAATTTCTCGATTCTTATTAACTTCTTCGTTATGTCTGGAAATGACAACTGATTTCTGCTTGTCGAGTATTAAATCAATTCTTTCTGACTTTCCAAATGTTTTAAGATCAACAAATGCATTTATGTGAGCAAGAGATTTTTCATAGCGAGAAATTGCAGTATGTAAATTGTTTAAATCGTCGTATCCACGACTAACAGAATTCCACACAGAGTTATCTCTTAAAAATAGGAAACACGACCAACAGTACAATTTGTTATTTGAAATATTTCCACATAACCAGGGAACATCATCATACAGCTTAGGATTAAATTTCCTAGTGAAGCCTTTATTTTCTTTGCTTAAATTCAAATGTGGAATCGGTCTGCCATTATTCAATATGCGCTTTTTCTCATCAAAAGAGAGTGAGTAAAATCTTCTAGTCTTCAATTGATTAAACACATCGTCAGTCATTATGGGCACTACAATGCTATAATTTATTTAACTGATTATCCAAAATAATTAAAGCACAAAAGGGAACACCGAACACAAGTGGATGCTTGCGGCGGTGGTACTGGAAAGAAGCCTTGTCAGAATTGCCAGATGTTACTTTTGGTGAATGCACCTATAAAACTGAATGCATGCCTTATTATTTTCATTAATTAAAAAAAATCAGAACAAAGCTTTTTAATTATTTTTAGTAAAAATATTAAGTAAATTTTCTAAGCATATTTTAAAAATATTGCCTTTTGAATTTAGCTATGAGGCTCAAAAAAAAAATCTTATGGATAGTGAGAAGTCTCCTTAAAAAATTGCCCAAGGCAAGGCGGTGTAAACAAAATCATGTCTTATTTCACTAGACAATTAAGAACATTTTTCTGTACCCAGACTGAATTAGTGAATGCTTTAGCTACAAGTATTTCGATCTGTGTACAGAAAATGTTCTTAGTTGTCTAATGAAATAAGACATAATTTTGTTTACACCGCCCAATAGCCAGTACATGCGTGATTGAAGCCTTAGACTATTTTAGTTTCTGAAAATTATTTTTGTCAATTATAATCCTTACTTAGATCTGAAAAGAGAACATATTTAACACATGCGTTGCATTCATTAAGAAATCGCCACTGATATATATATATATATATATATATATATATATATACATATATACAGGGTGCTATAAAATTATTTCATAAATTAGTATACATATTCAGGATGTGAAAGTGAACAAAGAAGCTCTATGAACAAAAACCCGCAATCGCTTCGTTTCCGAGATACATTGTTTTTTTGTTGAGGACGATGCTATTCTCTGTACACCTATTCTATGCTTTCTACATATATCAGAGAACAATAAAATTATTATTATTATTATTATTATTATTATTATTATTATTTCCAAGTTATGAAGAGTATTGCTTCTATTTTTTTCTCGTATGTCATGCGTCGGAAATGAAGTGGCTCGTGCTTTTTATAATCGAGATAAAAATCCTGTCAGAATACTAAAGATGATAATAATAATAATACTAATAATAATAATAATAATAATAATGATAATAATAATAATAATAATAATTTTATTGTTCGCTGATATATGTAGAGAGCATACAATAGGCGTACAGAGAACAGCATCGTCCTCGGCAAAAAAGCAATATATCTCGAAAACGAAGCGATTGCGGATTTACGCTCGTAGCAAGTTTTTGTTCACTTTCACGTCCTGAATATGCATACTAATTTATGAAACATAATTTGATAACACCCTGTGTGTGTGTGTGTGTATATATATATATATATATATATATATATATGCAGTAAAATCACAGAATAACACGTGATCTTATTAATAAGCAAACAACCACGGGGAAAAAGGAAAAAGAAACACGAAATCCGAGCGTTTTCCTGATATACTCACATCTTGTCCCTGAAGATGTGAATATATCACGAAAGCGCTCAGATTTCCTGTTTCTTTTTCCTTTTTCCCTGTGGTTGTTTGCTTATATATATATATATATATATAAGGCCGGGTCGAAAATTGGAAATTCTTTTACTTCTTAAAAAGTACACTATGTGAGAGGTTTCATTTTATCATCTTAACAAAATATTAAAATATCAAGCATGTGCTACCCCTGCTACCCCTAGCACATACCCCCCCCCTTTTTACCCTCATATTTGCATATATTTAAATGGGAAAAAATGTTATTTCTTAAAAAGTACACTATGTGAGAAGGTTTTTTTTTTATCACTTTAACAAAATATTGAAAAATCAAGCATGTGCTACCCTACTACCCCTATCACATGCCCCTCCTCCCTTTTTTACCTTCATATTTGCATATGTTTAATGTTGTTATATGTTACATGATAAGTTGTTTGTTTAATGCTTGATATTTTTGTTTCAGATAAATAGAAATAGTTTTTCAGATAAATAGAAATAATTTGCATTTGCTTTAATTATTATTTGAATTATCATAAATTATAAATTACATCTAATTTGATTTTACTTCTGAATATAAACTATGACTACTAGAAGCAAGTTCTCAAGTGCGGCCTTTGGATATCCTACGGAATTCCCAGCAGCCATGACTCCTTCAAAAACAGATGTTGTGAGACACTACCTTTTTGTGCGCCGTCGTGAAGAAGCTAAATAAAAAAGCTCAGCAACTGCTATGATTGTTACAGGGTTGTTGTAAAAGATATTGAAGACATTTGGATAAAATTTTCTTTTCCTACGATTGACACCAAAGGTATCTATCTTAAAGTCAGTCGATTAATAGAAGAAGCCTCAAAATTGAACAAGGTGCCGTTACATCGAAGAAATGAAAGTTTTGCCTTAAAAGTAGCTCAGTATGATAAAATGTTTGATATATCTTCTTGTGAATGCTATGATAAGGGAAATGATAGGAAATCTTGCAGGTGTAAGGATAAAATACCAATGGCAGAATGGGAGTCTTTTGTGGGTCAAGAACAAAGAAAAAATCACTTAGGACCAATTGATCGGATAGCTAGTTCAACAAAGAAGAGATCTTTAGCAAGAGCCCAAGAAGCACAAAACCGTCAACTAAAAGCACAAGAAGAAATGACTGAAGCCACCAATGTTTTACCATCGGAACTTATAGAAAATGCCGAAGAAGACATGGACGTAGATTCAGAGAGTCAGGATGTAGATTATGAGGCAGATTTAGAATTGACTGAGAATATTCAGAACAGGCACGCCTATAAAAACCTAGCATTAACAGCAGATCGTTATCGTGTACGTTGTAGAGCTGCAGCTGCAATAGTCAATGCAGCTTTAACAAATATGTGGATCTTTAACCACACCAACATGCTTGACAGAAAGAAATTAGGAAGAGAAAGAAATCGCATGGGTGAAACAAATACTCTTTTAGGTCTAAATCCGAAAATCTGAAGATGGAGTGCCTTGGATTTGATGGAAAGAAAGATAACTCATTAACTAAAAGTGAAAAGAAAAAAGAAGAACACTATGTTATTGTGAAAGAACCTGGAAGCATCTATGTAGACCATGTCACACCGGATAATGGAACTGCTCGCTACATAGCAGAAGAGTTGATAACTATTATTACAGACTCGAACAGCACAGATACTATCAAAGCTTTACTGTGTGATGGTACTCCTGTAAATACAGGAAAAATTGGTGGAGCCATAAAACTGGTTGAAATTCATCTTAACAGACTAGTGCAGTGGTTGGTGTGCCTTTTGCATTTGAATGAGCTGCCTTTTATGCACGTCTACAAAGCCATTGATGGTAAAACAACAGGTCCAAATACTTTTGTGGGTTCACTTGGAAATAAACTGAAAACAGATTTAACAAAATTGGAGGTAGTCAAATATTCTCGCGTAAAGGGAAACATTAAAGAAATTCCAGCAAATGTTGTGAAGGAGTTAAGCAGTGATCAAAGATATCTCTATGATATGCGTCTGGCAATGCAAACTGGAGACACTTCACAAGATATGTCCACTCGATCCCCCGGTACCCTTCACCATGCTCGCTAGCTAACTCTAGCTAACTCGATTATATATCTCAACGCCAAATCCCAAATCCCGATAAAAACCTTCAAGATATAGTCGAGATTATTATGCAGTTCTATGCTCCAGGGTGGTTTTGCATAAAATCTCATCCTAATGCAACTGATGGTGCATATAACTTTTGGCATTTAATATGCTTGCTTCGAAATTTAGATGAACAACCTAGATCAATCATAGAACCAGTATTAAAGAATAACGCCTACTTTGCCCACCCAGAAAATATACTCATATCACTGGTAACTGACAAGAGACTAGGAATTAGTGAGCAAGCTATTCAGAAAATCATCCTTTCAAGAACAGGATTTTCAGGTACCAGAAATTTTGAGTTGCCTCGAACACTCAATTTCCAATCTACTGACTACACCGAGATGATCGATTGGCAAAAAGAGATCATTACTCCTCCACCGCTGCTAAACAATTTTAGCGACGATGAGCTACTACAGGCTCGATGTAAGCCACTGGAGATAGCTTCTTTTCCATGCCACAGTCAAAGTGTGGAAAGGGCAGTGAACCTAGTAACAAAGTCATGTCAGGAAAGAATAGGACATGACAACCGTCAAAAGTTTATCTTAAACTCATTAAAATCAAGGCGAAAACTGCTCAAGTTTGAATGGAAGGCCCAATGGAATGAGTAAGAAACATATGAAATAAAATTTCCTAATGATATTAAAAATTCTTCCCTTTTGATGTGATAAGGAACAATGAAAAAGTTAATTGAATTTTAGCATATTTATTATGCCTCTAATTTTTTCTTCTGAATATATTGTTGTACTTAATTAGTTTTTCTAATACTGTACATTATTAAATAAAATATTATACGTTAATAAAGATTTATGTCATAAAAAAACCTGAATGTAGAGTAAGTCTCGTATAAATAGAATATTCTTCAATATAGGTCAAAAAGTGAAAATTGTGCCATGGTTAGGAGGCTTTAAACAGGGAAAGTAATTTATGAGGGGGTTCCTTTGTTCCATTCACACCTCTCACAATATGTACCTTTTCGGTATAAAATTTCGACCCGGCCTATATATATATATATATATGCAGTAAAATCACAGAATAACACGTGATCTTATTAATAAGCAAACAACCACAGGGAAAAAGGAAAAAGAAACACGAAATCCGAGAGCTATCGTGATATATTCACATCTTCAAGGAACAAGAAAGAAATATTTCTTTCTTGTTCCTTGAAGATGTGAATATATCATGAAAGCGTTCGGATTTCGTGTTTCTTTTTCTTTTTTCCCTGTGGTTGTTTGCTTATATATACTAGCAAAAATACCGCCCTACGGGTGGTTTTTGCTATTTCCTGCGGAAGGCTTGGAGCCCTCGGCCAATTACTTCATCTGGGAAATGAATTTTCTTACCTCAAGGTATTATTTCCCGTTATAAAATATAAAAAAGAACACTTCATCATAAACTTATCTTTATTTCATTACTGAAGAATCTCCTTGTGGACATAATTGTCAACACATACTCCCTTTTCATTTCTTTCTGTCAGGACTTTCAGATTTGCTTTCTTCCCAACTCTAGATAATGCAACATACATCTGACCATGTGAGAAGAATTGTGTTGGTAGATATATTCCAATCCGTTCAAGTGTCTGGCTCTGTGCCTTGTTGCATGTCATAGCAAAGGCTAACTTGACAGGAAATTGCTTGCGAGTGAATGTGAAAGGTAACTCCTTCTCTTGAGACTCATGAGGAATCCTTGGCCAACCGTTCAGACTCAGTTGCATACTTTTTTGCACGTCCCATTTTAATGAGCAGTGGAAAACTTTATAAAAGTACCAGTACTACCTACCTGAGATATGTCCTGGAGATATAGATATAGATAGAGAAGATAATAGATACCTCCTCCTCCTCCTCCTCCTCCTAAATGCTTGAGATATGTAATGGAGAAAAAGTTTGAGTGGGTGGTATTTTAACCAGTTTCAATAACCGAGGTAGCTCCGCAGTTAAATCCTTCCGAGTTTGGAGTTTTTGTTACATATATATATCGCACTTACTTCCATTATATTAAAAAAAAAATCCAAGGACCTCCAAGGACCAATCAACAGTTTTCCTTATTGATTTTCTTGCTCAAAATTTAGTTTCAAATTTTCATTTTTCTACAATTATACTGTAGCAATATAATGTTCAATAGGATTTACTTTAACATTATACAAAAGAACAGCAGCGAAAATGCATTTTAAAGTTTATAAATTTTTTTTGGGTTACATATACTATATATCGTACTTACCTCCACTATAATATATATATATATATATATATATATATATATATATATAATATATCAGAAGAACAAACATATTCATGCAGAAATAAGTGACTTTTTCATCTTAGCCCTTTATTTCAGTTCTTTCTTACTTTTTACCTCTCTCTCTCTCTCTCTCTCTCTCTCTCTCTCTCTTTATATATATATATATATATATATATATATATATATATATATATTTCATTAAAGCTAATCTTTGTTTACTGAGCGATGAAGTATTTAGTAATTTGAAGTAATTAATATGTGAGGAATGCAGCGGAACAAGTTTGACAACTTATTTTAATAATTAGTGAGAAGGGTCAGAAAGTGGTATAGCGCTCAGGCCAACTAATGCAGTTCGTTGCGCTAACTCCTGTATAGTCGCATCATCGGTAGTCAAACCCCTGACCTCAGTGTCTTCACTTCGTTTATAGGGAAACAATGTTACCCACTGAGCTGTAGTCGCTGATTATATATAACTTTGGAGAAAATTTTTGCATCACTGCATCACCGTAGAATTTTTATTTTTAAATAAATGAAAATGAAAAATGGAAATGAAAAATGAAAAATGAAAAATAAAAATGAAAAATGAAAAATGAAAATGAAAAACTGAAAATGAAAAATGAAAATGAAAAATAAAAATGAAAATGAAAAAGTTTATTGGCAGACCATAGTCCATATGACAAATATTAATAATACGAACTGACGATAGAATACAATGACAATTAAAATACTAAGGATAGAAATACAATTAATGAGAAATAGTACAGTAATGTCGACGTTAAGTGGAGCTACAGACAGACGTTTTCGTACCATGAATTCCATAGCTTAGAAGACGTACGGCAGGACTCCTGAATAGCTTGGATAATTGGGTTGTTGATTTTTTAATTCTTTGCATTAGACTATATTGAGCGCGTCTTGTTACCTCCTGGAAGCTCGGGACATTGCGGGTAGCAAACATTTGCCAAGCTGAGCATCTCGGAGGTAATTTTGTAGGAGTCTAAAAGATCTGATGTACAGCAAATTTAGGGTTCTGCCGGAAACTTTATTATAATTCACCTAGAGTTGTCCGTATATATTACTGCAGAAAGTACGAAAGAGAGTGTCTTTAGCTTCACTTGTACATAACCGGAAGTTCCTATAATCATATTCGCTTTAGCACAAAGGCTTCGAGATTGTTTTCTTATATCTGTGTTATTACTCAAGGAGCTGGTGATAGTTTGACCCAAATACTTAAATTCATGTACTTCCTCAATTGCTTCACCTCCCATTTTAAACCTAATATTAGCTGGCTGATTAGAGCTTTTAGGATGGAATTGCATAACCTTAGTTTTTGTAACATTAAAAAGAATATCATGTTTCTGTGAATATAATTCACAGACTTTTAGCAGCCGATCCAGACCTTTAACAGAGGGCATTATTAACACCATATCATCGGCATAAACTAAGTTATTTATCCTTGTGTTATCTATACAACATCCAACTGTTGCCTCATTAAGTGAAGCAATTAATCCATCGATATATACATTAAATAGCAGAGGAGAGAGCAAGGAGCCTTGCCTCACCCCGCAAGAGGAACCAAAACATTTAGATAGTGCATTACGCCACCTAACAATAAAAGATTGGTGGGAATACCAAAATTCCAATAAATTTAATATGTACATGGGAACTTTCCTGTCTTCTAGTTTTTTAAATAAAATATTGTGATTAACTCTATCATATGCCTTACTTATATCTAGGAAACAGCTATAAATAGTTGAATTACTGTCAATGTATTTAAGTATAATTTCCTTCAATACATAGATACACAGATCAGTTGAGTGGGACCTTTTGAAACCAAAATGATTAGATGTCCATAAGTAATAATTTAAAGATTGTATATATTAAATTACTTATGAGCATTACGGAGTTATTTTGAGTACTAATAATGTCGTAACACTTTTCAAGGTTTGTGAACTTCTTTCAGAAAAATTTGGGGTAACTTTTGTAAATTATATTTGGGATATTAGATTAAATGTCATTTTTTTTTTAACTTTTGGCATTTTTGTGGTAAGTATATTATTATTATTATTTCTTAATATATATAAATAAAATAATATAGAATTCAATACGTCAACGGAACGTCATTATCATAAAAATCATCAGATTTCATTCGACTTTATTAAGCAAACTTAAAACGTTCTAGTGCAGCGGTTTCCAACTTATTTTTTGTATGGTTACCCAAAACTCAATTCTAATCCAGCTCCCTTATCGCAATCATTAGATGTTATTTTTTATAGCTTCTCGATCGCGCATCATTACCCCACAAAATAATTGTCATGACCCAAGTTGGGTAATTTACCCCTGGGTTGGGAACCACCGTTCTAGTGTGATGCAAAAATTTTAGCCCTGAAATAGTGAAGTTCGCAAAGTATTCGAGTCGAAGTATTTAAATGGGACTTTTGTAAATTTAACGTTCCAAGCAATAAAGCGTTCCTAACACTGACCGTATAGGTTCCCGCTTTGGTCTAGCTTTTTGGTATATAGGGTCAAAAAGAAAACCAGTCAGTTCCAGGTTAGTGTCTATGCGGTCACCATTTTGGAACTTAATTCCGAGAGAAACCTTTCCTTAATCTCTTTTGACACTAACTTGGAACCAAACGGTTAAAAAGAAAAGTTTACTGTTTGCAGTGACCTACGAATAAGGAATATAAATTTTCTGTAAACAAGTATGGTCGCTCAGTCGGATGTCACGAGTTAATTGGGATGTCACAACGCCCCAGTTATATGAAAATAATGAACATGGCATTAGGTCGTGTACATACTTGAAGTTACTCTTCCAATACGTTTCTTCATGAATGAAGATCATGCAATGATCATGCATGGTGTATATACGAGTATTTCGGAAGGGTTATATGCATGAAGTGGGTGCAAATGCCGACTGTATATATTATTTAATAGTAACATTTTTATATCCTGCAAAGCAATTGCATAGTTTACACCCTCATGAAGATCTTAATACGCTCAGGATGAACGAAAGTACCAAAGCTCTAAGGATCTTTTATCACATATTTGTTGCATGCTCACAATATCCACATACAGTGAATACCTATTATGGTAGTTTCTGAAATAACAAAATGAACAGTGAACAAACAGTGAACAGTGAACAAACCGAGCTGTGTATAGGAATATTGTTTTTATTACTTATCTTGTATATCTGAATCACTGACATTGTCATATATATTTTTTCCAGGCTTCACCACCACTCGTGTGATGAATGTTGTAAAGCCATAAAGAAGGTATAAAGTAACTCGTTTTCCAACCAGTTTATAATAGTATTTTCATCGTTGTAAATTGATGAGGTGTCGAGAACTTATTTAAGGTAATAAAAATTACATCATAAAGTTGCCATTAATAGTCCTTAAAATAAAATTTTAAATGTACAACTTACTGTATTTATTGAGTATTACGTCACTGTATATAACAGGCTCCACTTCCTTAAGTGGAGACTTCAGTAAAAGTGACAAACATTTCAAGATATCATTCTGTTACTATTCCATAAGGATATGTATACAATGCTTCTTCAGCGTAATTTATAGTCCTTTAGCACAGACACTGCTTATAAGAAACTATATCGTCGTTTATATCTTGAAAGGCCCTAGTTCGAAAATTTGAAAAAAAACGTTTTGATCGAAATATTTGTTCGTTTTCATGTTCTGCACCTTGTCTCAAAAGGGCCTAGCTCTCCTCTAATCAGAAAGCTCGTGCACCTTGTAGAATCAAGCGCGACGAGTGGTACGACCTTCAGAGCAACAAAACAGTTTTTCTCGTTTCCTAAACAATTGACTTTTGCGAGCTAGGGCCTTTCAAGATATAAGCGACGATATGTATTTATTTATTAATTTTACATCAAAAGGTAAAATAGATCCATTTAAAGATGAAAGGTACTTTAGGGAAACTTCATAAAAGCAAATGCATTTCCAAACAAAGTGAAATGAACACTAAAATTGACTTGGGAATATGAAAACTAATTTAAAACGCCCTTGTTTTCCCCTTTTTTATCATTTATTTTCTTTTGCTTGTTTTACCTGTCTGTACGTCAATATCTGTCTCGTTTCTTTCCTATAACTCCTCCGTGCCTCTCTCTCTCTCTCTCTCTCTCTCTCTCTCTCTCTCTCTCTCTCTCTCTCTCTCTCTCGCTTTAATTGATATATAAGAAAAACGACGAGTAGAAACGGTTCACTGGTTCGCCAATCAATTGAAAATTTTTGCAAAATACAAATTTGGTTTAGAAAATCGAAAAAGGTACATAAAATAAGAAGAAAATTTCCGGTGAAAGAAATAAACGATTTTCTGTTATTGCTTTTCTTTGTTGGAAAAAAGTTTTCTTATTAAAAATATTTGTTTCATCAACAGATCAGACTAAGAAGAATATATAAATATGAGCTCACATCCTAAAACTTTTTAAGTTCATTTTTAATTAAAAAATAGCTTACTTCTACGAACTTTTAATTACATTCATACATTAATATACATTAACAAAATCTCGTTTCCCAATGGATTGGGGTGAGAAGGCAGAAAGAGCTCAGATGCGAAAGAAGTGATGAAGATTAAAGCGCACACATCCGTTCACACACACATCCTGGTGGACCAGAGTCTCTCCACTCCCCACGCCACATGGGCTAAATTTCCAAGCTATGCGGCCCTTCGTACGCCATGCGTGGTAGCGCTTCCAGGATTTGTCAAAAGGAGCTTTTAACAATTGGGAACAATGCGTTCAAAAACGTAAATTAACCCCATTTTAACGTGGGTGCTCCAGTTTTTCTTAACATTAAACTTTTAATAGATTGGATGGTCCAAAATATCTGCAAGTTATTTTGTATTTCACTAATGTAATACTCGAAAGACGTGGAAAAAATTGAGTGGGCAATCATTTCATCAAAACATGACTGTTTTATATGAGGAAATTGATTCTGAACGTATTCCTCCTTTTTGTTCTACATAAACTCGCTTCAAAAGCGTTTTTTCCTGCATTTCATGACTTTTCTTCCACTTTCCCTCTTACTGAAGAAGTCGTTCATTATATATAAGAACTTCGGAAATTTATTTCATGTATTTTGGTTATTAGAGTCATTTTTTATCCTTAAAAAATGTATCTCTCCTTCGAAATATTTATGGTATCCATTTGGTATTTACATGGAAAGGAATTTGGGGCAACCTTTTGTGCCTCTTTATTGCCTTTTCGTTTTCTTTCCTGTTTTAATTTGACGAATGTCCTTTTTGAGTCAGTTTCTATTTCCTTTTTTTTTTTTTGTTTGAGGGGAGAGGAGGGGAGAGGGGAGGTTTAATACACTTTGTACACAGAAAAATAGTTCATTGCGACAACCAAATGCATGGTTAACTCTGACAGAGACTTGTTGACTTAGACACTAATTTGAAACTACGCAGGCAACCAACAGTCAAGTAGTGTTCTCTCCTGACACGCGAAAAATGAAAGTTGCCCTTGTCCTCACCACTCTGTAAGAGTGCCAGGCGAGAAAACTGTTGGACTGTGGTTGCCTATGCAGTTTCACAGCATAGGTAATTATATGCTGACTAACTCGAATGGTTAATCTAACCATTTAGTTACCGGAAATCTAACCATGGTTAGTTTAATCATCAAATGCTTGAATTAATAATCGTTTGACCTGGTTGTCAAATAGTTAACCATGTATTTGGTTGTCGCAACCAAATATTTTTCTCCGCGTATATTTTGTTTCCACTTCCACCTAATGAAAATTCAGTCTTTTTTTGGCATAAGATTTACATATCTGCGATATTCCAAAACCTTTTACAGCTCCACCTCCCCAACAACCTCCCCAATTATTTTTGCTACATTTTTCGCTTTATTTCGTGTTCATACATAATCGTAAAAAAATGAGAAACAGATTCTGTTTCTTTCTCATCGTAACAATTAGAATTATAAAAAATTAGAAACCGATTCTGTTTCTTTCTCATCATAACAATTAGAATTATAAAAAATTAGAAACTGATTTTGTTTCTTTCTCATCGTAACAATTAGAATTCTAAAAAATTAGAAACCACATCTGTTTCTTTCTCATCATAACAATTAGAATTATAAAAACCGATTCTGTTTCTTTCTCATCGTAACAATTAGAATTATAAAAAATTAGAAACCGATTTTGTTTCTTTCTCATCGTAACAATTAGAATTATAAAAAAATTAGAAACCGCATCTGTTTCTTTCGCATCATAACAATTAGAATTATAAAAACCGATTCTGTTTCTTTCTCATCGTAACAATTAGAATTATAAACAATTAAAAACCGATTCTGTTTCTTTCTCATCGTAACAATTAGAATTATAAAAATTTGAAACCACATCTGTTTCTTTTTTATCGTAACAATTAGAATTATAAAAAATTAGAAACCAATTTTGTTTCTTTCTCATCGTAACAATTAGAATTATAAACAATTAAAAACCGATTCTGTTTCTTTCTCATCGTAACAATTAGAATTATAAAAAAATAAAACCGATTTTGTTTCTTTCTCATCGTAACAATTAGAATTATAAAAAATTTGAAACCACATCTGTTTCTTTTTTATCGTAACAATTGTTTCAGAAAATTAAAATCCATATTTGTTTCTTTAACATCGTAATAATTGATTTTATAAAATTAGAATCCAGTGTTGTTTTTTCCTATTGTAACAATTATGTTTCAGAAAATTAGAATCCACGTCTGTTTCTTTTCCATCGCAACAATTATGATTGAAAAATAGAATTCGCTTCTCTTTTTTTTCCGATCGTAATAAGTAATAACAATTATGTTTAAAAAAAATAAATTAGAATTCACTTCTGGTTCTTTCCCATCGTCACAATTCTGTATCAGAAAATTAGAATCTTCTCTTTCTCTATCATTGTGACCATTATTTTCAGAAAATTAGAATCCATTTGTGTTTCTCTCCCATCGTAACAATTATGATTCAAAAATGAGAATTCATTCCTGTTTCTTTCCCATCTTCTCTCTCTCTCTCTCCCTCTCTCTCTCTCTCTCTCTCTCTCTCTCTCACGCATATGTTAATATAATGAGATTATAGTGAAGCAAACTTTAAATAATGTATTCAGTTTCGTTAATTTAACACCCGAAGCCATTTCGTTGTTGGTTTTGACAGTAAGTAAATATTTAAAATTCACTTATTTTATTGTCTTTATCTAAAATGAAAGATCTGATGCGTTATTTGATCTTATTACGATTTCTTTTGCGTAAATATAATTCATTTCTATTTTATAATTAAATTTATTACTTTTGTTTTATGTACTGGGGCGGTTATTGAACTCTGAAAATTAATGTTTTAGAATTTGAAATTCAATCATCGCGTCCTGTTTTATATATATATATATATATATATATATATATATATATATATATATATATAACCTCATAGCAGTTCCGTGCGTTGGTCTCTCTTCACACGAAGGTCAAGCTGGTGGTCTAGGCCTGGCTTGGTAGAGGAGCGAATTGCTCTCTTGCGCTCTCCACCGCACATAGCCAGGTACACCCGGCTCATCATGTGTATATATATATATATATAGACCATATATATATATATATATATATATAAATAAATATATAAAACTTTGATTGCATTTATCGCAACAATATAAGATCACCCAAACCCGCAAGGAAAAGAATTAAAACTGTGTTTATAAAAGCTAATTAATTTCGGCCGGTCATAACCAAGCCCTTTTCAAAGCCATAAACTAGTTAAAATACCCAACAAGGTTTAAAACTTCCGTTCTGCGGAAGAGCTGAAGTTTAAATGACTGTGTTAAGGCATAATCACGGACAAAGAGATGGTGGCTGTCATACGTCTGGCAGTTGACAAAGGCAAAATTTTTTTTCCAGATTTCAAACATTCAAGGTGAGAAATCTTTAGGTAAAAAGCAGTCCTGTACATCTGGCAGCCGGTCACGACCCGAAATTGCCCTAAAATATTTTAAAATGTTAAAAATAAAGCTATCCATACTATAGGACAGCTTAATATTTGAAATGGTGTTTTCTCCGAAAATATAAAATACCTCGTATATTTGTCTCTGTTCCTGGTCTCTGACCTTCAAAATAGGTTTAAAATCCTGAAAGTTAAAAATATGATTATGAAGTTCTCTATGCTGAACCAAGCTACTAAAAGTATTACCCAATCTCAGGTCACGTTTGTGGGAATTAATCCTTCTCTGAAAATCAATTGTCTCTCCGAAGTTTTACATATTAAGAGTATATTTAGAGGTTTGGGTTATTCCAATTTGTTCATTGATAAAGCATATTTCGCTGCTAGGAGATCTTTCTTCTCTCCCAAAATTAGGAACCTCCATAAAGACGTTTTATTCCTGAACGTGCCTTTTGAGGTTAACAAAGGGCTTTCCTCAATTTTGCCACAACGGATTAAGTTGGTCTCCGCTGTGCCAAATAAACTGGCTTCGTTCATCCGTCATCCTATTACAAAAGCCTCCAAAAATTCTGGCGTAGTTTATGAAATCCCATGTGAAGAGGCTGCCCTCAAAAATTTCAGAGAGACAATTGATTTTCAAAGAACGATTAATTCCCACAAACGTGACCTGAGATTGGTAATACTTATAGTAGCTTGGTTCAGCATAGGGAACTTCATAATCATATTTTTAACTTTCAGGATTTTAAACCTATTTTGAAGGTCAGGGAATACGAGGCATTTTATATTTTAGAAGGAAACACCATTTCAAATATTAAGCTGTCCTCTAGTATGGATAGCTTTATTTTTAACATTTTTAAATATTTTAGGGCAATTTCGGGTCGTGACCGGCTGCCAGATGTACAGGACTGATTTTTACCTGAAGTTTTCTCACCTTGAATGTTTGAAATCTGGAAAAAAATTTTTGCCTTTGCCAACTGCCAGACATATGACAGTCACCATCTCTTTGTCCGTGATTATACATTAACACAGTCATTTAAACTTCAGCTCTTCCGCAGGATGGAAGTTTTTAACTTTATTGGACATTTTAACTAGTTGACGGCTTTGAAAAGGGCTTAGTTGTGACCGGTCGAAATTAATTAGCCTTTTTAAACACTGTTTTAGTTCTTTTCCTTGCTGGTTTGGGTGATTATATATATATATATATATATATATATATATATATATATGCTTGTGTGTCAGAATCGCGACGAAAGTGCGTATCCCGATATTTGCGGTGTCACAGTGAATTATCTTTATAAATACTATGTTTTACTATGAAAAAAGATATAAAGTTAGGATAGGTTAGGTTTGGTTAGAGTTATTAGGTTTTTAAAACTGGATGAGTGTCACGATACAGATTTGAATAAGTGAGAAAGTGTGAAAATGTCGGTACCTTGCTTATGCAGAGATGCGCACATGTGTGTGTGTGTGTGTGTGTGTGTGTGTGTGTGTGTGTCTGTGTCAGAGAGAGAGAGAGATCTTTGGTATATGAACTCATACTGTTCGTCCATCTTCCCGTAGCTAATTCTTGCAAAAAAAATATATATATATAAATACACTTTGTATTTTTTAACTTTATCCTTATATGAAAATATGAAAATAATAAATAAAATAATAAATGACTTTATCAAATAAAGAAAATGATGAATTACCGACATAACTCTTTCCATTTTCCTCACTAGAATGCCAATGTTTACACGTTGAACTTTGTTTCTTCAAGGATGAAAATGACAGGAATTTATTATTGATGTAAATAGAGCATGTACTGATATAACACGCACTTATTTTGTATAATAATAATAATAATAATATTAATAATAATAATAATAATAATAATAAATATTTATTGGTAAAAATAAATATTATAATCCTACAATTCAATTTACAATGTTACAATCATTTTTTACAGGATATTTTTTATTTATTTCTATGTGACTAATATGACCCTTAAGCATTAGGAATTTCCTCCGAAATTGAATAAAATCGTCTGGCATCAGCTAGAAATAAAATTAGTGAAGTGTTGGTGCCTGTCTTTTTAGCACTTTATACCAAAAACGGAACTTATACGGTCACTATTGACAAAATGACAATGTTGACAATGATGACAATGATGACAATGTTGGCAATATTAACAATGATGACTGATGACAGCAACGATGACAATGTTAGCAATGTTAACAATGATGACTAATGACAGTGTTGACAATAATGACAATGTTGGCAATAATGACAATGTTGACAATGATGACAATGATGACTGATGACAATGATGACATTTCGGAGTGAATTCGATCAAAAAAGCTTTGTTAAGCGTTGTTTTGTTGTGCACATGAAATTTAAATATAAATTTAATTCTAAAATTTATGTTAAAATTTATTCTAGTTTTGTTTTACTTTGAATATAAATCGATAATTATTGTAAGTTATATTAACCGAAGTTAAAGGATGACGGGATTAAACACATACACTAATTACTGAAGTTAAAATCCTTTAGAAATATCCTTTAGATAAAGTAATTAATATATATATATATATATATATATATATATATATATATATATATATATATATATATATAGGGTGTCCATAAATTCGGGCTCATAGGAAAATTTATTTTAAATTAAATTTACAAATGTAATACATTACAACTAAAACAAATGTTGAAATTGATGTCTTGTTTTGAGACCTTACTTTTTGTTGCAGGTAGAGACCTTTTCCTAAGGAGTGTAACTCAATTGCATATTAACCATTGCGTGTTATTCTACCTGCAACAAAAAGAAAGGTCCCAAAAGAAGACATCATTTTGAACATTTGTTTTAGTTCTAATGTATTACTTTTGTTAATTTAACTTAAAATAAATTTTCCTTTGAGACAGGATTTATGGGACAGGAAAGAGTGCATTTTGTGAATTTTTGGAACAGTTTCTACGGCAGGAGGGACTTGTTTCTCGGAGATGGACTTCATCTTAATGACGTTGGAGCTGCGCGTTTAGGAAGACTATTTCATAATACTGTCTCTTCTTTTCAGGCTGCCGTAACTCGAACGGTCCCAGCGTAATTTCCACAAATTTCCCCTGCGCTCGCGAAGGTGTCGCAATTACGAACAATTTGAAGGTTTTATCCTTAAATGCTCGTAGTTTACGAAATAAAATAAACGAATTTTTTTCTTTAATTAATTGCTTGTAAAGACTATGATTTAATTGCGATAAATGAATCGTGGCTTAGCACTGAAACACGTGACTTTGTAGGGGAGTATCAAATTAGAGGTTATAGACTTTTTGTTAAAAACAGAATAGGTAGGCGAGGAGGCGGTGTTATGTTGTATATTAAAGATAATATTGCGAACGTTATAGAAGTAAAGCACACAATTCCAGAACCAATAGATTCGACTATAGCAGAACTTAAATTGAACGATTTCAAACTTGTTGCGGTTATATATAGGTCCCCTAATCAAACAGCTGATACGGACGAAGCGTTATATCGTGAACTAAAGAGAATAATAGGTAGTGAGCAGGCTTTAGTTATGGGTGACTTTAACTGCGCCAACGTGAATTACGATACAATGCAGCGAGACGCGGAAGGTAATCGTTTAGTTAATTTTCTCGAGGATAGCTTTCTTATTTAAAAGGTTGGGGAACCTACGAGGTTGGACAGTATTTTAGATTTAGTAATAACTACGGATGATAGGCTAATTACCAGTGTTGGAGTCCTCGAGGCCGGCCTCAATGCCGATTTTCCACGGCCTTGGCCTCGCTATGTAATGCCTCGGCCTTGTCCTCGGCCTCGGCCTTGTCCTCGGCCTCGGCCTTGGTCTCGACACCTTCTGGCCTCGAAAAATACGCCGAGGTCGGTCGAGGCGGCCCGTTTTGAATTAATTTTTATATTGGATATTTTTATTTCAATAAGAGTGGTGAGAACACCATCTTTCTCTCGCGATCAGACAGGTAGCTATAACTAAGTAATAAGTAACACAATGTCGTTTATGTTAGAATACAAATTTAATAAATTAATTTATAATACGAATAATTAATCAGTGGGGAATGGCGTATAGGAGCGATGGAGCGATCGCTCCCCCTTGCATGAAACGATAAATATTAATTTAATAGAAAAAAATATTAATTTTAAGATATTAAAATAAATATTCTTAAAATATATTTTAAAAATTCATGTGACATGAAACTTATAGCATAGCTTCAAACAGCGTACCACTGTTTGAATACAAAATAATTTGCAGCCGGATGGAGCGATAAATTTTTTGCTCAAGTAAATATAAATTATATGTTACTGCTGTAATGAAAATATAAGTGGAACAATCGCGAATTTTTTTTATAATAAGTTTATTTTTGCTAATAGTTACTTCAGTAATAATGATATAAGCCATTTATATGTATTTTATTGAAATTATTACTTATTTGTAATTAACTAGAATTGTACGTCTGGCAGAGCCGCATATGTTGTTAATACACGTACTCTTGTCAGTCTTGGGAGCGACAGTTGAATTCGCTCTAGCCTATTGTGAGTCCGTATTGTCGTACAGTGGTACATTATTTTTATAATCAAATACTGACAAATAGTCTTGTTATTTGGAGTGTTATAATTATAATCATAACGTGAGTAATTTATTCAACAATTATTTTTATATTTTATTAAAATATTTTTTTAATACAAATTTATGGCTTCTTTTGGCATACTGTATAAGTACCGTAAGGAATCACCATGTGATTGTTTATATACTAGAATTTTAAAAATTAATCGTACAGTAATAACTGATAACATTGATGCGTGCATAATGTCATTTACTGTCTTTTACAGTTTTACTATTGTCATTTACAGTACTGTGCCGATTCTCATCTCATCTGCGCTTCTAACTTAATAATGTCTGCAAATTCTCGAATCATCCAATTTGGATACTTCGAGCATGAGATATTTGAAGAAAAGTGAGGGAAACCTCAAGTACCCTTCACTGTATACCCTTTCAAAAAATATTTTGTGTGTGCCAGCCAGCAGTGCTCCGGTGGAGCGTATTTTTAGCCGAGGAGGGATAATAATGCGACCACATCGGGCGAGGCTGTCTCCTCAGATGTTGGAGACTCTTATGCTTTTAAAATGTAATGAGCATATTCTTCGAAAAATAAATGTTAGAGTCATGTGTTTGTGTCAAGTCAATTTCGCAACCAAAAAAGTTGCTGCACAACTGCCTGCTTCTGTTTTACATGCGTGTGTGTGTAATAACTGGCCTCGGCCTCGGACACTGTGGCCTCGACCTTGGGCCGGCCTCGAACACTGCGGCCTCGGCCTTGGTCTCGGCCTCGGACACTGCGGCCTCGGCCTTGGTCTCGGCCTCGGAGGTCGTGGCCTTGACTACAACACTGCTAATTACTGATCTTCAAGTAATAGAACCGTTAAGCAATAGCGATCACAATATGGTAGAGTTTGTCCTCTCAGTAAGTCACTCGAAACCAGCTAACTCGACTAAAATTCCTAACTTCCAGCACGCAGACTTTTGTAAATTTCGAAATAAATTGTCACACGTCAATTGGGAAAACGTAATGGGGATCTCCAACGCAAAACTAATGTGGGAATCGTTTGAAACAGTATTTAGGACTATAAATGAGGAATGTGTACCGTACAAAATTAAGCGTGCGAAAGTAAACAACAAGCCCTTGTGGTTTACTTCTAGAGTAGGAGACATTATAAAGAGTAGAGATAGGGCTTATAGGCTACATAAGTGCGATAAAAACAATTTGTGGTTACAAAACAACTACATATCTCTAAGGCGTGAAGCGAAAAGTGTAATAAAAAAGTCCAAGCTCGAATTTGAAATCTCCATAGCTCGTGACGGTAAAGAAAACCCCAAGCAATTCTTTCAATACGTCAACAATAGAAATCCAGTAAAAAGTGTCTTTGGGCCGTTGAAAAATGTTAACGGAGATCTAGTTTCTGAAAACAAGGAAATGGCTACCTTGCTAAACGAATTTTTTACGTCAGTTTTTACTATAGAAGACGTAACGAATATCCCTGCGGTCATAGACATAATACCTTTTGATAATGGTAATATTTTGGATAATATTGTGGTTAGTGAAGGGGAGGTAATGCGCTATATTGATAAAATGAAAATGCGTAAATCACCGGGGCCGAATTCCATATATCCCATACAACTAAAAGAATTAAAAGATAGCATTGTTGTGCCGCTAACAAAGATTTTTAATGCGTCTATTTCTGAAGGGTGCGTATCAGATAATTCCAAGTTAACAAACGTAACACCTCTCTTTAAGAAAGGCGATAAAGGTGCGGCGGGAAATTATAGGCCAATCAGTTTAACGTCTGTTGTAGGTAAGCTACTGGAATCAATAATTAGGGATCGTATAGTGGAACACTTAGAATTGCATAACTTAGTTAGAAATACGCAGCACGGTTTTAGGCGAAACAAATGTTGCTTAACTAATCTTTTAGAATTTTTTCAAAGCGTGGTTGACGTTTACGATAGTCATCGGGCGGTTGATGTAGTGTATTTAGATTTTCAAAAAGCGTTTGACACCGTACCGCACAAAAGACTCATTGAGAAAACTAAGGCTCATGGAATCAGGGGTGTAGTAATAAATTGGATAGAAGAGTGGTTGCGAGGTAGGAAACAGAGGGTGGTCGTTGATGGAGCGGAGTCGTGTTGGGCTAATGTAGCGAGTGGCGTTCCTCAGGGTTCTGTATTGGGCCCCTTGCTTTTTCCTATATACATTAACGATTTAGATGTCGGCCTAGTCAGTACAGTTTCAAAGTTTGCGGATGACACGAAGCTGGGTGGTAGGGCGATTAGTGGCGAAGATAGAGGTAAAATCCAGGAAGATCTGAATAAAATCGTTGATTGGTCAGTCACATGGCAAATGAGATTTAACGTCGATAAGTGCAAAATTTTACCTATAGGTTCGCGTAACGGTAATTTTGCGTATATTAATGTCAGGGAAGGAGTTAACGGTAATTTTTTACTATCACTCCGGTCTCTTCAATTCCCATAATTTATAGATCAATGGATTCGTTATTACACTAGGAATGCGATTTGGATAGTCTCAAGTGAGGGAACTGGCCCAAAACTAAGTTAGGACACGAAGTTTGTTTTGGGGTATAAGTGTGAAAAAATACCCTAAAATGCGGGTAATTCCTTCAGTAGAGACTATCTAGGGCGCATTCGCGATGTAAAAACGAATCCATTGATATATAAATTATGGAAATTGTAGAAACAGCCAACATGAGTGACCTAAAAGGTATATATATAATTATATATACACATTTATATATATGTAGTAAAACGAACACTGTATATATTCACTGTATATATTATATATACCGTAAAACTATACTAACCTAACCTAACCTACCTTACCTAACCTAACCTAATTTTAGGTACTACTCTTACCTGTATATGGCAACGAAATGCTTTTCTGTTTTTATCGAACAGACACTTATTACCACAAACAATACCTTCCTTGTTTTTCTTAGGGCAAATAAATTCTTTTAGCAATACACCGTGTTCTACATAAAAATTAAATGCAGCCTCTTCATCATCAAAAAACTTGCATGAAGTTAAACACTGAATAATTACAACCATCGCAAACCGACGCCATCGTGACACTAAAATCTTATGAGTTCAGGTCAAACCCCCCAATTTTGTTAGCGGTATCTTCCTAACCTTTGTGGGATCAGCCATTTTATCACTCCCAAAAACATGATCCGCGATTTTATCGCTCAAAAAAATAATTTCTTAACATTAATTTTATAGCTTTAATCGGCATTTGCCTTCATATTGTACTTAATAAAAGTTGTTTACAAAAATGTAAAGTCTTATGGTAAACTTTATTTTCAGTTTCCAGAGGCCGGACTGATAGTAAAAAATTACCGAGTTAACAAGCGTAGAGCAGGAAAAAGATTTAGGAGTTATAGTCACTGGTGATTTAAAAGTAGCGAAACAAAGTACAGCAGCGGCCAATAAAGCGAACAAAGTGTTAGGTTTTATAGCTCGGAATTTTGAGTACAAATCGCGCGATATTATAGTTCCTCTTTATAAATCATTAGTTAGACCCCATTTGGAGTACGCGATCCAATTATGGAATCCTCATATGCGCAAAGATATAGACAAAATCGAAAGAGTTCAAAGACGAGCAACTAAGATGATTCCGTCGCTAAGGTCAAAGTCATACGAGGATAGGCTTAAGGAGTTAAAATTGATTACACTCGAGACTAGGAGGCTAAGGGGTGATCTAATCCAGGTTTTCAAAATTATGAATGGGTTCGATAACGTAGATAGAGATAGCTTTTTCGAAATATCTCAATATAACAGGACTAGAAATAACGGGTGTAAGTTGACAAGTAGAAGGTTCGAGACAGCAGTTGCCAAAAACTTTTTTACGCATAGAATAGTAAATAGGTGGAATAGTTTGCCGGTAGAAGTAATTAGTAGCACGTCTATAAACATGTTTAAAAATCGATTAGACGCATATATTGATAGATTGAGTATAGTTTAAGGTAGTAAAATTACGGCTTTGTCGTTCGGAACCCACGTAAAATTGTAGGTCCCCTCCGCCACCACGGAGGACATGCACACTACACAATTACGAACACAGTTAGGTAGACCAGCCATGAGTGGATCCTAGGGTCTTTGTTGGTATGAAACATTATAACATCTCTCTCTCTCTCTCTCTCTCTCTCTCTCTCTATATATATATATATATATATATATATATATATATATATATATATATAGAAAGAGAGAGAGAGAGAAAGAGAGGTACACCATAATCTATATATGGAAAATGATCGAAAAAAATGGTACCAAACCTCAAACTATACCCAATTACCATTCAAACAACACTGGAAAATAGGAAAGGCAGGATGTTTAGTGTTCCCAAATTAAAGGGCCGACAAGGGACCTCTTCAACACTGAAGGAAAATAGCTTGATTGTCAGGGGGCCATGACTTTTTAACCAGCTTCGAAAGGACCTCAGAAACGTTACAGGGGTCAAAGTTGAAGTCTTCACGAGAAGACTAGATGCCTGGATCAGGACGGTACCAGATGAGCCGGGTGTATCTGGCTATGTGAGGTGGAGAGCACAAGAGAGCAACTCATTCCTCCACCAAGCCAGGCCTAGAGGCGGGACCAACAGCTTGACCTTCGTGTGAAGAGAGAGACTAACACACGGAACATCAACGAGAACGAGAAGTGTATGTGCATATATATATATATATATATATATATATATATATATATATTATATATAATTTAAAAAAGTGTTTACCTTTCTTTTAAATGTCAGTGGCTTCAATGTTGATTTCAAATGACAAACATTGACTAGACGTTGAAATACATTCTTTAAAGTTTCAAACAATCCCATTGGGACCAGATTGATATGCCAGTCATGCTTCAGAAACTTGTTTCTTCAACTAAAAAGAAATTTTATTGAGTGTGTGTGTGTGTATATATATATACACACACACACATACACACACATATATATATAAAATAGGTAAAATAAAGGAGATACTGGCAAAAAATATGAAGAAATGTGTAAATTGCTGTAAATTCGGAAAGCTGAATAGAGTTGGATTATGTGCGTGGTGCACCAGCTCTGCGATTGCAGAAATGAAGCAGACCAGACCACGGGCTCAAAATGCATTCTATGCAATACCTTTAAACACTCCGGATGCATGAACTTAGAAAAGATAGGAAAATGATAAATAGAATAAATAACAAAAGCATAGTCCTTTATGATTTCCTGTGTGTCAAGTGCATGAAAAACAATAGGAAAATAGAACAAAGGGGCATGGAAAATGTTGAAATCGAAGAACCAAATGCAACTGTTTTACTGACAGAAACCTAGGAAACACCAATAAACGCCGACATAACCGAAAAATGAGATTCAGGACAACACACTACAGGGCGGTGCGAAAGCAGCCTCAGACGAAAAAGTACCCCCTGCAAAAGAGAGAGATACCAGGAACACAAATGAAAATACGCCGAAAACAAAAACCACTGGGTAGGGAAGAAGTGGTAGCGGAACAGAAGAAAGAAATTGAATTACAGAGGATTCCCAAGAAATTTAAACGACGGGTCATATGCGAATATTATAAAGCAGGTTCGTGCAAGTATGGTTCAAACTGCATGTACAATCACTCCCAAAAATACTTCTATATGATGAGGAATGGAAGATGCAGGTACGAACCAAACTGCAACTTTTCCCACAGACAGTCAATTACAGAGAAAAAATGCCTAAACATAGAGTGCCCGTATTTTCACATAAAAGGTACGCAAAGAACAGAGCGAAGAAGGACAGATCATATCCGGAATTGAAGTAATAACAAGAGCAATGAAACATATTTTTTATAACTGAGAATGATAAAAGCACAGCTAGCCCTTCTAACAAGAAAAGACAGAACTCCGCAGATATATCCACCACAACATTATATACATCACCCTTCTACTCAACACCACCCACACACCCATACAACAACACAGACTGAGGAACAATTCACCACATTAAACAGCACACCCATCATAAACATTAATACAACATTCAAGACATTTAATCAGATCATCAATAATGCAAACAAATACATACCCAAGGGCAACATTAGGAAATACAACCCAAATTACACTAGAGAAATAGCCCACCTCATTAGGCAACGTAACAACCTCAAACATAACACACAAACACCACACACAGAAGCCATAAAACAGCAGATACAACAGCTTAACACAGAAATAAACAACAAACTCAAAGAAAAACAAATAGAAACATTTAGGGAATTCATAACAACACTAAACCACTCCACAGATACATCCAGGCTATACAAGACTATAAACAACATTATCCACTCTAACAGTAGCATTCACACCTCACACGCGGCTATCTGTCGTAGCCAAAATAATATCCCAACATATACACAACAAGCTAACATTCTAGTGAATCACTACGCAAAGATAAGTCACTTAAAGAGAGACAACAACCAAAAACACGCAGAAAGACAAACAGCCAGACACAAAAAAACCTACAAACTCGACACGCCCATTACACCCTTCAATATAGACTAGACCACCAAGATCATCAAAAACATTAAGAATTCGAAGGCTACTGGACCAGACAACATATCTAACATACACCTTAAACACTTGGGCCCACATAGAATACTAGCTCTCACAAACATCAGCACATATTCATACCAACACTGTATTATTCCTGACATATGGAAACAAGGTAAAATTATTACACTACTCAAACCAAACAAAAATCCAACAGAATCAACTTCCAATAGACCCATTACTTTACTATGCACACCTTCCACAGTAACAGAAAGACTAATCTTACAAATCACCAACCCACACATACCACTATTCAACCACGACATTACTCACTAACCTCACACAACACATCATGGATGGCATCAACTCCAGACGACCAAGCTCAACGTACATTATTAGCAACAATAGACATTAGTAAAGCATTTGATGCTATCCCACGCTTCCCCCTCATAAACAAAATACTGAACACAAACATGCACAATAACATCAAAAGGTGGCTGAGCAACTATCTTTCAGGAAGATACTCACATGTCACATTTAATCGCAAGTCATCCAAAAACAAGCTTTTTCCGAACGGGGTCCCTCAAGGCTCTGTTCTCTCACCAACAGTGTTCAACTTATACATGCATGACATTCCAACACCCATAGATAACAAGCTTACCTTATCATCATATGCAGATAACATCATTCTAACATCCACCCACCCACAACAACATCGACACTGTTACAAATAACATACAAACATACATAAACAGTATACAAGACTGGCACACACACAATAGAATCAAAGTAACGCCCACAAAATCAACCATCATCTTGCTAACAAGCAACACAAAAGAACACCAGATAACTCCACAGCTTACACTAAACAACACCAATATTCCACACACTCACAGAACCAAAATACTTGGGGTCACATACAACACATCATTATCTTTTGCAAACCACATTTCAGGACATTAAAAATAAATGTACGTCAAGACTTAACATGCTTAAGGTACTAACAGGCAAACTTTGGACACCAGCAGGAAACAACATCACTCATATACAAACAATATATTCGCTCAGTTATTGACTATGCTAGCCCATGCTGGGCACCCATTATCTCAAACACACACATAAACACCTTACAGACAATACAAAAAACGCACTTCGTATCATTACAGAATGCACTCAAACAACACCAATAGAACACCTGCACACAGAAACGAAAATACTGAAAGTTAGGGAACATTTAGATGTGAGGGGAACACAATTCATGGCAGCAGCGACAACTAACTCACAACACCCTTGCCACTACAAGTACGATCATGCACCGACACCTCGCACCATTAAGGTACCACCAGAGAGACATTATAACCAAATACTCCATTCCCTACCACGCCCCACAGACATCACACAGTACGGAAAACACATACACACACACCTAACCCACAAAGCACTGACACGACTCGGACCGAATGCGATCCTAAGTGCGAAGCCGCCGCCCATTGACAGGTCAGAGACCAGCCTGAGCAGATCGGACCGAGTTAACTTAGCACGATTCCGATGTGGACATCACCCCAACTTACAAACATATAAACACAGACTAGACAACTCCACAGACGACACCTGCCACCTGTGCCAGGATACACCACAAACAATTGAACACATTATGACAGACTGTACCGCTCTAGCACAACATAGAACACAACACAACATCACTAGTGCGCTGAACCTCTGGTCCACTCCGGAGAGGGCGATCGGTTACCTGCGTGCCGCCGGCTTGCTCGATCAGGGTGGGCTGATCGGCTAACCAACAACAACAACAACCAGAGTGGTATCAAGGGCCCAACCCCAATACTCCCAAATGCAGCGGCCCAACCAATAACACCAAACAGGAACCGACATCGACCAAGAAACGACCTGTATATAAGAAAACCGAACATGGAGATTAGAAACCCTGTAAATGTATTATACGTAAATATACAAGGTTTCTATACTGACCATGTAGACTGCAATTTACAATACTTACAAAATTTAGCTACGGAAGCCAGCATAGATATAATATGCCTAACGGAAACACACTTACATAAATGCGAAAAAGGCTATGAAAACTGTATCGCGAATACTCAAATAGCAATGCCGGACTACAACATACTGCTTCAGAGCAGATAGAGTGGCTAGACGAGGGAGAGGGTGTTGTATCTACGTGAAAAACACATACACGTGTGAAGTGAAGGTAAGCAAATCAAACAGCACAGTCGAAATTATTATTTTAGAAGTAAAAGAAAAGAATTGAACCTAACCACTATGGACGTCTACAGACCACCGAACACCACAAAAGTGAATTCCAATTTGCCACAAATGAAATAGAAAAATGTTAAAATTACTTGAAACTCCAGCAACAAATATTCTAATTTGCAGAGATTTTAATTACTCATTCATAACATGAAAGAAAAATGAACAAATCATATATACTGGTCAAAAAAAGAAACGCAATTTTTGAGATTTATTAATAAACATGAGGACTCAGTATATAGTAAATGATTCTTTAACATAACAAACAGTCAATAACGCGTATGGCCACCCCTAGCCACAATGCAGGCTTGGAGTCTGGCCCTCATCGACCTCAACAGTCTCTGCAGGAAAGCAACAGGGATGGCCCTCCACTCTTCAATAATTGCATTGGTCAGTTCCCTGATGTTCTGCGGCTGATGCTGACGTCTGCGAACTCGCCGTTCAAGTTCATCCCATGCGTGCTCTATCGGTGACATGTCTGGGCTGAAGGCTGGCCATGGTAAGGTCTGCACCTGTTGTCCCTGCAGGTACGCCTGCACTATCCTGGCTGCATGAGGTCTGGCATTGTCCTGTTGCAGGAGCACCAATTCTGGATGTTGCCTCATGAATGGAAGAACATGTGGGTGAAGAATCTCATCCCTGTAGCGCTGGGCAGTCAGAGCGCCATCAACAACCACCAGCTCAGTTCTTGAAGCAAAGGCAATTCCTGCCCAAACCATGACACTTGGTCCTCCCCATCTGTCATGCTACACTACTGCAGCATCTGAGTATCGCTCCCCTGGTCGTCTGTATACCCTGACACGGCCATCAGAATTGGACAGTCTGAAGCGAGACTCGTCAGAAAAGAGGACTTGGTTCCACATTCTTTGTGTCCAGTCACGGTGCTGATAGGCCCATTGCAGGCGTCGTTGCCTTCTTGCATCAGTGAGAAAAGGACCTCTGTAAGGCCTGCGGGATATGAGTCCTGCATTACGGAGTCGGTTTCTGACGGTCTGGTCACTAATTCTGTTGTTGTGGATACCAGGTGTCTCTCTGGCTGTCTGACGAGCATTCCGCTGCCGATGACGCAGGTGCTGCAGTACAATGTGGCGATCCTGGCGTTGGGTCGTCACACGAGGTCGCCCACGTCTTGGCAGGTCCTGAACACTTCCTGTGGCATTGTACCGTCTAACAAGCCTAGAGATTGTGCTGGGATGCACATGCATTCGTTGTGCAACTTGGACAGCAGACATGCCTGCATCCAACATGCCCAAGGCACGACCTCTGTTGACCTCTGAGAGTCGTGGCATGCCTCAATCGCGGGAAAAAGTTTGGTTTTCTCAACGGGCAGTGTGTATTCTGTGAAGTCAAAGAAAAAATGCATGCCTTCATAAAGAATACATTCAATTTAATCTCTGCTTATTGTTTGTAACAAAATGGCGTCTTAGCCGGGATTAGTCAGGTTTAAAAACATGCACTAAGTGGCTTTAAAAGATTTGAACAAACATTTAACCATAATCTTGAAACTGTGATAATACCACTAACAACTTAAATTTTACACCATATGCAAGCTAATTGCGTTTCTTTTTTTTGACCAGTTTATGTTGAGAAGTTTCATGAAAACATTACAAAAGATGATAGAACCCAAGCAATAATGCTATTAGATACTTATGATGGAACATTACACCCTCACCCAGGAAATCTCTGAAGCCACTAGAAAAAAGAACGTTTTGGATTTAATTTTGACAAATAACAATGAGATAATAATAAATAAAAAGGTAAAGCACACAAATTCCTCCGAGCATAGAAACGAAAGGTGAAGACTACTGGTCTCGACTACAATCACTGAAACTCTACTCTCTGGAAAGAAAACGCGAGCGGTACACAATAATACACATATGGAAAATACTTGAGGGCTTTGTCCCTAACCTTAGAAATGAAATAGAAACAAACTGGAATAAGAGAAGAGGCAGATTTTGTACTGTCCCAGATGCGGTGGGACAGGGGACCATGAAAACGAGGATGGAAAATACCCTCAGAATACGAGGCCCAAAGCTTTTAAATGCCCTACCAAAAGAAGTGAGGAACCTCCAGCACACCGACCTGAATAACTTCAAGAACCAGCTGGACAGATTCCTGTGCAAAGTTCCTGACCAGCTGTGCGTGGCTGGCTACGAGGGCAGGAGGAGATCAGACAGCATTTGCCTCCTTCACCAAATCCCGCAAATGAGTCGGGATGCTGCAGCGGGGTTGATCGCAGGTCGTTCCTGAACCGTCGTACAAACTCACACAAAGTTACATAAAGTAAGTATATGTCTATGATGCAAACCAACAAGGATAAAGAAAAAATTATTCCAAGTCCTTTCGTGTATTCAGCAGTACAGCTCGTCAGGGAATATATATATATATATGCAGTATATACACTGTGTGTGTGTGTGTGTGTGTGTGTGTGTGTATATATATACACAGTATATATACTGTATATGTGTCTGTGTGAGTAGGCAACTGGGCATAAGTTTTTTTTATGCAGGAAGAAGGGGCCAAAGGCAAATGCCCGCAAAAGCGCCCCTCCCATAGAAGAGGAAGACAGCCAAAATCAAGGTCGGGGTTTTCGAGATACCGAGACACTCTGCGTTTGAAAAATGGGAGGTCACAGACAGGAGGAAAGATGGATTAAGGAAGATTGTTGCAGAGTTGACCGGTTGAGTAGATGAAAGACTGAAAATACCGATTAACCCTTGCATTAGATAGTTGGACAGAATAAGAATGAGAAAATGTAGAAAGTCTGGTACTGCGTGCTCTCCTTAAAGGAGGAGGCATGCAGTTAGAGAGTTCAGAAGAGTAATGTCCGTTATGATAGCGATAGTAAAGAGAGAGTGAAGAAACATTGCTGCGAAGAGAGAGAGATTGAAGACAATCAGTAAGAGACGGAGAATTGATGAAACGAAAAGCCTTTGATTCCACCCGGTGAAGTACGGCTGTGTGAGTTGAACCATCCCACACATGAGAAGCATACTCCATACAGGGGCGAACAAGACCCCTGTACAGAGACTGCAACGGAGTCGGGGTGAAGAAACCGCGGAGGCGATACAGCATACCTTACCTCTTAAAAGCTGTTTTAGAAAGAGAGTATATGTGATCTTTCCAGGAAAGATCACGAGAAAAGGAAACGCCATGAATGTTAAGAGAAGAGAAAGGATTGAGTTGTGTATTGTTGAAGGTAAGGGGATAGTTGTGTGTAAGATTACGACGAGTAGATAGATGGAGAAACTTAGTTTTTGAGGCATTGAAAGCCACAAGGTTTTCTCTGCCCCAATCATAGAAGCAGAAAGATCAGAGGTTAGGTGTTTCATAGTCGTCCTACCCGAATCATGAAGTGACTATTGAGAGGGACACTTTGGGAAGCGGGTGGAGAAGTGAAGAGTGGAATTATCGGCATAGGAGTGAATAGGACAAGAAGTGCGAATTAAAAGATTATTAATAAATAAAAGGAAAAGAGTGGGTGACAGGACAGAACCCTGAGGAGCACCACTGTTAATAGCTTTACGAGAAGAACAGTGGCCATCTACAACTGCAGCTATAGATCGGCCTGAAAGGAAATTAGAGATGAAGGTACAGAGAGAAGGATAGAACCCGAAGGAGGGCAGTTTGGAAATTGAGGATATGTGCCAGACTCTATCAAAAGCTTTTGATTTGTCTAGCGTGATAGCAAATGTTTCACCGAAGTCCCGAAAAGAAGATGACCAAGAATCAGAGAGATATGCAAGAAGATCGCAAGTAGAGCGTCCCTTGCTGAATCCATACTGACGATCTGAAAGATTGTGAGAAGAAAGTTGTTTAAGAATCTTCCTATTTAGGATAGATTCAAAAACTTTAGAAAAGCAAGAAATTAAAGCAATTGGACGATAGTTGGAGGGTTGAGAGCGGTCACCCTTCTCTGGGACAGGCTGAATGAAAGCGCAAGGTGTTAGCACAGAAGTACAGTTCTTAAGAACATTTCGTAAGAACAGCAGTGAGGTCGAGTGTGTGATAATTCACAGATGTAGTGAGGTAAATTTTTGTAACTTAACACTTTTGGTACCTCAGAACATTCAAAATTTATATAGAAATTTAGAAACATTTTTATTAGCGAAAAAAATGTTAGTCATAATTAGGTTAGATTACGCTAAGTTAGGTTAGTTGATGTTTGGTTAGGTTAGGCTAGGCTAGATTTTCGAGTACCTCACTATTTAATGACTTAAAAGAAACTACCCTTCGAGCCCCTCAATTGCGTTCGAAACACTTAGCACACCCTTCTTGGTTCGATGGCACTGAGGTTAGGTTAAATTAAGTTCGGTTAATTAGTTTTCAGATATACAGTTGCGCAAAAAAGTAAGCGAACCCATGGATCTTGATTTTGGCTCTCTTCTTCCTATATGGGAGGAGGAGAGCGTTTTTTGTGGGCAATCACACTTGGCCCCGCCTTTCAGCATAAAAAAATCAATTTGTATAGCTGTGGCTGAAACTATGTTTTGTATCTACGTATGACAAACGCTTTGCATAGCTGGCGACACTTATATTTCAATTATATTTTATGTGAAGTAATTTCAAAGCGAAAATCACAACAGTCACGTTTAATCTATGATACATTTGTATAGTTTCGGAAAAAAGTTCGTCTATAGAAACGCAAAAATTCTGCAATGCATAAAAAATTACTAAACTGGTAAAATTTTGTTTTTCTTTGGATATTTCATTCTTTTTGATGACAGAAATAACAGTTTAAAACTAAAATCCAATCATTACTATTTATTCATTTTTTATTTTTTTTTAAGAAATTTTGTTTCTAGGCGAATTTTTTTTCTGAAACTAATTTTTTTTTTCCGAAATATCACAAAACGCAGTTTCAAACTTAACAATTTGACCAATTTTTTTAAAAGGTTTAACATTTTATCAAAGTCACACTTTCACCAAAAAAAAACAAAAAACGTTCAGTTCATTTCATTTGATGACCTTATCTACAAAATTCTGTTTTTCTTTTTTCTTTTTCAACTAAAATTTTATATAGTTTAGGACACCAAAAAGAGATTTAGGGAGAAAAAAAAGGTGAAATTTAATCAGTTTCCGAATTCAAAGAATTTGCGAGGACAGCGCGAGCTCGGCTTTGGGATAAAATCAAATTTCCAATTTTACTTTTCACGTTTCTCAATCAAATTACAAATAGTTTTTCACCGATGCCAATTAAATAATGTAACGCTTACTAGCAAAGTTCAATAAACGCTCAAAATCGTCTCCCACTGTAGAGAGAAGAAAATGTTTCTTAGGTGTTCGATCCTCTAGAGTAGCTGATAAGTAGAACGACGTGTTGTGAATTTGAAAGTCCCGGCTTCGAGTCTCGGCTTGGACTTCAGGTTTCAGATATTGAGGAACATCGCTAGGTTTCTCTTGATGGCGTAGTGGTTCGAATTCCACGAAAAAGAGAACATTCTTTTAACGTACTGTAACGTATGTTAGCAAGTAATGTCTTTTTAGTCAACTTTTTTAACACACATATTGCTCTCTGAAGGTATTGTGATGTCCGTTAGCAATTAATGTCTTCTCTACCCATTCATTTAACGGACACAGCTTTCTCTTTAGATACTGTGACGTCTGTTAGCAATTAGTATTTTCTGTGACCATTTATTTAATAGGCTTAACGTTCTCAAGGTACTGTGACATCTTTTAGCAATTAGTATGTCTTCTCTATTCATTTATTTAACAGAGGCAACGTTTTCTTTAAGTACTGCGACGTCTGTTAGTAAGCTCCGTTTATTAACAGACACGACGTTCTCTTAAGGTACTGCGACGTATGTTAACAAATAGTGTTTTCTTTGCCCACTTATTTTACAGACTCAACGTTCATTTAAGGAACTGTGACGTCTGTTCTTCTCAGTACTTCACAATGTCTTTCGCATCGATTTCTTGTTTCTCTCTATATAAACTTCGCTGTGGAAATGTATTATTGTTACTAAGCCACGAGTTATAAATAACTTTTAAATTAAAATTTAATTTTGCAGAAAATTGATCAAAATACTCAAAAGAGTTGAAAAGTACGACGCAAGTTTAGAAATTTTTTGGAGTTTTTGGAAGTAAATAGATGGAAACAAAATTAGGAATGCGCTGGATGGTAGTTTTTGCCGTATAGCCGAATACCGGGTGTCCGGCAGGGCACAATTACCCGATATCCGGTATTCGGTCAGATAATGTCGGATAGTACATTTTTAGAGATAAAGCACGCAGTTCTTCCTCAAACTATTTATACAGGGCTTGAATGCTACTAGTTTTATTAATTTGGCATAAACCTGTTTATCATTACATATGAGAAATTATGAAATACTGGTATTTCTGGTAATGAAAATAAATTCTAAATATTTTTAGGCTGATGTTTCTGGATTTTTTTGCATTTGATTATTGTTATTATTATTATTATTATATTATTATTATTATTATTATTAATCAGATCAATAGAAAAATTATTTATTTCACGTAAAAATTTTGTTTGACAAGTTATGTAGTAGTTTGCAATATTGCAATGTTAAGGTATTTAAGGTATTTTCTGTTCTTCCTTGATAATGTGAATATATCACGAAAGCGCTCGGACTTTGTGTTTCCTTTTCCTTGTGGTTGTTTGCTTATATATATATATATATATACTGTATATGAATTTCGCTTTGTTTCATGCAAACATAAGCTTTTACTGAGCCACGCAAAATTACTGGATAAAAATATGGGAAATTCAATATTTTATTACTGAATACTAACAGATATCTCTGTCCATTTCTTGCTATTAATTTCTCAAGAGTAAAAGCCGTAAAATTTATTGCAGCGTGGATTTCCACTTCAGGTTCTGAATGATGTTACGTAGCATTGTTTTATTATTCAAATAATAGAAGTTTTTAGCCTCTGCAAAAGAAGGGATTTTTATACAATGTCCACAGTAATAAAATGAGCACTCATCAAGTAAATATAGTTTTAGTTTTAATGTACAATCAGTTACAAGAGTCGTGATACATTGGGCCACATCTATCTTAAAGCTCAGTGTATTCCGACTTTCGTAATCGATGTTACATATGCTTTTCGGAGATATTATAAATAACTCGTAGAGCCCGGATGCTTAGGCACTAAAAACCCTTAAAAAAGGCAGGCAAATAGGCAAAATAAACATTCAAAATAGGCACTAAAACGCCAACAAAAGGCATTTATAAATTTGCTTTAAAAAAAAACGTTTAATCTACAATAATACCTTTATATACGCATAATACATATTACAACGCCCTTAGTGAACAAATCAGTAGGTAAAGCAAATATTAGTTACGCATAATAACAGTGATTTCATTTCCAAAAATAAAGTTTAACATAGAATAATACATGATGAGCGAAAAGTCCCTGTGCACCTGCAAGAAGTGTAGTGAACCTGTACCTGCACTGTGTTGGAAGTGGACAGGTGCACAGGGACTTTTCGCTCACCCTCTACCATTATATATGTATAAATAATAAATAAAACACGTTCCAACGCAATTAGAGCGAACAAACCAATAGATACTAAAAATTTTGGTTACATAATAATGACAAGGATTTAAATTTTAAAAAATGGTTTATATAAAATAATATATATATATATAATATATATATATATATATATATGGGATGAATTTCACGCTTAAACACGTGAAATGTATGAATGATGCAAACCCACACGGAAAAAGAAAAATTATTCCAAGGTCTTTCGTGTACACAGAAATATGCCTCATCAGGGAACCTTTTTACTTTAGAATTCCTTGACGAGGTGTATTGCTGAATACACGAAAGGACTTGGAATAATTTTTTCTTTTTTCTTGTGGGTTTGCATTACACTGCGTTCGCACTTATTAAGCAGATTACATTTTCTCCAATGTTTTCAAAAGCTTTCCCCGATTTCAATGAAATTTGTAGCAAATAATCACTATATATAGCAGCATTGATGGTATTCATTTCGATAACATATTTTGATAATTAAAATAATTATCTCATTTTATTGAAAAATATGTAAAATATTGTGTTCCGAATTATTAAGCAAGTATTCTATTTACGGATCTAAATGGTGAAAATGGGTAAGAAGAAGGATTTAACACTAACTGAGAAAAGAAAAATAGTCAAGTTACTCGCTGAAAATATAAAATCTATTGAAATTGCGAAGCAGTTTGGCAGAGCTTATCGAACTGTAAACAAGTTTGTAGAGGAGGATACCAAACTGAGGCAGCGAAGTGATAAAGGAGCTACAAGAAAAGTGACAAGGCGGCAGATATCTGTAATCAAGCGCAAATTGCAAAGCATCCATTGTCCTCAAGTAAAGAGGTTTTTGAGCAGGCTGGCATACATAATGTACCAAGAACATCTCATGTGGAATCCTCCAAACAATTGGCAAGACGTGTAAACCTACGATTCAGTCACCATCAACACCCAGGTACAAGAAGCAGCGTGTTGAATGGGCGCGTCAGTACGTGAAAACAGATTTTAATACTGTATTGTTCACCGATGAATGAAAAGCAACCCTGGGTGTTAATGGTGACTGAATCGTAGGTTTACACGTCTTGCCAATTGTTTGGAGGATTCCATATCGAGATGTTCTTGGTACATTATGTATGCCAGCCTGCTCAAAAACCTCTTTACTTGAGGACAATGGATGCTTTGCAATTTGCGCTTGATTACAGATATCTGCCGCCTTGTCACTTTTCTTGTAGCTCCTTTATCACTTCGCTGCCTCAGTTTGGTATCCTCCTCTACAAACTTGTTTACAGTTCGATAAGCTCTGCCAAACTGCTTCGCAATTTCAATAGATTTTATATTTTCAGCGAGTAACTTGACTATTTTTCTTTTCTCAGTTAGTGTTAAATCCTTCTTCTTACCCATTTTCACCATTTAGATCCGTAAATAGAATACTTGCTTAATAATTCGGAACACAATATTTTACATATTTTTCAATAAAATGAGATAATTATTTTAATTATCAAAATATTTTATCGAAATGAATACCATCAATGCTGCTATATATAGTGATTATTTGCTACAAATTTCATTGAAATCGGGGAAAACGTTTGAAAACATTGGAGAAAATGTAATCTGCTTAATAAGTGCGAACGCAGTGTATATAGACGAACAAGGCTCTTTTGGTCCCTCCCGTAAAAATTGACGGTCTTCAACGGATTTTTTATTGCATCGCGAACACCTACGTTTATAACACAGAAAGTTTCCAAAGGTAAAATAGACCACCTTTGCTTTTATCACAGTTTTTGATTTGACAATAAAAGTCAATAAATAATAACAGATATATTGAATCAGTATATTTAGAATCGTTTTGTTTACCCCTTTTACATTATGTATGTAAAGCTCACACACACACCACACACACACGTTCTGCCATTTCATTGATGAGCTTTGCCATTTGTTCTTGAGGATAATCATCGTGGTGTCTATTTACCTTTGTCAACCATCTATACAAGACCGACATTTTTAACAATCTGCTTCTCACTGTGACAGCACTCTAACTGTTTAATCACTCGATTACCAATAGAAAGTGATACGTGATGAGCACCAACAGTACGGGGCATCTTTCCACCTATATCGACTTCGTGCATGATGCCCAGATGCAAGCTTTTTGGAAGGAAGGGTGGGGGTGTTTAACCTCCTTGGCATTATCTAAGGCAGTGGGTCCCACCCTTTTTTTGTATGGTTACCCAAAACCCCATTCTAATCCGGCTCCATTATCCCAATCATTAGATATTATTTTTTATAACTTCTTGATCGCGTGTCATTACCCGACAAAAGGGTTGTCATTACCCCAGTGGGGTAATTTACCCCTAGGTTGGGAACCACTGAGCTAAGTTCATATAAAGAAGGGGACTTACAGCTTCACGTGGGATTTGGCCCTAGGGTCCACCATCCAACTACCCCAGGACCCAACGTCGTTGGGCTACGTCGTGGCCAATGTCGTACACCACTTCCCGTCGATCGGCTAAGTTAAGCGACATTCGGTCTGGAGAGTAGTTGGATGGGAGACTGCCCTCTGTGTCTAGATTATGTAGCGATCCGTGGTTCGGATCCCACGTAAAGCTGTAGGTCCTATCCATCATATGTTGCAAGGGAAGTTAAACGACTCCATCAACCTAACCTAATGTTGCTATATATATACAGGGTGTCCCATAAGTCCGGTTTCATAGGAAAGTTTATTTTAAATTAAATTCACAAAAGTAATACATTAAAACTAAAACAAATGTTAAAATTTATGTTCAAATTTATGTATTACTTAAATTGTAAATTTAATTTAAAATAAATTTTCCTATTAGACCGGACTTATGGAACACCCTGTATATAGATATGAAATGCGATACCTTTAATTTCATATTCTCTTGAAGAAAATCATTTTCGGTCTCTCAGACAAACACTTATTAAAGTTTTTAACTTTCATCTGGTTTGTGAGGTCTTCAGATATTCATATCATATGCCAGCAATTAAAGTTTCACAGAGAGAGAGAGAGAGAGAGAGAGAAGAGGAGAGAGAGAGAGTTTTATAGTTGGAAAAGGAAATGAGTTAAAGTTTGAAGGAATAAATTTGTCCATTTACATCATACAATTTCTTACATGCGCTTATTTCTCTCTCTCTCTCTCTCTCTCTCTCTCTCTCTCTCTCTTACACATACATGTTTGTTTACCTTACGAAACAAAGACATTTTCATATTTTTAATTGTCGATGGCTACTTTTTAACATAATTTAAATAAGTTAACTTTAAATAACTTAATTTAACTTTAATTAACTTTTATTATTTACCTTTTTGCGTGATATTTAATGATTTTTTATAAAAATCTTAAGTCTGAAACTAGGGCGACGCCTTTAATGTCGTTACACGCACGTTTATGTTACAATGAGTTCAATATTTATTCTAAAGATTGCCGGAAAAGTAGCTAGACACACACATATACACACACACACACACACACTCACAATCGCTTTTTTGTAACTTTCCTAATTTTTAAGTTGAGGAGAGTCTTTTAACTGTGTTCGGGGTGGGGTGGGTGGGGGGTTACAGTATTGGAGGTGGGGAGCCGATGTTACCATAGAGACCTCCGTTATTCCCATCTTTAGAAAGGAAACACTCGTCTTCATTACATAATGAATCCAATTGTGGATTTAATTGTGAGTCCAATTATTATGGGTTCACTTCGTCATCATCCGAAATGAAGTATTTCGGTCGAAAATGCAAAGCAGTTTTCGACGTTTGAAATTATGAACTTTCTTGTTTTTTCTTTATTATTTGTCCATTTTCTAATGTTTCTAACGTTTCTAACGTTTCTAACTTTTTTAATCATTAGTAGACGTCATCTCTTTATGTAGTATTGAAAATTGCGCATAGTAAACGAAGAGAGTAATTATTCTGGTCAGGCGGATGATGTTTTGACGATCGAAATTTGTTGTCGTTAATCACACACACACACACACACACACACACACACACACACATACATATATACAATATACATATAATAGAAGTAAACAATTTTTGCAGTGAAAAACTGAGTCGAATTAGGAAGAACGAAATTAGTTCGTAAATAAACATTTTGTAGGCCCTAATTATCACATCCTTCGCTTCTTAATTATGTGATCTTCGGTGTTAAAATAGAAATATTTACAGTTAGAGGCTTCAAAAACTTTTTAAACTATTGTTATTTTCTGATAAATTGTTTAACCTCATTCGCAACGTCTAAAATTATATGACAGAGGGAATCTACAGCTTTACGTGGCCCCCGAAATGAACACGGGTCGCTACGTCATCTAGACGCGGAGGAAAGTCCCCCATCCAACTACTCTCAATGTCGCTTAACTTCGCTGATCGACGGGAAGCGGTGTTACGATACTGGCCACAAAATAATACTTTTAAACTATAAATATATTTAAATCTAATTAATAATTAAAAATTACGCATCTTTTTATAAAATACTTTTTAACATTTTAAATAAACTTGTTTATAGTTTCCTAAAACAAACTCGAATTACATTAAAAAATATTAAAAAGAATTATCATAAAAACTTACAGAATTAATTATAGATTTAAAATTCCAAACTCAAAACGAGAGAGAATAAAATTTTGCAAAATAAATAAAACCTTATTTGATACAACGCAGAATGGTTGCCTGAGAAACTTTTATCTTAAATACAGACCGTGCCCTTTATATATATATATATATATATATATATATATATATACCTTGTTTAACCTTGGTTTTGCTTCCGCCCGAATTGTTCATTCTGACCAAGGTCAAGCTTGTCACCCCACCTTAGACCTACAGTTCTACGAGGAATCCGAACCACGCCCCAGCACGGGCGGTCAGAAATTACAAAGTCCTCGCCCGGACTCAATCTCACGACCTTCCTATCAGCCCAGCGTCTTAACCACTAAGCTACCCAGGTACCCATTTAGCTACTAACCAATTTTTACCGTGTGGGAGTATGAACAGCTGAGTTTTTCTGCACGCCGCCTGCCGTCAGCGAGTCTCGATTCGTAGTCAGCGATGCTAACCACTACACCACCGAGGCGCATTTTATGTATATATATACACACACACACACTTTTTTATTTACAGTCTTTATAAAAATATTTTTTATAATAACAAAGTTAATAAAGAAACTAACTTATCGATAAAAGTTTTACAAATTCAGTAAAAATTTAATTAAATTTGTAAAAAAAATTATGGTCACCCTGTATAATACAAAACTGTAGTGTATGTTTATTTTTTTTATTTTTATTCCTTTCCTAAGGAAATTTTAAGGCAAATTATGAATTAATAGAAATGTAAAGTCGAAACTTAATAAAAATGACAGTGAATGACTGGAATCGGCTTGAAGTGGTGGGAACCTCAAAGTGCTCTCTCTCTCTCTTCTCTCTCTCTCTCTCTCTCTCTCTTTCTGTATATATTTATAGAATTTTTAGTGTCTATGTAATACAAAAATAAATTATGTTTTAAAAGAACATCGAAAGCGTGCCAATTTCTCATACAAATAAAACAACATAAAAATAAGATTATATATATATATATATATATATATATATATATATATATATATATATATATATATATATACTATATATATATATGGAACCTAAACAAAGAATTACTAAACAGTTTGAGATTTTTTTTTATTATTTAAATTTGAAGTTCGGTTGGAAAGATTTTCGCCGACCATTAATCTAAGTCAGAAAGGAAAATTAATGAAAATTTGAAGTTGCTTTTTTATTACATTACTCAAGCGATCGATACAGCTATACATACATACATACATACATACATACAGATAGATAGATAGTCATTTACAAAGAATGTATGGTAAGTGTTATGAATTGGAATGACTTAGACGAATAGTGTTATCATTCTAGTATTCCTGTCAGTATTCTTGTATCCTGGGTTTAAGGCACAAATCTTAAATTTTCAATTTAAGATAAGGATGAAATGTCATTCTTTAAATACTTTCCGGATTCAATTTAAAATCGAAACGGAACGAATCAAGAATAGATTTTAAGCGCAAACATCAATTCCATTTCGGGTGTAAATCAAAGTTTACAAGCTTGCATTGCAGGAATGTAATTTCGTATATACAGGGTGTTTCAGAAGGAAAAGTCAATACTTCGGGAAAAGATAGTATCGGTCATTGTGAGAAAAATGTTCATATGAACATGTGTCTAATTCTGAATAGTTACGGAGATAGAGCTGTTTGAATCTACAAATACAAAAGCACTGTTAATGGTAATCAAGAAAGAGAAACCAATTACTGTTTCTAACATTTAATGTTTAAACATTGGCATTTTAAATGGTATCAGATACAGAAATGACAAATTTGTTACACTTTACAATACGTTTTCGAAAATCCCACCGTCAACCTCAATGCACTTTGCAACTCGTGTGCAAAGATCGCGTGTTGTTCGTCTGAGTTGATCTTAACGTTGCTTTATGCGGGCAGCAGCATCCAAAATGCGCGCGAGCAATTCGCCTCGTGTATCCACCTTTCTTTTGTAAACTTGACTTTTCATCCACAACCACAAACAATAAATCTAACGGAGAGAGGTCTGGAGACCTTGGTGGCCATTGAATGGGACCACCGCGGCCGATCCATCGACCAAGGAAAGTTTGATTTAGGAACTGCATCACCAGACGGGTAGAATGTGGAGGAGCTCCGACATGCTGAAAGTACATACCAGCGCGTGTAGCCAAAGGAACATCCTCCAATAGTCCTGGCAATTCATTTTGCAGAAATTCTAGGTAACTTTGTCCTGTAAGACGATTCTCTAAAGTAACAGGGCCAATCAGCTGATCATCGATGATACCGCACCACACATTGGCAGAGAAGCGATGTTGAAAATTTTTTTCCACAGTGGCATTTGGATTTTCGTCTGACCACCGATGAGAGTTACGAGTGTTGTTGATACCGTCACGGGTGAAAGTAGCTTCATCGGTGAACAGTATTAATCGAAGCAATCGGCGATTAGCATTTACCCAATGACAAAATTCCAGTCGCATGGCAGCGTCTCCTGGTTGAAGGTGTTGTACACGCTGTACATGATATGGATGCAAGCCTTCCTCACGTAATGTTCGCCATACTCTTGTGTGTAGTACACTGAGACGTGTAGAAATTCTTCGTGAGCTAGTAGTAGGACTACGCTCTACCAACTGAAGAATGTTTTCCACTTCATCCACATCTTGTTGACCTTCACGTTCAGATGAAACATGAGCGCTGGGAAGTGTACCAATCTCACGCAATGTGTTGAAAACCCTGGTAAATACTCTTCAATCCGGAATTCTGCGGTTCGGAAACCGTCGACGGTATTCTGCAACAGCAGCTATTGCACTTCCATCGCAAAAACCGTAGACATACACCATATCTGCATATTCGGCATGTGTGAAGGTGTGTGGCATTCTTAACACTGCTTCAAACACCAAACAATGTCACTCACAACAGTCAGCTGTCGATTGGCTTATGTTACATACTTACATTGCAGCTTACATGGTTCAAGGTTATAGGGGAGGGAAGGGGGAGGAAGAGCTGCGCGCGCATCAGATTCAAACAGCTCTATCTCCGTAACCATTCAGAATTAGACACATGTTCATATGAACTTTTTTTTCTGACAATGACCGATACTATCACCTCCCGAAGTATTGACCTTTCCTCCTGAAACACCCTCTATATATGTGTGTGTGTGTGTGTGTGTGTGTATACACAATTACTAAACTTTATAAAGTTGATAGTCTAAAATAAAATATAATTAACTGAAATTGATACATTTTCTGATTTAAAATCAGTAAAACAAATGCTAAAACAAATACTGAAATTAAACTCTTCTTATAATTGTGAAATAACACTTAAAAGTCACGTGAAAGGGTAAATCAATAAACTCGGATAATTATGAATTCTTGCATGAATGTTAACTTAACAATTTTTGTTTATTTACCATCAATATAGGGTTACTAGATGTCCCGGTTTTCGGCCTCTTGTCCCGGCGTCCCGGAAAAACCTTTCGGGACCATCGAATATTCCGGTTTCACAAAAAAAGGACGCTAAATCCAGTGGAAAGTACGAGTAGATGTGTTTCTTGTTTATTTTTAGTTATTTTAAGCAAACAAACAAAACACCTTTAGGATCACCTGAAGATCAGGGCCCCCATGTATTCTTGTTTTTGCTTTACAGTACCAAATATAATAATAAATTAAATTGAACGCCTGGTTAGGTCAACTGTACGCCCTTGACGATTGGTTAGGTTAACTCGTGATCTTTTCGTTAGTTTTAACGAAGATATCATTTGGTAAGTGAGGCTGGGGGCCCTGATCTTCAGGTGATCCTATCTTTATTGCGGATCATTCACAATCCATAGCCACTTAACCTAACATACAAGTACAATCTTAATACAAAAATAAGGCCAACATAGCCACTTAACCTAGCTTACTGGCATACTGTTTGATTAATCCAGAAAAAAAATGTACTTTATTTTTTGGTTTGTTTGAAAGAAAATGTTTATTAATTTTAATTTATGTTGAGAAATTAATTTTATTTTAATAAAAATTATTATGTAAAAGTTTACATGAATATATGTAGCTAAATTACGCATCAATATATTGAAATCGAAGTAAAAAAATTTTATTGTCCCTATCTGTCCGCCAAAACATTCGACGCCATAAATCTTGTTTAACTAATTTGTTAAGTGTTTTATAATGAAATAGTGCGCGAATACGATAGGCATAGAGCGGCTGACGTTATCATAGGCCCCTTAACAAAAATTTTTAATAAGTCACTGGAAGCGGGGATTATTCTTGAAGACTTCAAATTAGCTAACGTTACGCCCATTTTTTAAAAAAGTGACCGCACACTAGCTAGCATTTATAGGCCTATTAGCTTAACGTTAATTGTCGGTAAACTTTTGGAATCAGTAGTTAGGGATCGTATCGTCGATCACTTAGAAAGTCGCGATTTCATCAATAGTAGTCAGTATGGGTTTCGACGCCATAAATCTTGTTTAACTAATTTGTTAAGTGTTTTATAATGAAATAGTGCGCGAATACGATAGGCATAGAGCGGCTGACGTTATTTATTTAGACTTTAAAAAAGCGTTCGATACAGTTCCGTATAGAAGATTAATTGCGAAGGTTAAAGCGCATGGTATACGCGGTCAGGTAGCTAACTGGTTAGAGGAATGGCTTCGTGCTAGGAGACAGAGGGTCGTTGTTAATGGTAGTGAATCGGGGTGGTTGGATGGAGGTAGCGGTGTCCCATAGGGTTCAATGTTAGGCCCATGGCTATTCGTAATTTACATTAACGACATAGTTGTAGGATTGACTAGGAACGTGCCAAAATTCGCGGACGATACTAAAATAGGCGGTAAGGTTGTTAACGAGGACGATAGAAATAGGCTTCAAGACGATGTAAATAGGATTATTGAGTGGACGGATAAGTGGCAGATGCAATTTAACGTTGACAAATGTAAAGTTTTGCATATAGGTTCTCGTACAATAATTACACGTACACGATGGATTTTAGAGAGTTAGCGAGTGTTGACGAGGAAGTAGATTTAGGCGTACGTGTATCGAAGGATTTAAAAGTTAGGAACCAGTGCCTGGAGTCTTGCGCAAAAGCTAATAGGATGTTAGGCTTCATAGCGCGTAATTTCGAATTTAAATCGAAGAATATTATATTGCCCCTTTACAAGTCCCTAGTCAGACCTCATTTAGAATATGCCGTTCAGTTTTGGTGCCCGTATTTGCGTAAGGATATTGATAGGTTAGAAAGGGTTCAGCGACGCGCCACGAAACTAATTCCGTCACTACGCAACAAGTCTTACGAAGATAGGATTAAAGAGTAAGACTTGCATTCACTCGAAACTAGGAGATTAAGCGGGGAGCTTATTGAAGTTTTCAAAATCGTTAATAAATCGATAACGTAAATTTTTACAAATTGTTCATTTGCGATAATAGCAATACTCGTAATAACGGATTTAAATTACGTGGCAGACGTTTCATTACTAATATCGCTATAAACGTTTTTACATTTAAGTAATTGATAAATGGAATAATCCTCCCGCGTCCGTCGTGAACTCTACCAGCGTTAATATATTTAAAAACCGTTTAGAAAACGTCGTTTAAAATAATAAAACAATTAGCAACAGGAGCTCTGGGGATAACGGTCAAGGGTTGAGTCTGTTGACGAGTAATGCCAGCTTGTGACATGCCAGCGTGATATGCCAGCAACAAAATTATATTAAAAAAAAAAAATTAGACTAACACGAACTTGGATGTAGCTCGTAGCGTAAACTAACCCACTTTTTGTTATACTCTTAATACTTTTTTTTTCTCTTTTTTTATCCTCTCCTTACTTGCATGTTTGTAGTTTGCATGGTATGACAGTGTTTGAGTTAAGGCTGTGTTTGCATGGTTTGTAAGCGTTATTATTTTACTTCTTTTCATCTTTCACCCTTTTCATATTCTCTTCGACTATTTTTCCGACTTGTCGGCAGTGGCCGGCGGATGATGATGGTGAGTCTTTCTCTCTCGTTTTCTGAATGAATTTAACCCACGAATGATAGGTTTTGCTACTTACTATAACCCCCTACTCTCTTTCTCTCGGGATAACCTTAGAGTGGATCTTAGGGTCTTTGTTAGCCTTGGTTTCTGTAGCTCTGTAGATCAACACTATAATAGATTTGTGTTTAATTTTGTTATTATTACTGTTATAAACAAAGGTGATCTTCCCATAATGGTCGAAACTTTGCTATTCGTATTAATTTTTCTTCTATTTGACTCATAATTAAGTTAGTTTGGTCTATTTTGAGGAGTTATTCGAAGTAAAAATTATCGTTTTACAATTTTATTAAAATTTATTTTATTTTTTAATAATAATAAAATAATGTTGAAAATTCTATTATATTCTATCATACTGTATTTCCGGTTTATGGAGAACCATTATAGGCTGGGGGCCTTGATCTTCAGGTGATCCATAATATTTACCGGAGAGTGTGAGCAGAGTTTATTCATGTATACGTTAGCCCCTCCGTCTATGGCCTTGGTTGGTTCGAAGTCGACGGGGGTTCTGGTTAGGAGGCAGCAACGGATTTGTTACTCGCAGTAGTTTCTTCTATACTACTCTCCGAGTTCTTCTATAGTGGTTCGGAGGATTCTGGGAAAACTTACTAAATTATCCGATGGTTCCCCGATTCTTCTTATAACGTATCGGGAAATTAGTTTTCTCTATTTACGACTAAGTTCTCTGAAGGTTCCCTGATTCTTCTTGTAACGTATCGGGAGATTTTAATGACTAAGTTCTCCGAAGAGAGCAAGGCTCGAAGGAGACGATAAAGACTGTTTCTTACTGTAATTTACTGCTAAAATGTACAGGTAGTGCTCAGCTTTGAAGACTAATTCTGAATTTACAGGGAGAGAGGTTCGACCTCTTTCGACCATGACTCAGCCGGCCGGAATTTAAAAGTGAGGAGGCCCTCGGCCTCCTCGAGGAGGGCTCCGACCTCCTCGCTGAAGGGCTGCTAAAACAGGAGTGATTGAATTTACAATACAAGAATTAAATAAGTAAATTTTGGGAGATGCAGTTGAAGGTTAAGTTCCCCGCTTTAACTAGAGATCTAAACAGTTCTTGGACGTTAAGCATAATTTAAACTCGTATCAGAATTTTGAAAGATTCCAAAATAAAACGAAAAAAATAAATAACAAAAGAAAATAATAATAATAATAATAATAATATCGCCAAGTATATATTCCTAAATGGCGACATAATGTCGGAGTTAGTATATTGAGTACAACCCAAGCACATCATTAAGTACATTGTAATTTTGGTTTATTACAACTATGATTATAATTACCAATTAATTCACATTCGCTTATTATCGTTAATTACAGTTTCATTAAAGTACATTAATTACATTATATTAAATTATTACAGTTAATTACAATTAAACAGTTAACTATAGTTTTTTACAGTGTTTCGTATTTATTGACAATTAGGATGTTAGGAGTATAACACAAACTACATGGGCACATATGGTATATTCAAAGCTGGGCACTTGCGTTTTTTTTTGCGGTACTGCGGTACTGCGGTACTACCGCACTACCAAACCGGTACCGCATAACGCAGTACCGCAAAAAATGCGGTAGCGGTACTGCTGTACTTTCAGCGACTTTGCGGTACTGCGTTATGCGGTACCGGTTTGGTAGTGCGGTAGTACCGCAGTACCGCAGTACCGCAAAAAAACCGCAAGTGCCCAGCTTTGGTATATAATATATATATATATATATATATATATATATAAACATAACACACACAATAATGTTTTATAAATTAGAAACAAGCGAGAGAGGAGATTTTTCGTTTTCAGATGCCCACTTGGTGTTGTCATCGGAATTCGAACACTTGCGTCAGCATGAACGAATATCTTGCGAGGAATTAAATAAAAAATACAAAGTATACATGTGAACTTACTTACATGTATGGTAATTATGTACGTCCTCAGTGGACATGTACGAATGCATAAAGTATTGTACACATATTGGTAGTCACACCACCGACAACGGAAGGGCATTTTCATTAAAGGGACCCGCTTATAAGTACATTGGCACAAATTTAAAACTATCTTCCTGTTCTAAACATACAGATTCTATTATTTTTTTTTTACATAATTATTACATTTATTGTTAATTTATTACATTTAATATTGCATTATTATTTATTACATAAATTATAAATTTTATTATTACATTGGTTATTACATTGTTGTTTATTATACAGAACTTATAAACCGAAAAACGAATGAAAAAGGCGAGAAGGAAACAATCCAGAGACAATTGAGAAATTCGCACCTAGGTTAGATACCGTTCTCCCGACACCGGAAAGGCATTTTATTACAGGGTCCCGCTTATAAGTACATTCGTACAAATTAAAACTATCTTCTTGTTCTATACATACAGATTCTAATATTTTGACATAATTACTGCATTTATTATATGCATTTACATTTTTTTTTTAACATTTATTATTATTACCTTGACCCTAATTATTAAATTTATAATATTACCCTTTATTATTACATCTGTTGCATTTATATTTATTTTCCACATTTATTACTTCCATTATTACATTTACTAAAAGCGAGTAAGGAAACAATCCAGAGACCTTTAAGAAATTCACACTTAGGTTAGAACACGTTCCCCCGACTCCGTAAGGGATTTTTTGACTAAGAATCTCATTAAAGGGTCTAACTTATAAGTACCTTCGCACAAATTAAAATTACTACTTTTTCTATACTACAAATTCTATTATTTTTCTTTTGACATAATTATTACATTTATAAAGTACCTTACTTGATTCCCAATCTATAGCATGATTATTTTGGCTGGCGTGATAAAAATGGCATTATTAGTATTACAACTTCTGAAGGTTCAGTTTAACCAAAACAATATGTGAGTTTGCCTTACACTGCCGGCTTAGAAAGAGTAAACCGTTGACGAAAGATTTTAAGTTTGCTTTGGCGTTCAAATATTCGTCTACCGTGAAAAGTAAATTGGTTAGGAATAACGTTGCAAAAGAGGAACAAGCCTGTGTCTACAGCATTCCCTGTGAAAGTTGTGATTTATACGTGGGAGAAACTGGAAGAAATATTGAAACCCGTATTAAAGAACACAAATATGCCTTCCGAAGTTGTAATACTAATAATGCCATTTTTTATCACGCCAGCCAAAATAATCATGCTATAGATTGGGAATCAAGTAACGTACTTTATAAATGTAATAATTATGTCAAAAGAAAAATAATAGAATCTGTATGTATAGAAAAAGTAGATAATTTTAATTTGTGCGAAGGTACTTATAAGTTAGACCCTTTAATGAGATTCTTGGTCAAAAAATCCCTTACGGAGTCGGGGGAACGTGTTCTAACCTAAGTGTGAATTTCTTAAAGGTCTCTGGATTGTTTCCTTATTTGCTTTTAGTAAATGTAATAATGGAAGTAATAAATGTGGAAATAAATATAAATGCAAGAGATGTAATAATAAAGGTAATATTATAAATTTAATAATTAGGGTCAAGGTAATAATAATAAAAGTTAAAAAAAAAAATGTAAATGCAATAATAAATGCAGTAATTATGTCAAAATATTAGAATCTGTGTGTATAGAACAAGAAGATAGTTTTAATTTGTGCGAATGTACTTATAAGCGGGTCCCTTTAATGAAAATGCCCTTCCGGTGTCGGGAGAATGGGATCTAACCTAGGTGCGAATTTCTTAACGGTCGGTCCCTGGACTGTTTTTCCCTCTTGCTTTGGTTCATTCGTTTTTCTGTATCCACCCGAGGAGGATGCCAGTGGGCATCGAAACTGTTGTGGAAATAAACTGTCTATTAGAGTGGGTTTTTATTTTCATATATAAATAATGACGTATAGAGTGTAAAGTTTTTATTATTATGTTAAAGAATTTACCATACATTGAATACGAAAGATATTCACATACTAAACACGTGATTCAGTATTCAAGGTATGGAAAATGTGAAGAGAATTAAGTTACTTTATGACGTAATAGTTTATCAAATTATGTAATACGTTAATTCATAATTAATACGCCATAGTTATTCAATTCGTACGTACAGTACAAGTCATTATTGGGAGAAATTAGAAGAAACGAATTAGAGCCATACAGTAATGAAAGGTTTAGAGCCAATGTACATAGAGTGAGTGAAACTATTAATTAAATATATATGTTTATACGAGTATACAGTAAATATTAAGGAATTGGGTACATTTGAGGAAGAATTAAGTAGATGAATAAAGAAGTACAAACAAGGTTTCAAATCATGCCACATGCAATGTGCGTGCATAATCTAATAAAATTTAGGGATGAGGGTTAGATGCAAGACAACAATAATTAATTATCATAAAGTCTATAATAAATGGAAAATGGAGATACGGGTAATATTGTGATGGAAATGTTAAACGATCTAAACCGTCGATTGTCTTGTTTGTACTTTAAGGGAATGAAATTAAGGGACATTCGCTTCTCACAACGAACCTCTAATGACACAAACATGGATACGACTCAACTATAGAAATGGTAGGTCGCATGGTTGTGAAATTGCAAAATAGAAAGCAAATCAAAATTTTATCCAAATTCCCGTTAGGCGGTTCTTATGTAAAAATGAATATTTGAATATAAAGATTATACAGGAATTATTCATTGTTCATTTTTACATATATGAGGGCTACGTCTTGTCCATAGTACAACATCTCTTCCCGTTAGATCAGCAAACTTAAGAGAAGTTGGGTCTGGGGAGTAGTTGGATGAGGAACCGTCCTCTGCGTTCAGACGATGTAGCGACCCGTGGTTAAAACCTCACGTACAGTTGTAGGTCCCCTCCGTCACGTGACCTTCGCTGTTACGAAGGAGGTTCAAAATCTCGAACATCATTATTAACCTCAATGAGCCATTTTGAACCATTTAATAGATCAGTGATTACATTAAAATTGTCACCAGCACTATCGGGAGTCGAACCCCCGACCTCAATGTCTTTACTTCGTTTATAGGAAAACGGTGTTACCCACTGAGCTAAGGACGCTGGCTTCGAAACTTTTCGTTTGAAACTTGTTTTACACACTTTCTCGGTAGTTAGATTTGTTACGTATTGTACAGGGTGTTCGAAAAGTCCCGTCACCCCCTACAAAATGTACATATTGTAATACCATTTTTATTTTTGTGTGATTAATTGTATTTATATGTGGTAGGTGTAATTTAAGAAACAATTCACTAGCAACAATTACGTTAATTACAGTAAATACAATTACTAATTACAGTTACCAATCAAGAATATCTGCGTGCGCACCATCATTTTCGTAACAAAGGATTATGTGGCATTCATTAACATATGACGGGCGGTATGGTTTCATGCCGAGATTTTTTGTCATGTGAGCTCTCATTGTGGACATGGGGACTAGCAAGTTCTTGTGATCGTTTCCGAAGTGATTTTTTTCGGTGAACGAGCCACCGATGCAATCACACCTTTACATTGTTCTGCTCACGTTGTTAGTCTTCTTGATCGTGGTCTGTCCTTGATGGAGCCAGTTTCAAACAGCTTTTTCTCCCAGCGTAATACCGTTTTGTTTGGTGGTGCAGCCTTATTGAATCTTGTGTTGAAATAATTCTGGTTATCAGGCATCGTTTTGCCAGTATGTGACCTTTCATGAGCCCATGTATTCATCATTATTCTTTCCGCCAGAGTGTTAGTGGACTGGTCTGCCATTGTTCACACAACTCTAATACCTGGAAAAGAAAAAACATATCAATGAATCACATATAAATTTAATTAATTACACAAAAAAAAATTGGTATTACAATATGTACATTTTGTAGAGGGTGACGGGACTTTTCGAACACTCTGTAGGTGATTCACTTTGTGTGTGTGTGTGTGTGTGTGTGTGTGTGTGTGTGAGGTTCAAATGAAGTTTGAAGCATCAAATTAACAACTCGAACGCGAGAAATCATTAATCTTTTCCTGAATTGTGAGATGGAATGAAATTGGTTTCATTTATACTTAAATTAACTTAAAGTTAATTACTTTTAAGACCAAGTTATGTCGTTAAATTTTAAAGTATTTATAATAATCTTCTTAATTAAAGTAGTTAAAAAGTGATTCTTCTTTCCCCAAAAAGTGAAGGAAATTACAAGTTTACTTTTTTCTTCAGAATTTCTGTAAAACTGTTTTGTTTTAAAGTTAAAAGTAGGTAAAAGTTTAAATTGAATGCTAATTAATTTTAAATTGAATTTATCGAGATGCAACTTTGTACAAGTTGCGCCAAACGTCCTGCATCATGGCGAGTTCAGTAAAGATGTTCCCTGTCGTTTACTTTATTTTGTGCAGATGGAGTATAGTTCAAGACGGCTGGTATAAACTCACAACGTAAACTTTACTTACACACACACACACACACACACACACACACACACACACACATTAAATGAGGCCCTCCTAGAAACGAAATGTCTTCAGAAGTTCAAAAGTTACGTAATTTTCAAATTTGGTACAACTTTAACTGCGTTTTCTGGCATTTTTTACTTTTGTCGTTCAGCCATTTTTTCTTGGGAGGGCCTCGTATATTTAAAGTATAGTATGCCTTCTTCGTGACCAGCGTCCGTAGTTAAGTGGGTAACATCGTTTCCCTACGAGCGAAATGAAGACATGAGATCGGAGCTTCGAATCCCGATGATGCAGGTAATAATAATACAGGAGTTAGAGCAATGGGCCGCATTAGTTGGCCTGAGCGCTGTGGCAGTTTTTGGCACTCCTCGTTAATTACTATTAGGTATTTTAGTTCGTTGTTGGGAGAAGACTAAATATTTACATTTAAGTTTACACCCTCCAATAAGAGTTAATTAACGTCCTCATTTAATTCTAAAGGCAAATTAAACTAATTTTCTCTATTACTCCTAAACTCATTTACATGTTTATTATTATACTTGAGAACATACTCCTTCTCGAGTAGATTATAATATACAGGGTGATCGTAAAATCCTGGAACCCAGAGATGATTGCATAATTATGTTACTGGGTTGCATGACTTTTCGATCACTGTGTGTATATATATATATATATATAATATATATATATATATTATATATATATATATATATATATTCACACACACACTGACGCGCTCAAAATTATGGAAACACTTTTTAAAATGCTGATTATGTAATAATAATAGAATTCTTTTAATTCTTTTTATACGTTACAGGAAGTAAAATAATATGTCTGTCCAATTAAGAAGCTTTCAAATGTGGTGTTTTGTTGCATGAAGACTTACGAGCAATTAATCAATATGAAAGAAATTGTATTTAATGGTGACATCACGTTTTGATTAAAGTAATTGTTTATGTTCACAGACATATTGATATTATTGGTTAGAATGTTTTTCTGTTATTTGTATTTATACATTTTATCCCATTTTCCTTCAAAAATGTAATTTGACTCGTGAAACCTGCACCTGAACATTGTTTGGTATATTGTGCCCTTCTCTTATGGATATCTCTGTATAATGGCTCTTGCAAATGAAATCTCATACGAAAATAAACTCAAGATTAATTAATACCTTCTTGATGAAGAACTACGGAGACAAATAGCCAATAAATTGGGAGTTTCGTTCTCCACGGTGAGCAAAACCCTCTCTCGTCATTCGCAAAAAGGGTGTGTAATGAACAAAGTAAGCAGACGGCGAGAAAGAAAAACCTCGGAAAAAGAAGACAAACAAATACATGATTTTATTGAGCAAATGCAACAGAAAGAATATTGGCGTTCGAATAGCTGCTGAAGTGAATTCATCGCGCAATAGCACCAAACAATGTTCAGGTGCAGGTTTCACGAATCAAATTACATTTTTGAAGGAAAATGGGATAAAATGTATAAATACAAATAACAGAAAAACATTCTAACCGATAATATCAATATTTCCGTGAACATAAACAATTATTTTAATCAAAACGTGACGTCACCATTAAATACAATTTCTTTCAATATTGATTAATTGCTCGTAAGTCTTCATGTAACAAAACACCACATTTGAAAGCTTCTTAATTGGACAGACATATCATTTTACTTCCTGTAACGTATAAAAAGAATTAAAAGAATTCCATTATTATTACATAATCAGCATTTTAAAAAGTGTTTCCATAATTTTGAACGCCAGTGTATATGATACACCCAGAAGAGTTCTTTGTTCCATACACGGTCTGTGTGTGTATCATGAAAAAACTTCAGGGGACCATTCTGAGTTCAATCCCATATATACTGTATGTATGTATGTATAGGTGGCGCGAAAGTCGCGCATCATAGGAATTTTCATTGTTGACTATACAGTAATATATTATTTTTTCTTTTAGGTAGGTGATGGCTGCGAAATTAACAATAGACGAGAGGGTGAGCTTGGTTTTAATGTATGGAATACCGATTCATCGATTTATTGTACTGTATTCCATACATTAAAACCAAGCTCACCCTCTCGTCTATTGTTAATTTCGCAGCCATCCCCTACCTAAAAAAAATAGGATCACCTAAAAATCAGTACCAAATATAATAATAAATTAAATTGAATGCCCGGTTAGGTCAACTGTACGCCCTTGATGTTTGGTTAGGTTAAGTCGTGATGTTTTCGTTAGTTTTAATGAAGATATCATTTGGTAATTGAGGCTGGGGACCCTGATCTTCAGGTGATCCCAAAAAATAATATATTATAGTCAACACTGAAAATTCCTATGATGCGCGAATTTTGACACCCTGTGTGTATATATATTTAAAACAACCAATACTTCGCTTACACCGCGGTGTGTGTGTGTGTGTGTGTGTGTGTGTGTATTCGTTAATGTTTTTAATCATAGCAAGCAATTTACTTGAATTCAGGCGTTTTATACGGAAACTGAATGACCGAATGTATTGTTAAATGGAGCGTAATCTTACTTTATGTCCATTGGTTTGGCCGTAAAAATGCTCTTGTTTCCACGCTAACTCACTTGTTTTGCATTTTCCGGAAAACTTCAGATTATACGGTTGAGTTTCTTGCAAAAAAATTATCAATATAATGCAACCTGCATTGCAAATATAGACGCTATTTCACAGTTTTTTTATTTCACAATTTTTTACTGGGAATTTTTTATTCAAATCTGCTATTTCAAATTAATCTTATTTATACAGTTCAATATGTGATTGAGAAGACAAAAAATTAGTTGAGTTCTTTGTGTGTGTTGTGTGTGTGTGTGTGTGTGTGTGTGTGTGTGTGTGTTCTTAGAGATCTTACGAAGTCACGACAATGTTTAGGATACGCACAGAGCTCTATCACGACACTAGTGGTATCATTATAATTTCAGACTCTTTTTTTTTATTAAAAATCATTAAATATTATGTAAAAAATATAAAAGGTTAAGTTGTTACACTAGGTTAGGTTAAGTTAATTAAGCTATTTAGATTAAATTAAGTGTCGCCATCCACTAATCAAGCGATGTTAAGCGACTTAGGGTCTATCCAACAGTTGGATAGGTGACCGTTCTTCGCATTCAAATTACATAGCGACCAGTGATTCGGATACCACGTAAAGTTATAGGTCCCCTCCGTCACTTAACGACGGAACTAAACTGCTAAAGCGTCTAACTGAAAAAAATGACATTATCTAGCTGCTAAAAATGAAACCCATGATCTATGCGTGCGTGTTAGCACCATAAATAGTAACATGATATGGATCAATCATTGTCTCCCTGTACACTATACAGTAACAATTTAATCCTTTCACGACTGGCGATACTTGCAGTCCAGAAATACTAATAATAATCATAATATAAATTGTACTACAATGCAATGTTTCTGCAAATGTTTCCACAGGGTGTTCCATAAGTCTCCTTAACCCAATTTTTATATATAGGCCCCTATATATATATATATATATTAGGCCGGGTCGAAAAGGGGTCAAGTTCAAGATTTTGCTTAGGTACATATTGTGAGGTTGATCATTTTGTAATAGTATCCACACCAAAAATCAAAGCTGTGGGACCTTCGCTACCCCCCCCCCCCTACCGATACTCACTTTTTTCCATATGAATTTGTATGGGAAATAGGCGAAAAATCGAAAATCGTAAAAATCGACCCTAAATATTAATTTTTTTGCTTTCGGATGGCCAAAATCGGGTTCCCCGGCACGAATTACATCAGAATAGACCATTCACCAACTTTTTTTGAGATCGGGGGTAGGGAGTAGGGTCTTAAATCCGGTGCTGACTCATAGCACCGGATATAAAACCTAATATTACATTATTTTTGTTTTTTTCTTTCCAGATTCCTATTTAGGTACCGAGAATGTTAAAAGTTTGTATTAAAATACGTTATTTAATTTTAAAATATCAGTAATAAATAAAATATAGTTAAAATCTTATTAAATTAAATTATGGCTACTAGAAAAAGAAGCCACAATGCAGCCTTCGGATATCCAGCAAAATTTTCATCTGACATGACGCCATCAAAAGCTGATGTTGTAAGGCACTTCCATTTTATTGTTAGAGAGGAAGAATCTAAAGCACAGGGTAAAATAAGTAAAAATGATTGCTATGACGTAGTTGTTCAAGATATAAAAGAAATTTGGCAAAAATTTTCTTTCCCAACAATTGATACAGAGGGAATTTATGTTAGAGTTACTAGACTTATAGAAGATACTGATACGTTAACTAAATGCCCTATGATAAAAAGAAATGAAAAATATTATGAAAAATTACATAAAGAAATATGACGAGATGTTTGACATATCTCCATGCCACTGTCATGATAAAGGCATAAGGGATAGAAAACTTTGTAGGTGTGAACATAAAATACCTATTATAGAATGGGAAGCTTTTATTGGTCAAAAAGAAAGAAAAAAACAGTTAGGAAAAATTGATAAAAAAACTATTTCAAGTAATTTGAGAAAGTTTAGCAAAATCCAAAAAGCACAGGAAAGGGAAAAGAAATCAAAAGAAAAATTAAGAGAAGCAAGGGAATATGAAAATAAAAACCCACTCTAATAGACAGAGTTTATTTCCACGACAGTTTCGACGCGCACTGGCATCCTCCTCGGGTGTTTCTGTATCCACCCGAGGAGGATGCCAGTGGGCGTCGAAACTGTTGTGGAAATAAACTCTGTCTATTAGAGTGGGTTTTTATTTTCATATTTTGACCTTCACGTAGAAAAAAGTGAAGTTTTTTGCATTTGAAGCAAGGGAATTTGTATCATCAGAAGTGATAGAAGATGATAATGAAAATGAAGATGTCGATTTTCAAGACAGAGAGGACTTAGGAAGAAATTGGTTATATTAATCGGCATAAATTTATTTTAAATACTTTAGAGTCTAGAAAAGAACTGCCTACTTTTGAGTGGAAACGTCAATGGAAGGAATAAAAAGAAACATTAGTTTTAGGTCAAAAATTTTATTGAATTTCTGTCTCTTAATTTCTAAATTTCTACCAATAATAGCTAAAAATTTATGTATTAAATTTTTTGTTCATGCATTTTTGTATTTTTTTAATTTTTTTCATTAAAAAATAAATATAACAGTGTTTTATAAGCGAACTTTTGTAATAATAAAAAAAATTTCGAAGTAAATCGCAAATTATCTCGAATTTTACGAATTTTCTGAAAAAACTGAAACCGGTAGGAGGGGATAGGGGTCCTCAGAATTCAAAAATATTTTACCAGGGTGTTACTATGATTGATTGAACCACCTCACACTATGTACGTAAGAAATCAAAAATTTCGACCCGGCCTAATATATATATATATATATATATATATATATATATATATATATATATATATATATATATATATATATATATATATATATATATATATACACACCTTTGCTTAGCTTCCGCCCGAATTGTTCATTCTGACGGAGGTCAAGCTTTTCACTCCACCTTAGACCTACAGTTTAACGTGGAATCCGAACCACGCCCCACCAGCAGCCCATCGTCTTAATCACTAGGCCACCCAGGGTACCCATTTATCTACCAACCACTTTCTTTTGGTGTGGAAGGATGAACAGCTGGGTTTTGCTGCTCGCCGGCTGCCGTCACCAGGTCTCGATCCCGGGGCCGATGGATTCGTAGTCAGCGAATATATATATATATATTATATATATATATATATATATATATATATACATACACACACAGGGTGTTTCAGGAGGAAAGGTCAATACTTCGGGAGGTGATAGTATCGGTCATTGTGAGAAAAAAATTCATATGAACATGTGTCTAATTCTGAATGATTACGGAGATAGAGCTGTTTGAATCTGATGCGCGCGCAGCTCTTCCTCCCCCTTCCCTCCCCTATAACCTTGAACCATGTAAGCTGTAATGTAAGCATGTAACATGAGCCAATCGACAGCTGACTGTTGTGAGTGACATTGTTTGGTGTTTGAAGCAGTGTTAAGAATGCCACACACCTTCACACATGCCGAATATGCAGATATGGTGTATGTCTACGGTTTTTGCGATGGAAGTGCAACAGCTGCTGTTGCAGAATACCGTCGACGGTTTCCGAACCGCAGAATTCCGGATTGAAGAGTATTTACCAGGGTTTTCAACACATTGCGTGAGATTGGTACACTTCCCAGCGCTCATGTTTCATCTGAACGTGAAGGTCAACAAGATGTGGATGAAGTGGAAAACATTCTTCAGTTGGTAGAGCGTAGTCCTACTACTAGCTCACGAAGAATTTCTACACGTCTCGGTGTACCACACACAAGAGTATGGCGAACATTACGTGAGGAAGGCTTGCATCCATATCATGTACAGCGTGTACAACACCTTCAACCAGGAGACGCTGCCATGCGACTGGAATTTTGTCATTGGGTAAATGCTAATCGCCGATTGCTTCGATTAATACTGTTCACCGATGAAGCTACTTTCACCCGCGACGGTATCAACAACACTCGTCGTAACTCTCATCGGTGGTCAGACGAAAATCCAAATGCCACTGTGGAAACAAATTTTCAACATCGCTTCTTTGCCAATGTGTGGTGCGGTATCATCGATGATCAGCTGATTGGTCCTGTTACTTTAGAGCAGGGGTTCCCAAATTGTGTTCCGCGGAACACTTCTCACGATATACAAGTGTTCCGCGGAACACCAATTTGGGAACCCCTGCTTCAGAGAATCGTCTTACAGGACAGACAAAGTTACCTAGAATTTCTGCAAAATGAATTGCCAGGACTATTGGAGGATGTTCCTTTGGCTACACGCGCTGGTATGTACTTTCAGCATGACGGAGCTCCTCCACATTCTACCCGTCTGGTGATGCAATACCTAAATCAAACTTTCCTTGGTCGATGGATCGGCCGCGGTGGTCCCATTCAATGGCCACCAAGGTCTCCAGACCTCTCTCCGTTAGATTATTGTTTGTGGGTGTGGATGAAAATTCAAGTTTACAAAAGAAAGGTGGATACACGAGACGAATTGCTCGCGCGCATTTTGGATGCTGCTGCCCGCATAAAGGAACGTCAAGATCAACTCAGACGAACAACACGCGATCTTCGCACTCGAGTTACAAAGTGCATTGAGGTTGACGGTGGAATTTTCGAAAACGTATTGTAAAGTGTAACAAATGTGTCATTTCTGTATCTGATACCATTCAAAATGCCAATGTTTAAACATTAAATGTTAGAAACAGTAATTGGTTTCTCTTTCTTGATTACCATTAACAATGCTTTTATATTTCAAACAGCTCTATCTCTGTAACCATTCAGAATTAGACACATGTTCATATGAACTTTTTTTCTCACAATGACCGATACTATCACCTCCCGAAGTATTGACCTTTTCTCCTGAAACACCCTGTATATATATATATATATATATATATATATATATATATATATATATATATATATATATATATATATACGGTTCAGGGGTAAAGGGACTTATGGGGGACTCGGTATATGTTTATATACAGTATGTGTCGCTTAGTTGTCAGAAAGGGAACCTCCAAAATATGCATGATTTTAGTGACTAGTTCCTAAAATATTTAGATGTTAATAACAATAAATCATATACCTTTAGGTTTAACCCTTATCCGCACAACGGGGTAGAGGGTCTTTTTAGACCTTTTTATTAGGGTATCTCATTAGCCTTGTGCGGCTAAGGGGTTAAAGAAACTTATATCAGTCGTTAACGGGTTTTAAAATATTAAATTGAGAATGTTCATATTTAATAGAATTTCCTGCTCCCCAACTGATGACCTTTGGAGCAAATAATTAATTCTGCTAGTCTGTATAATATAATATGTACAGGATGTTCTATAAATTCTTTTACCCCTGAACCTTTATATATATATATATATATATATATATATATATATATATATATATATATATATATATATATATATATATATATATATAAAGGGCAAAAGGATTTATGGGTCACTCTGTATAAAAAACAGGTGTAGCAATTCCTGTTGAAGTGATTCTCATTTTAAACTCGTAGACAGGTATTACAGCGATGTAGTAACATAGGTAAAGGAAGCAGGAAGCCCTTTGATTGAATCTTACAATTGTCAAACTAAGATTATCCCTGCATGGCTGGAAGAATTTTATTGCTTTCCTGAAAAGGGAGATAGATAGATAGACAGATAGAGAGATAGTTATCGCTTTAATAAAAATAAATATTCCGATTTCGGGTGATGGGGTGGGTGGGGGGTGATGGGGGATTAACATGATTACAGTGATTACAATATTGCAATAATTTTTAATGTAAAACATATGAATATTAATTGGACTACTGATATTTTTGTTTTCATTTAATCTGACCCTTAAATTTTGGGGCTTAGGCTTTACTTGTCTGATCAAAAGATACTTACGATTTATGGTGTCTTCTTAGTAGAACTGAGGATAGGAGCAGTTTGTATGAACATGAGGAGAAGTAGGACTCAATATAAAGCAGCCCTAAGACGGTGTAAACGAGACGAAGATTCTATTCGAATCTCAAAAATCTGTGCGATTAACTGACATAGTAATAACAAAATAAATTGTAGAAATGTGTGTGTGTGTGTGTGTGTGTGTGTGTGTGTGTGTGTGTGTCTGCGCGCGCATGCGTGGAAATTGCAAATTTGTGGAAAACACATGTACTCTTCAGTAGCATGTGTATAGTTAATATTAAGGTCTGAAAGCACTTGGAGTTCAGTACCTGATATTAAGAGTCTGATTAAAAGAGTTAAAGACAGGTTCTTCTTCAGTTGTAGATGACCTATAAAGTTAACATTTAAAGTATGCTGACGATGTAAGTAATCTTAATACAGTAGGACCTTGCTTTTCTCAGGCATGCTTACTCATAGTTATATTCCTGTAGAGTTTATGATAGCACATATCATACCCTTTTTCTAGAATAAATATGCGTACATCCCATTCAACGATAATTAAACACCTACTGTTGTTGCCTCCTTCTTTTCAGAACTACTTGACAGACGTTTAATATATTAGGTAAATGTTTATTTATGGGCATTTCCTAATCAATTTGGTTTTAAGAGATCCTACTCAACATATTTGTGTGTATAAATACACTGATAGCAATACACTAATAGTAGTACACTAATAGTAACACGCTTATAGCAATACACTAAGAGTAATACACTAAAATAGTAATATATTAATAGTTATTTCTTGGATATAAGCAAGTCGTATGACAGAGTGAATCACAACATTTTATATAGAAGGTTAAAAGAAAGGAATATTCCGTTGTATGTATAAACCCTTTATAGTCCGTGAGCCAGACCTTGAAATTTCGGAATAGACTACCAAATGTAGGGACTAAATAACACTATGATTTTTAGTAAGCTTGATGTGTAAACTGTATGAAATCATATGATGGACATCTCACATTCCCGGCTAAATGCCATTTTTACTGTCATCTTTGAAAATGGCCGCCAGCTTCAATCAGATTTTACATATGTTTGATATTTGGCTCTAGCTTGAAATCCGTTTGTGCTAGACATATTGACTACAAATAAAAAAAATTTAAAAATGAAATAAAACGGATCACCTGAAGATCAGGGCCACCAGCCTTCTTTAGTTAGCTTTATAAGGCTAACTAACGAAAATATAACGACCTAACCTAACCAATCGTCAACTGCATACAGTTGACCTAACGATTGATTAGGTTGGGTCGTGATATTTTCGTTAGTTAACCTTATAAGGCTCACTAAAGAAGGCTGGGGGCCATGATCTTCAAGCGATCCAATAAAACGTATGCTAATGTATAATTTATATGATTTCGTAGTAGGGGAGAGTCGGATACATTGAGCCACTTTTAGGAAACACGGTTGTACTACAAAAGGAATTTAGGAGAAAGACATAATTTAGATGATTATTTATTTTAGTAAACTTGCAAGCTAAACCGTCACTTAATTGAAGTTGGAAAAATAATTTCTCGTAGATTTTTTGTTCAGAAAATTTACTTTAAAGTGGTTCAAGGTACTCTACTCGTGGGGCACCTTGAACCATTTGGTGGGGTACTTTGAACCATGAAATAAAATTTGATTTTAACATCATGTATTGTAACATGTAACTAATTGCAACATCTTATATTGTAACATGAAACTAATTGCAACATCATGTATTGTAAGATTATAACAATATACATGAATGTTTTAACAATGCAACAAAACATTACAATCTTGTAATTAATACCACGTAGAAAATAATTAGTTGGAAAAAAAATCATTTTGTAGAGATCATCTTCGAAATCTTCACTGACAATTGTACTTTGAGAGATGAACTGCGAAATGTATCATAGATGCAATTCTTTTAGTGCCACCAGAAGTGGTTGGTTTGGGTAAGCACATGACTATGTCCTCCTTTAGTATGGTTGACACATCTTTAATGTCAGGTTTAGTGAAATGGCCGGCCATTTTCTTTGATTGTCGGTAAAACTCAACTTTGTCGGCTTGCTCATCGTGTTCGTCTTGAACACCATCAATTTTGGCCACATAATGCGGAGCCTTCTTAGAATTCACTGGAAATAATCTTACCAGTATAAAGTCTCCATTTCGGGTTTCTTTTTCATCAGGTTCGCTATAACCGCTTCATCTTCACGATGATCTTCCTCATAACTCTCCAGGTCTGAATTACTCATTAATGTGAACATATTGTAAAATATAAATATATCCTTAATTCTTTCATGATCGTGTGGTACATTGAGCCACGGTTCAACCAGCTCCCTTAAATGTGGCTCAAGGTACCCCATTTGAACCCGTACATATTAAACACGTGCTTTGTATATTAGGACAAGGCAGAATGGCGGATATGTAGATCTCTGACAATTAGCTTATATTTTCCACTATCACTATGCTCACATAACCTTTGGGGCATTCCAATAAAAAGAGTATACCCCCCCCCCCTTGAAAATTTTACTTAAGAAGGCTAAAAATGAATAGATGGATATTAACAGCAAGATAACACAAAACAAAAATGAACAACTGTGTGCCTTAATTCTGTCACAATAGACGATCACGCACTACTGCCATCTGTTGAAGAATAACAGAAACTGTAGACTACAAGCTGTGTGGTTCATGGTACCCCACGGCTCAATGTGCCCCACTCTCCCCTACACATGTAGAAATAATGGAAATAATTCAGGAGAGAAAAGCATATTTTTACAGCTTTTTAACATTTATTTAATATAGTTTAGACATAGTTTTGCAAAATTAATTGGAGTGACTACAAGACATATGGTGCTGTTTAGCCTCACATGTGTACTATACAAAATTATTATAAACATTTCTGAAATTGCTAATTATGTGCTATTCTACCGCCATTGGAATGTAGCTCAAAATCTGTTTGTGCTAAACATATTGACCAAGAATTAAACGTTGTTCATAATAACATTGTACATAGGTAAGATAATGTACAATGTACTATTTACATGTTTTTACGTTGAAATTAAAATTTTGGAAATTACATTTCCTTAACCAATTACTTCATATACTTTGGTGTACTTTTGCATTTACTCTGCTATCTGAGCTGTACAAAATCATGGTAAGAATCCTTTCAAACTATACATTCTCATTTGGCAACCATTCAAAAAAATTATTGCACAGGGAGGTACGAAAGTAATGCCTCTTGTTTTATTTCTCACTAAATATAATTCTAGTTACACTGAAAATTACAGGGAATATGCATACATACGTGGCAAATATACGTGGCAAACATACGCGGCAAATATAGTCTCCGACAGCTGCAATGCATTTTTGCCAAAGTTGAACCAGGCGCTGTATATCGGCGTTGTAAGACTTCTGTCACAACATCGGAAGAGGCATTATTTTCGTACCACCCCTCGTATTTTCGCCTAATTCAACATGCACCAGACATTAGTCTACCGCATGTTGAATCCGTCGAATTATAATTGCTGATCATATGCATATGTACTCCTATCTTTCTATATAGAAATTATTCGTATCTATCTGTATTTTTATAAATTCATGAACAAAAATTTGTCAATGCTTTTTCTATTGTTTTAGATCCGCTGCAGCGCCAGAGTATGTGCGCAATCATTTTTATACTATACTGAGCAATATAACCAAGCAATGTCAGAAAGTGGGGTGAAACCTAAACGACGGAAGATAGAATGTGGAGTATGCATTATATGCAGTAATGAGTCACCTCTTAATGAACTAACCAGCCCTCAAGATAATCATTCGTGGGGAAATGCTTCGTCAAGCTGCAGAAGTTAGAAAATTTGAGCTGATTATCAGGATTATAAATGGAGACAATCATGCTACTGCTCCGAAGTTACAGTATCACCGAAAATGCAGATCAGAATTCCCTCGCAAAAAGGTGTTGAATCGGCTGGAAAAAGAATGTTTTGCGACTGGACCCCATATACAGGCGGTTCCATGTATATTCCCCCCATGAAAATTCCACCCACGAAAATTCCCCCCAGTAAATTCCACCCAAGGAAAATTCCACCAACAGAAAATTCCACCCACGAAAATTGCACCCACCCAAAGAAAATTAGTTTAAGTTTAAAATGTGTATTATTATTTATAAATTTATTAAAAATTTATTACAGTAAAAAGTAAAGATTTATTTCAAATTTATTACAGTAAAAAGTAAAGATTTATTTCAAATTTATTACAGTAAAAAGTAAAGATTTATAAGTAAAAGATATATTAAAAACAATTATTCGACGTTTAATGAAGATTGTATGCAATGCTCTTGAGGAACTCTAAACTATCTGTATTATTATAGCGCTCCACTAGTCTCTTCAGTCTTTCATTTATGATCTGATAGGTTTTTCGTGCGGGTCGCGGGTAGCAAAATTAACCAAACTATCACGACTTAACCTAACCAATCGTCAAGGGCGTACAATTAACATAAAAAAATAATAAAAAACAATAAATTTTTTTTTATTTATTTATTTTTATATATTAAGAGAAGAGGATTCTTTATACTGTACGGCATTGACGATTGGTTAAACTAATTTTCTTTGGGTGGGTGCAATTTCGTGGGTGCAATTTTCTGTGGGTGGAATTTTCCTTGGGTGGAATTTACTGGGGGAATTTTCGTGGGTGGAATTTTCATGGGTGGAATTTTCGGTACACCATACAGGTTATCAGAGAATCATCCAGACAAAGGCATTCTACAGAGTCCAGAGAATATGATAAAATTTGCATTTTCTGTCAGAAAGTGACTATTTCAAAAACGAATAATCGTGAACCTTTGAAAGCAGCAGTAGAACTCAGAGCTGACGAAACACTATCAATATTCAATTAAGTCTAAGTGAAACTCGTGGATCAGAAGAAGGCATTACTTTCCATTAAATACGACCTAGCCACAAAATAAAAAATTGGAGGTGGCTCTTGACAGGCACTGGCAGCAAGAAAAATAAAAGTAGAAGACAACGGTTGGGAAATAAAACCAGGTCAAACAAATGCAGAAGATTCGTATAGTTGTGATAAGTAGAAAGTGAAATATTATGTTATCATTGTAAATATATGTAATACCTAATATTACATAAAGTGTCGCGTGTTTTGTAGTCACTCAATAACTTGTGAAAAATTATGCCTAACTATATACAAAAATGTTGGAAATGTTAAAATAGGTGATTTTTTTTGCTGCAATATATTCATTATTTGTAAGTAAGTAGTATGGAACCATGTAAACATTATCTTAACCTATGCAAAATGTCATTGTGAACAACGTGTTTTAGTCACTCCATTTATTAGTGCAAAAGTACGCCAAAGTGTATGAAGTAATTGGTGAAGGAAATGTAATTTCCAAAATTTAAATCTCAACGTAAAAATATGTAAATAGTATATTGTAATTTATCGTACCTATGCATAATGTTATGATGAACAATGTTTAATTCTTGGTCAATATGTTTAGCACAAACAGATTTTGAGCTATAGTCCAATATGTCACACGTGTTAGAGCTAGTTGAAATTGGTGGCCAGTTACAAAGATGGCGGTAGAATAGCACGTAATTAGCAATTTCAGAAATGTTTATAATAATTTTGTACAGTAAACATGTCAGACTAAACAGCACCATATGTCTTGTAATCACTCCAATCAATTTTGCAAAACTATGTCTAAAGTCTAAACTATATTAAATAAATGTTAAAAAGCTGTAAAAATATGTTTCCCTCCTAAATTATTTCTATTATTTCTACATGTGCACTACGAAATCATATAAATTATACATTAGCGCATGCTTTATTTCATTTTGAACAAATTTTTATTTGTAGTCAATATGTCTAGCACAAACGGATTTCAAGCTAGAGCCAATTATCAAACATATGTAAAATCTGATTGAAGCTGGCGGTCATTTACAATGATGACAGTAAAAAATGGCATTTAGCTGAGAATGTGAGATGTCCATCACATGATTTCATACAGTTTACACATCAAGCTTACTAAAAATTATAGCGTTATTTAGTCTCTACATTTGGTAGTCGATTCCAAAATTTCAAGGTCTGGCTCACGGACTATTGAGGACGACAGGTACAAATTGGTAGCGTTTCAAATATACGCATTCATAAATTAAACGTACAAAAACTTCAGGCCTTAAAGAGTTAAATATATTGAAGTTTTGTTTCGACAATCAAACTTTTATATTTTAATAATTAAAACGAACTTCAGTTTTAGTACATCCAAGTGAAGCTAAAGACACTTTTTTATACCTTTTCACGCTAATATTTATGGGCAGCAGATATGACCAATTATAAAAAAGATTTTAGCAGAAACCTGCGTTTGCTTTAAAGCAGATGCTTTAGAATATTGCATAAATTATTTCTAAAATAAACAGCTTCGTAAAGTTACTTAACCTAATGTTTCGAACTTTTCGGAGGTAACAAGACGTGCTCAATACAGTCTAATTTGGATAATCTTCTCTTACAGGTTATTCATCAGTCTTGCCATATGTCTTCTAAACTATGGGCATTATGGTATGAAAATGTTTTTTTGTAGCTCCACTTAATATTGGTATGAAGTTAATTTCAATTTTTATATTTTTAGTAGTTTATAATTTATAGTTTCATTATTATAATATGTAATATGGAAATTAATTTTCTGTTAGTATATATATATATATATATATATATATATATATATATATATATATATATATATATATATATATATATAATATATATATATTTACATTCAAATAAAAAATTAAAATAAATTTTCAAATGTTGTTTTTGCTTTTAATTATTTAGAGGAAACTGGAACAAGCAAAAACCATTTATCTTTCGCTCCATCTTTAATATCTTTCCCTCTTTGCTCTTTTTATGTTTGAGAGCCTTTGTGTTCCATCATTGATCGATAAATTTCGGAAGTACCAACGTTTTAAGTTTACACTGATAAAAAATTGATCTTTAAACCATTACGATCAATTCTGAACACGTATAAACAAGTTTGAGAATTCAGTGCGCTAATTTTGTTCAAAAGAATGATGTGTCGGCAAAATTAAAACTTGCAGTGTTCCGGCTCCGGAGTGAAGGGGTGTACCAAAATTCTTTATCGATTTGGGGGGATTGTTCTGTAGTTTCGACAGGTGACATCCATGTAGCAATATCTGATAAGTTGAATTCGGAAAATGGCCTGGAAACTCACCCAATTTAGTTCAGTGAGAAATTTTGGCTGTAATTGTCAAACAACAAACTGAAGTACCTCTCTGCAACATTCAAAGAAGCCAAGATTGAAATTCAAGAGAAACGTCGGTGAAAGTGAGCAAAGAGGCTTTGCAAAGCATCGACACTGACAGAGAGTTGTTTGGTGGAGTTCTGCGTTCCTTTCAAAATCGTGTTAAATTGATGTAGGAAGCGCAAGGAAAGACTATTAGTTATTATTGAGGTTCAAATTTGTTTAAATTCATCCATATAAGTTTCTTCTAATCCCCAAAAACCGGTAGAATTTCCTTACACTTTTAGGTTAGGTTACGTTAGGTTAGGTATAAATTCAGCAAGTTTGGTTAGGTTAGAACAAGTATAAAAACTGTAAGTTGATGACAGTCAAGTTGAGCTTTGGACAAAATTGCAATACTGGTCACGTAATAATAATAATTTTATTGCCTTGTAATAAAATTTATTTTGGGAATTACGTAGATTCAGTACGCAGTACCTCGCTAACCTCGTTTAAGTTCGTGTGTTGGTCTCTCTTCACACGAAGGTAAAGCTGGTGGTCACGTCTCTAGACCTGGCTTGGTGGAGGAGCGAGTTGCTTTCTTGCGCTCTCCACCGCACATAGCTAAGTACACCCGGCTCATCTTGTACCGCCCCCAGCCAGGCATCTAGTCTTCCTTTGAAGACTTCAACTTTGACCCCTGTAACTTTTCTGAGGTCCTTTGGAAGCTGGTTAAAAAGTCTTGGTCCCCTGACAACCAAGCTATTTTCCTTCAGTGTTGAGGAGGTCCCTTGTCGGGCCTTTAATTTGGGAACACTACACATTCTGCCTTTCCTTTTTTCCAGTGTTGTTTGGATGGTAATTGGGTTTAGTTTGAGATTTGGTACCAGTTTTTCGATCATTTTCCATATGTAGATTATGGTGTACCTCTCTCTTCTTCTTTCTGGGGAGCACAGATTTAGTTTACGTAGTCTTTCCCAGTAGTTGAGTTCTTTGCAGCCATCAATCCTGCCTGTGAAATGTCTATGCGTTTTTTCTAGTTTATTAATTTCTTCCATTTTATATGGGGACGTCAAAACTCAGCAGTATTCAAGTTTTGGTGTGATCAGTGTTCTCAGCACGGGAATCATTACTGTCTTGTCCCTCCTTTTGAACGTTCTTCGTACCTGTCTCGCCACTCTTTTTGCTTTGTTTATTGCTATCTAATTTTGTGTCTCAAATTTGGCATCATCTGTCATTATTACCCCCAGATCGATCGCTTTCGTGCTTCTCTGAATTTTCTGTCTATCTGGAGCATAATATGCAGTCTAAGTTGCTCATTTCTACCATATCTCAAGAGCTGAAATTTCTCTGTGTTAAATGTCATATTGTTGTCTTCTGACCATTTGTATATTTTGTTTGTGTCCCTCTGCAAGGCCTCCACCTCATTTGCATCGCTGATTTTACTGCTGATCTTTGTATCGTCTGCAAAGGATGTTACTATACTGTTGCTGTTTACTCCACTGTCTATGTCTGTTAGCATGATAATGAACAGGAGTGGGGCCAGTACTGTACCTTGTGGTACTGAGCTGCGTACTTCTGATTCTGATGATGATATACATTGAATTTTGACGACCTGTAGACGTTCTCTGAGGAAGTTGTAGATCTATTTCCCCACTTTGCCTTTTATTCCGATATGTTTCATTTTATGTGCTATTATACCATGATCGCATTTGTCGAAAGCTTTAGCAAAATCCCTGTATATGACATCGTAGTTTTCATTGCCTTCAAGTGCATCTAGAATATTGTTATAGTGCTCGATAAGTTGTGACATATATTTATATATGTGTGTGTGTGTGTGTGTGTGTGTGTGTGTGCATATATATATATATTATATGTATATGTGCGTAGGCAACTGGGCATAAGTGAGGGCGAATGTGTAATAATTCACAGATGTAGTGGGGTATTTTTTGTGAGGTAACACTTTTGGTACCTCGGAACATAAAAACCTAGAAACATTTTCATTGTTGGAAAAAGGATAAGTTGGTTATGATTAGGTTAGATTACGCTAGGTTAGGTTACTTAAGGTCTGATTAGGCTAGGTTAGACTAGATTAGCATGTACCTCACTATTTAATGACTTAACAAAAAAATTCAAGCCCTCAATTGCGTACGTAGCATTTCTCGGTTCGATGGCAGTAAGGCCTGTTAGGTTAAAATAGGTTTGGTTAATTAGTTTTTGTTGGATAGATGGATTTAAAAATCGTCGGTACCTCGCTTATGTGGAGATGCACATATATATGTGTGTGTGTGTGTGTGTGTGTGTGTGTGTGTGTGTGGGTGTGTAATTATTCTTAATCGTTATAATATAACCGACAGAAAACTAGACAAAAAGAATCTCTGCGCAAGAAAATCGTTTAGAAAATGGTTATCACACACACACACACACACACACACACACACACACACACACATGCAGTGCATGAAGACGATAAATATTATTTATCGTTCTTTTTTTATATAAAATTATATTTTAATATTATTTTCATTTTTTTCAAAATTCAAAATTCGATTTCTGCAATTTCGACTTCTTTTTTTCTATTTTTCTAAAATTGATGATTAACAAAGATTTTGTTCTAAATTAATGGATTTTCGAAGCGAATGAGTGCCTGGTGCCAACTAGGACGCAGTCATGGTTGAAGTGAGGTTAAGGAAGTTTACAAAAATATTTTACTTCTTTGAAAAGGAAAATTAATATAGAACTGTTTACAGTTTCCATCTATGGTCATGGTCTTATTTCTCACAGTAACGTGTTAAGGATCTATTTGTGATGCATAAGCATCACAAATTTGGCTACGATTTGGCAACGATTTGACTACGATTTGGCTATGATTTTTACCTGGGATGTAACTAAAAATGATTTATATACATATACATGTGTGTGTGTGTGTGTGTGTGTGTGTGTGTGTGTGTGTGTGTATTCGACTCTACATTTCAAAAAAATTCATCAAATATGTATATTCGTTCTCTCCCTCCATTTGGTCATGCATTTTTAATGAGGTTTCCTCAACATTTTCAAATGAGAACAATTTTGATGAAAAATTTTAAAAAGAAAAACAACAAAAACGAATATAAACAAACGAGAAACGAAATTATGAAGCGTAAAAGACGAATTTCTTCACAATTCGTTTCTTCTGTAAAAAAACAAGCAAACTTTCATGTTAAAAACGAGTTACGTTAGAAATGGAGTAGATAGTTCATTTCCCACGTAAAGCTGTAGGTCCCTTCCGTCATGTGACCTTAGATAGATGTTAAAAATTATGTTAAACAACCCCAAAATATTATTATTATTATTATTGTTATTATTAAACGATTTAAGGTTGAAAATTTTGAGTTTATATATATGAGATTTCTTCTTCTGCTTTAGATTCGCTGCTGACGTTTCGTTCATTACCTTTAAACATCTTCAGAGTGTCATCGTTAGTAATTCGCCTTGGAGCGAAACGAAACCTGAAATCTCTTCTCTCCGGCAGTTGTGCCACGCGATACAGCTGGTCTGATCGAAATTTATAGCACCGCAAAGTTAAGGCTAGAGAAGCACAAAATTTAAGAGTTTCAACAATACAAACACGATCTTTCATTATGCGAAATTTCTCCAAAATTGAGAGACATTGTATAATAATATTTACTGACGATGACACTCTGAAGATGCTCATAGCAAATGGACGAAACGTCATGAAATCTAAACAGAAGGAAGAAGGAGCAGAAATCTCAGAATCTACAGTCTTAAAATTTTCAAACTTCAATCATTTTTTATACAACTTGTTCCAATTTTGAAGAAAATTCCAATAAAGAAAGAACGTGCTTGTATTGTAGATACTTTACATACGCTTTACTGTAGATACTTTAGATACTCTTTATTGTAGATACTTTAGGTACTCTTTACTGTAGATACTTTAGGTACTTTAAAGTTTGCGCTTCGTAGCCTTAACTTTGCGGTATTAAATTTCGATGAAGCCAACACTAACGCGTAGCGCAACTGCCATGAAGAAGAGCGCGTTGTATTTTTAATGCAGGAAGGAGGGGCTAAGTGCGAGAGCCTGCACAAAATACTCCCCCCCCCTCCCCCAATGTAAGAAGGAGAGAGCCGAAATCAAGGTCTCCGAGGCTCATAATGCCAATTTTTTTTAAATTTTGAAAAGAATGTGGAGCGTGTACAATGCATGTATCTGTAATGAAGATTAGAGGTAGAAGTGTGTGTTTGAGAGCATGCTAGACTGCTCACAAAGTAGATGAGACACGGAAAGAAATCAACTAAGGAGGACAGTGACAGGGGAAATGGGAGTTCCGGCACTCCCTGTCTCCTGACTAACGCCTCCTCCCCCTGAAGCACTGCCTTGGATTGGTGTCTACAATCTCCTCCTTCTTCGACGATAGATATATATATAGGAAGCTTTCAGCAGATACAGGTGTAGTTTCGCTCCAACGCGAATAATTAACGATGACATTCTGAAGACATTCGAAGTAAACGAAAGAAACGTCAATAAATCTAAAACAAGAACAAAAAAAGGATGAAGAATAAAACCCATTATTATTATTATTATTATTATTATTATTATTATTATTATTATTCGCTTTCTTCTTCCTAGTTTCGCTAACTGAGAGGACTTATCATCACAACCCACTGAAGTTCAATCTTAATTTTGTTTATTTTAGGTAAATTCTGTAAATAAGTATTTAACATCCGCTCTTTCTCTCTTCTGTATATATATATATATATAATATATATACATATATATAAAATCGTAGAGAAAGGAATGTCCTTTTGAACCTGAATTTAAGGATAAAAAGGATGATCAACGCCCACGTCAACATTATGAAGATTTAATATCAGACGTTTCAGAACTCCTACTGTGCATAATGAAACAGACTTAAGAATTATGGAATCCTTTTATATTTATATATATATATATATATATAGTATATGACGCATCTTCACAAGCCGAACACTTACAAATTAATCTACTGTACCTTCGTACCAATCAATATTCAATATCACATTTTGGCATTTGTAACGAATAGTCTGCAATATATTTCACATAACAAAATCATATATACAGTATATATACAGTACTTACTTTTGATACTTTTGTTGAGTTTGAACGACGGTTCAGGATCGACCTGCGTCGACCCCTCTGCAGCATCCCGCCTCATTTGCGGGGATTTGGTGAAGGAGGGAATTGCTGTCTGATTTCCTCCTGCCCTCGTAGCCAGCCACGCATGGCTGGTCAGGGACTTTGCACAAGAATCTGTCCAGTTGGTTCTTGAAGTTATTCAGGTCGGTGTGCTTGAGATTCTTCACTTCTTTTGGAAGGACATTGAAAAGCTTTGGGCACCATATTCTGAGGGTATTTTCCATCCTCGTTTTCATGACCCCTTGTCCCACCGCAGCTGGGACCGTACAAAATATATATATATACAAGCAGAGCCTTCGGCTCCCTGCACTACGGGCGGGGCTTGTACTTCGCAAACTCGTCTTACGGCGAGGGCACGTTAGGGTTACCTCTTTCGGGGGAGGTCATTCTCTCTCTCCAGCAAAATCCTCTCACCCCCCTTTATGCAACTTGGGGGGCTAACCCCCACCTCTTGTTGCATAACCCCTCTCCCCATTACCCCACCACATCTCTCCCATTACCCCACCACATCTCTCCCATTACCCCACCCCCTTCCCCATTACCCCACCCCTCCCCCATTACCCCCCACCCCTCTTCCCCATTACCTCCACCCCCCTCCCCATTACCCCCAACCCCCCCAACTTTTAAAAAAATATTGTAGCTCACCCTGTATATTGATCTTACTGCTGAGGCCGTATGTTGTACCCATACTTTTACTCTTTCAAACGCTGGCTTTGAATCTAGATTCAACGCCCCAGGAGTAGAGGTACAGGCTCACAACTGGAGGGAGGTATCATAATATGGTGCTCAATTGAAAGGCGGTCAAAGTCAGCAACTGATAATTTCAGATGACAGTCAGTTTCTCCATAAATAACTAATTTTCCTAATTTTTATACAAAATAATTCATTTTTTTCCTTTTTCATTTCAGACCATCATTCTGTTATAGTTGGTGAACAAGTTATAACGTAATGAAATACTCCTTGGAAGATGAAGCATTGATATTGAACCTACGTAAGGAGAAACAATGGGGTGCAAAATGAATGAAGAAAGAGTTTCCAAATAAACGATGGACGATACCTGGACTTCAATATCTCATAAAGAAAATCGATATCACAGGGTCGACCAAACGAAAAGAAGGCAGTGGAAGGCACAAAAACATCACGTACTGAGGAAAATATTGACACTGTTTCATCCATGATATGCAGTCAAGAAGAACGGCCCAATACCCACAAGTTCGTTAGAGAAATTTAAAAAACTACTGTATTTCTCGCTCTAGTGTTCGTTCGTCGTATAGTAAAAGATGATCTAGGTCTTAAATGTTTTAAAAAGAGTCGAAGTTCATAAGCTCTCTGCATCAAATGAGCAAGCAAGAGTTGAAAAATGTCGTGCTCTGTTAGGTCGATCCCAGACAGAGAAGTGTCGAAAATATGGTTCAGCGAGGAGAAGACCTTTACGGTTGCTTCAACAATAAACACACAAAATGACGAGTTTATGGAAGACAGGACCAAAAATCTATCAGTCTAGATCGACTTTGCAGGAACGTCCGCATTTTCCTCAAAAGTCATGGTTTTCATCTTTATTTCAAAGTTAGGGAAGTCAGAGATTATTTTTGTTGATCAAAATGCCAAAAATCAATGCTGCTTATGCCAAGAAAAGAACCTTGATAAGGGAGAAGTCAAGGTTGCAAGCGTGCACTGATAATGGAGGAGGGCACATTCCGCATAATCTTGGACTCAATTAGGTAACTGTATGGAACAGAAAGTTTTTCTACCCGTGTCTGTATAACAGCGAATTACAAAATAATGGTTACAGTTAGCAAAAATCCAACTCACCACGAGATAGACCATGAAATTCTATACAGAACACATATATTGATTGAACAAATAACATTTGATAAAGGTAAAATTATATTGTTCAAAACCAGGGTAATAGTTTTTTTTGCCCCCTATATATATATATATATATAATATATAATATATATATAATATATATATATATATATATTATTTAGGGTGTCGGAAAAGACATGAAACATGAGAACTATACGTTTTAGATCCAAAAATCTGTATAGGGGTTAAGTGTTTTAATTAATTATTTAATTTTAAATAAGATTTTAGTTTAAAGTTGAAATTTTAAAATAAATCTTAGACAAAGAGTAATCCATTCATTACAGTCCAAATTGTAAAAAGGAGTTAATGTTCGAAATCTCTTTATAGATAGATAGATAGATGTCTGTGTAAACCGCTTGAAATCAATAGTTTCGTTCGATTATTATCTTCTTACGCAGTGTCACTCCCATTCGTATTCTTAATAAAGGCGTCAAATGAGAATGGTCATTATTTTCTAATCTAACTGGATTTAATCGAACCTAATTTAACGTTTAACTGAATCTAACCTAACCTAATTCTTAAAGTGGAAAAACCGTGGATGAGAATGAGACTGGATTAAAAATGGAATATATCAATTGAAAACTGACAACTTTGTGATTCTCGCTCATCGATTTCTTCCTCTTGAGCGAGGAATCAAATGAGAATAACATTGAGTGGCATGATACATTGCATTGTATACCCGTTTATAATACACTGTCTGAGGTGAGAGTCATTCACATGGTCAACCCATGCTCTTTAATGCTGTTTGGTCATGTTTACGACATGAAATATCATTTTGGGGGGGGGGGGGGATCTTGGAATGTATACTCACGCAATTTATCGACTGGAAATTTTACTGAAACTTTTATTATTCCAATCTTGGACTCAATTAGGTAACTGTATGGAAATAGAACGTTTTTCTACCCGTGTCTGTATAACAGCGAATTACAAAATAATGGTTACAGTTAGCAAAAAATCCAACTTCAACCACGAGATAGGACCATGAATATTCTATACAGGACACATATATTGATTGAACAAATAACGTTTGATAAAGGTAAAATTATATTGTTCAAAACCAGGGTAATAGTTTTTTTTGCCCACCCTTAATTTAACTTGACCTAACCTGACCTAGTTTATAACCTACTCTTAACTAAATTAACTTCCAATAAACCTAAGAAAAGTTGTTAATAAAATGTATCTTCCGTTAGATTTGTGACCGACATTCATTTGCTCTCTCTCTCTCTCTCTCTCTTCTCTCTCTCTCCTATCTATCTATCTATATATATATATATATATATATATATATATATATATGGGATTGATCTCAGAATGGTCCCTGAGGCTCTTTCATGATACACACAGACCGTGCATGGAACAAGGAACTCTTTTTGGAAAATTAAATCCACTATAGTCCGAATAAGTAATGGTAAATGACAAACACTATGGTTTTTTATTTTTCATGATGTTAGCCCGATGTGGGCAACGGGTCACTCGAAAAGAGGCCCCAAGAATATAGCTTCCCTCACCAGCTATCTGCAAAGCAGATAGGATTCAGCTTTGGGACAGGATCTAGGGGTTCTAACCCCTAGATTTTCCCAGAAGAGTTCCTTGTTCCATGCACGGTTTGTGTGTATCATATATATATACAGGGTGTCCCGTAAGTCTGGACCCGTAGGGAAAAATAATAAAATTACAAAATAGTCCAAAAATTTATTACATAATCTGTTCAAAGTGTCCGCCGTTGTGTCGCACACATAGTGAAGACGCAATCTCCACTGCGACAGCACTTTCTGAATCACAGTCGCAGAAATTTCTTGACACGCCCCACAATGCGTGCTTTAAGGTGGAAAATGTTCTGAAGTTTGACCTCGTACACTTTGGCTTTCAAGTGGCCCACAAAATAAAACTCCAGCGGAGTAAGATCATAATAAAAAAAATAATAAAAATAATAATAAAAATAATAAAAAAATATATTATAAATAAATTTTTGGACTATTTTGTAATTTTATTATTTTTCCCTATGGTCCAGACTTACGGGACACCCTGTATATATATATATTATATATATACAAAATATGGATTTCATTACACAACTTTAGAATTCAATTAGATGAATAACTCAATCAAGTATTTGACATTTCATTATACTCAAGTACTGAAATTAATTTTAGAAATAGGAACAGATTTGGCGATCAAAAGCTGGGAAATTCTCAGGGGAAATAATAAATTATTGCAAGGCGTCGGTTGCATATATTAAAATAATTATTGCTGCTTGATAGTCTTCTTAAAACACACACACACACACACACACACAACACACACACACAAGTACGCAGTTCGTATAAGCAAGTACCGAATGTATATATTTAATGAATTAATTAGCCGAACCTAATTTAATCTAACCTGACCTTAGAGTGCCATTGAATCCAGAAGGGCGTGATGATTAGTACTCGCTAATCTCGCCTAACCTAACCTAACCAAACCTTATCTAACCTAACCAAACCTTATCTAATCTAACCTAACTTAATCAGGGCCAACATATCTTTTTTCTGACAATAAAGATGGCGAAAGTTATTAGATTTTTTATATAAATTTTTTAATATTTCGAGGTACCGGGTGTCTCAAAATAGATGGAACCCATTGACATGATAATAATTTATTACTCAGAAAATAAACTCCAAAAAAGATTACATTTCCTGGAAGCTGATATGATAACAATTAAAAACTGAAGATTTGAGGTCTCTAGATCAAAGGATACATTTATTAGAGCACATGTTCCAAATGACCGCCGTTGCGCTGCAGACACACTTGAAGCCGGCAAGCGAAGTTGTCAATCACCCTGACACCCTGCACAGAGTGCAAGGGCCTCTGAAGCACCTCGTCTGGGGCTTGTGTGCCCCAGAACACATTGTTCTTGCTATTGACATACCCACTGGCAAGAAGTGTGCTTCGTCGCTGAACCAAACATCATCAAGAAAGTCAGGATCCTCTTCGGTCTTGTTCTCGAACCACCGGCACATCACAACACGTTTTGCCATGTCAGCTGGTGTGAGTTTATGCTGATTGGATACTGTATGGGTACAGCTGAAGATCCTTGATCAAGATTCTTTGCACTGACGCACGTGAAAGACCCAGATCTTGGCAACGTCTTCGGATTGACTTTTTCGGACTCCTTCCGACAGAATCTCTCACCGCATTCACATTGTCAGGAGATCTTGCAGTCACCTTCCTGCCAGATCTGGGTGTTTCTGCTTTCTTGTTGAGATTGTTTACTGATCCTGTGGCTTGAAATTGTGTGCCCAACGATAAATTTGGCTTTTCTGGGGATAATTGTTGAAGTTGAACTTCCTGCGAAATTTCGCTTGCACAGTTTGAATGATTTCGTCTCCAAATAAGTAGTGACGCAAAAATTTTTTTCCTCCTTTGTCCAAGGCATTTTGATTGATAATTATTAGTTGTTATCGTCTCCTCTCTTCAAATCTGAAAAAATAGAACGAGAACATTAATATTGGCAGAATTATTAGCAGTGACATGGGTTGCATGTATATTGAGACACCCTGTACCAAGAGTGCTACCTCCAAAAAAAATGTTCCCATTACATCCGTGAATTATCTACACTACTTCATTTATGCCCAACAATTTATTTTTAATTTTTTTCAAGAGAAAAATTTCGTTGGAATTTTTTACAGTATATATAAATATATATATATATATATATATATATATCTGTAAAGAACGACGCTTGTGTAGAAGAACGTTCCGCACAAGATGAGGAGGGAGAACAAACAAATGAAAAATGAGGTAACCACCCGGGAATCGAACCCGGGATCTTCCGATTGCCGGTCAGATATTATCCATTACACCATGGGCCTCGATTAATCAGAAGTCGTAATTCTCCTACATACGAGCAGAAACCAATACCCTGAGGGGGCACCTTCGCATGCCGCACATATATATACAAGCGTCGTTCTTTACATTAATTATACTGTGTGTTGTTTGCAGTTAAAATGTATATATATATATATATATATAAATATATATTATATATATATATAATATATATATAATATAATTATATATATATATATATATATATATATATATATATATATATATGAGGAACTCATTATTAATCAAAAGCTATCTTCCATACTATGTGGGATGAATACGTTGCTTATGTTATCAATAATTATATGGGTATTCCAGAGAGGATGGGCCTTCTAACACATGCATGACAGCTGTCTAGCATACTGTTATAATCGAATGATCACATGAAATAATGACAGGCACAATGCAGCAATTTCCTGATTAACAAATGACGTTGATCGTATTAACAAAACTCCTTTAATTAAACTGTTTTCAACTCACAATCTGTTATTCAACTCGTTTATGTTCCTCATTCCCTTTGGAAAGAATGAAATAAATACTCTGGGTTTGAATGAATGAATGATAATTAATTAATTAATTAATAATTTATAATTAATTAATTATTTTTATTTTTAAAATAAGTGCAATTTTAAATTTTTTTAACATTTTTGTTGTTGCAATAATTTTAACATAAAATAATTGTTAAATTGGATTATCTATTTTATTTAATTTGGCTCTTAAGCTTTAGGTTTCAGTGGGCTCATAATTAAAGATAAAACAGATAATTATTATTATTAATAATATTATATAAATCATGAATACTAATTAAATAAGTAATTTCAAATGCATAAATGAACTAATAGCTTTTGTCATTAGTTAAAAGCCTCAGGATGGAGTATTATTTAGAGAAACACTCTCTCTCTCCTCTCTCTCTCTCTCTCTCTCTCTCTCTCTCTCTCTAGTGGCTAGTCGGACGACTGCGATCGTTATCCACGCTGGTGGCAACGACCTGTTCCTCAAAGGCGGTAGGGTAGGTCTTACAGAAGGGATCATCACCGAGATCATGTCTCTTGCGGATGATCTAAAACTGAATACAGACAGGGGAATGTTAATGGGTATTTTACCGCGGATGAATGCCAGTGACCACGCGCTCAGTAAGGTCATTGGCATCAACGAGAGGGTGCAAGACTTGTGCGTCCCGCTGGGCGTGAGGTTTATTGACCCCTTTGACGCATTTTCGGTAAGTGGGACCTTTACCAGAGGGATGGTGTCCACCTCAATGACAAGGGTAAAGGTGTGCTAGGCGCGCTGCTCGACCGGCACCTACTAAATACAAAATACATCAATTGTATTTAAATACATTTGTAAATACATTTTAAATACATACAAATTTGCTTCTTGAAGCCATGACACGCACACGATAAAGAAATCAACCGCTTTCGACTAAGAGTGGCACACAACTGATTGAACTGACACGTTGAAACATGAACCATGCTGTACTACACTGTCGACGCGTCGTACTGTGCTAGTACAGAACGTGTATTAAACCAGTAAAAGTATTTACATTTTTATATTTTGAGTATTTAAATACTATATTTAAATACATGAAAAACAATGTATTTATAAATACAGTTCTAAATACACAAATGTATTTAAATACGTATTTAAATACAAATGTATTTAAATACTGCCCAGCTCTGACTATAGGTTAATCTTGGTGTACAGACCTCCGCATCTCCTCCTCGAGGAGGATACAGCCCTGTACACCAAACTCCGTAGCCTGCTAGGGGATAGGGTGTGAGTAGTTTTAGGAGACTTCAACTGTCGCAGCATAAAGTGGGAAGACAGGACTGCTGATGCTGAAGGGAGGAGGCTAGTTGACTTTGCTGATGAGAACTTCCTCACTCAGTGGGTCAATGAGCCTACACGAGGCGAAAGCGTTTTAGACTTAGTATTCACGACCGAAGACAACCTCGTCACTGGCCTAACCGTTGACGAATCGTTGGGCGGGAGTGATCATGGTCTGATTAGGTTCCGTGTGTGCGTCCTTCGGGTGAAGCGTAGTAACTCGAGAGGCAGTAAGCTCGATCTACGGCGGGCGGACTTTGTTAGCCTCCGGGATAGCGTAGGTGAGATGGGATTAGAGGTCGGCGGCGATGTTGAGGGAGTGTGGAGTGCATTCTGGGACGAGTTTATGGTGCTGCAGTCTGCTGCCATACCCTCAAAACCGATCACCCCTGCTTCAACGCAGCCTAAGTGGTTCAGTCGTGACATCGCTTCGGCTACCCGAAATGGGAAAGTAGCGTATAGGAGGGCGAAGGCCAATCGTTCCAATGAGAACACTGAAGCGTATGTCCACCTGTGTGGGGAAGTGAAGGCGAAGGTTAGGCTAGCGAAACGTAACGAAGAACTCCGGGTGGTAAGCCTCTGCAAGGGGAACCCTAAGGAGTTCTTCAGTTATGTTAATAGTAGAAAGCGTTCTGCGGACATCGCTAACGTGCTGAACGAGTACTTTGCGGGAGTGTTCACCAGGGAGGACACCCGCGTCATCCCCGAGCCAGGCGTCAGGCACGAAGGTGCTTGCCTGTTAATAGTGTTCGATGTACCGCGACAGTCGTTGCCGATAGAATAGACAAACTGAGCGCGTTTAAGGCTCCTGGGCCAGACCAGTTTCTCCCCAGAGTGTTGCGGGAGGTGCGCGACCAGGTGGCTCCCCACCTGGCTACGGTCTTCAACAAATCGTTGGAGACGGACCAGGTGCCTGGTGACTGGAGGGAAGCCAATGTGACCCCTATCTTTAAGAAAGGGGATCACGAAAGTCCAGGGAACTATCGTCCCATTAGTCTCACTTCAGTTGTAGGTAAATTATTAGAGGGGATAATAGCGGATAGGATCGTTGACCATCTCGATTCTTACAAGCTGCTTGGGGACTCCCAACATGGGTTTAGACGGCATAAGTCGTGTCTCACCAACTTGCTCGAGTTTTTCCATGTCATGTTGAGTGAGTATGATAAGAGTAGGGCGATTGATATACTTTATCTCGACTTTCAGAAAGCCTTTGATAAGGTACCTCACCGGCGGCTAATGGCGAAAGTGCGCGCACTGGGTATCGCTGGGGAAGTAGGTAGGTGGATTGAAAACTGGCTGAAGAATAGGCGGCAGAGGGTTGTAATTAAAGGGTCTAGTTCGGGTTGGGCCTCGGTCACTAGTGCGGTTCCTCAGGGTTCCGTTTTGGGGCCGCTGTTGTTTATCATTTACAAAATGATATAGACGGTGGCATCGTCAGTCGGATCGCCAAATTCGCTGATGACACGAAGCTTGGGGCCAATGTTGGGACGCCACAAACGATCGACAAACTGCGTGCGGACCTAGGTAGCATAGGAGAGTGGTCCGAAAAATGGCAAATGCCATTTAACTTGGGTAAATGCAAAGTGATGCACATTGGCTACGCCAATTCCAAGTCGGACTACTCCATGTTGGGGAGTAATATCGAGGCGACTGATTTGGAAGAGGACTTGGGTGTGCTAATTAGCAGCGACATTAAGTTTACGAAACAGTGCGTAGAGGTGGAAAAGAAAGCCCAGAAGCTGTTCGGTTATATCAGGAGGCAATTTCAGTTTCGGAACAAGGAGATTGTGCTCTCTTTCTACAATTCCCTGGTTCGGCCGCACCTGGAGTATGCAGCGCAGTTCTGATTGCCCACCCTCAGGAAAGATATTGAGAGGCTGGAGCGAGTGCAGGCGAGGGCCACAAAGTTAATCCCTTCCGTTCGGCATATGGGCTACAATCGACGCTTACGCGCCCTGAACTTGTTTTCGTTGGAAACACGGAGGCTGCGCGGTCAACTCATCGAGGTTTTCAAGCTCTTACGCGGGTTCAACGATGTCGATTTTAGAAGCATGTTTAGTTTAAATCATAACCCAACTCGCACAATGGTTGGAAGTTGGATTTGAGACGGTTTAGGACTAGTGTGTGTGGGAATTACTTTAGGTATATGATCTGTGACACGTGGAACAGGTTACCTTCAGAAGTTGTGAACAGTCCTCTGTGGATCATTTTAAGAAAAGGTTAGACCAAATCTTGCACACTATTTGAGGTGTAGAAAATTTTCCCTGGCACCCGTTACCATTGGTACCTCCTTGGTATGGGCTGCAAGGCCTTTTCAGGTACTTCTTTTCCTTGTAACTCCTTGTAACTCTCTCTCACTCTAATAATACGAAATAAATTAGGTCCCTGAGCGACCACGTAATAGCAAAACCACTGGAGATATTCGTGCAAACTTGCAGGACCGATTTAATCGTGCAGCTCCTTTTTGGAGGAGCTGCACCATTAAATCGGTCCTGGAAGTCTGCACGAATATTTTTAATGGTTTTTGCCATTACGTGGTTGCTCATGGACCCAGGTACTAGCCAATAGTTGCTGCTATCACACATTTCAAACGGGTCTGAAAGAAAAACGAAAATCACTTAGTATTTTAATGGGATGACAAGACATTGTGGACAACCTGTAGAATAAGTTAAAACACTTCCATATTAGAGAAATTAAACACACACACACACACACACACATTATATATATATATATATATATATATATATAATATAATAATATATATATATATAATATATATATATATATATATATATATATATAGAGATGTGTGTGTGTGTGTGTGTGTTAAATTTATTTGGCAATATTGAAGTTCCTTTGAAAATCTAATTTAAAGAATATTTTGTTTAAGGAACATGTGCATGTCTGTGTATGCAAATGAATGTTGGGATAATAGATACTGTATACTGACGCTAATTTCTCCCTCATTTGTTCCGATAGTAAAGCTTGCATGTCGATCTTTTGTTGACAGAATAGCTTGTAGTGTAATTTGAGCATACATTGAAATAAACTTTGTGTATATATAATTATAGTGTTTTGGCACCACAAAGATATATGGACATGAATGTGAAGTATATATACTGTGTATATATATATATAATTTATTGGTGTACCGGATATCCGCATCCGCATCATTTTTAACATCCGCACTTCACTGCGGATGTTATGCGGATATTACCTCTAATAAATTATCCAATTAACTATTAAATTAGCTTATAAAGTAGCTTATAAGGCCCAGTCATGCACATTTCATGTAAAGTATTAATTAATTATTAATGAACAAACATATATATAAACCTCAAACTATAAATAGCTGGTAACACAGAAAATTGAATGAAACTTGTTTCATTGAAATTTCTGTAGCTGAAACTCTTGAGAAAGTTATTATTTTTATCATAATGAAAACATTAATATTAATTTTAATTCTTATGCATTGCTTGCCATAATAATAATATCACGAAATTTGAAAAATTATGTCATATATTCATAATTCTATATTATATTGCTAGATTAACTAAATACCCGCATCTGCATCAGCGGATATTGAAATTAAAGATCCGCATCCGCATCCGCAGATGTTGGGCTCTATTCACTGGGCAACACGTATTTTATTGAATGATATCTGACACTTGATTCTAGGTAATTTGGGTGCGCTGAATACGAATTTCAACTCGGTTTGGCTCTATCAGGTCCTGATTCTTGTCGACAGCCTATGTGCCATTTTCCAGATTTTTAAAATTAGGACTAAAAAATTAAGTCATGTGTTAAATTTTTTTTTCAAGTTTCATGAATACAAGCAGTTCAAACTACAGTAAAATTACATTATAACGATAGAAATGACTTAAAATAAAAAAACAAACAGATATGAAGCTTTCACTGTGGCAAAATTTTCTTTTGTAAGACTTTCTAGCGTATTTGCTTGTTGATGGCAGGTCTCTTTTCAAGCACCAGCAGTAATCAGCCATCATGTGGGAATCCCAGCGGCCTTGGTACCGTTCCTCCATAATTTTGATATCTTGGTGGAATCTCTCCCCTTGTTCGTCACTTACATCACCTAAATTACTTGGAAATTGGTCAAGATGGCTATTCAAAAAATGCATTTTTATGCTCATATTGCAACCTAACTCTTTGTAGTCCCTTAAAAGTTTTTTTACGATTTCTTCTTAGTTATCTGCCCTATAATTGCCTAAAAAGTTTTCTATCAAGTCCACGAATGAGAACCAGCCATTTTTTTCGCGTTCATTCATGACATTAGGAAAATTGCTGTCTTTAATCATTGTTCTTATTTGTGGACCGTCGAAAATTCCCGCCTTGATTTTTTCATAACTTAAACTTGGAAATTTTGAAGTTATGTATTTGAAACACTCGCCGTTCGTATCTAAAGCTTTTACATATTGTTTAATGAGGCCTAGTTTTATATGCAGAGGAGGAAATATGATTTTATCTCTGCTCACTAAAGGTGGATTAATTACGTTTTTTCTCCGACAGTAAGTGATGTTCGTGCTGGCCAGATTTGTTTGAAATAATGTTCTTCCTTGGCTCTGCTGTCCCATAAGCAAAGGAAGCAGGGATATTTAGTATACCCTCCTTGTTGTCCTAGCAGAAAATTAACCATTTTTAAGTCAACACATATGATCCACTCGTGCTCCCTATATTTGATAAGATTTAAAACCTTTTCTATATGTTCATACTTTTCTTTTAATTTTGTTGAGTGCCCAATCGGTATCGAGCCGTATAGATTGCCATTATGCAACAACACACACTTAAGACTTCTTTTCGAACTGTCTAAAAACAAGCGCCAATCATTTGCATCGTAAGACTCAACCCCCATCTTCTTTAACAAACCAACTATGTCGCAGCAATATACTAAACTATCCTCTGTTCTAAAATATTTAACAAGTTCTTCTTCTCTTTTTCTGTAAAATGAAATGTATGTGTTTGAAGTAAGCAAGTTTTTCTCTTTAAGTCTTGAAGCTAAAATTTCCGCAGCCTTTTTTGGCAAATTTAGATCCCTTACAAGATCATTCAACTCGGCCTGGTTAAACTTTTGCGGATCGTTTTGACTTTCAAATACGCTGGGGTCAAAATCGGTGTCTGACTCCTCAAAGTGCATAACAATATTTTCAGGAACATCTTCAACTAATTCTTGAGTTGGCAGACCCTTAAATTTTGGAATGGGGATCTCATTTGAATGTAGCACAGGTCGTATCGCGGTGTCGAAATTTGGGTACTCGATACAATGTTTATTTTTCTTAGTGAAGCCCGAAGTCTTGACAAAGCAAAGGTAGCAATCGGTCTCGTGGTTAGTAGGCTCTCGCCACACCTGATATGGAAAAAAAATTGTAAAGCGTTAACAAAAGCGACGAGAGACTTGTTTTTATGAATTTTATCAAAAGTTATCACCCAAACATTTAACATTTCTATGTGTTTCAACCTTATGCAATATTTGAGATTCTTATAAACATTTTCTGTAAATTTTTGTTTATGTACCTAAGTTACAATTACATTTAGGTAAGTTACAGTATACTAGTGATTAAATTACGTAGTTTTATGAAATCATAAACTTACCATCGGAACTCCAAAAGGTATTTTTGAATCCGAACCCTTCGTCCAATGTCGCAGTCTTTCAATGCATATAGTGCCGGCTTTATGTGGAGCCCACGATTTATCTTGGTCCCCCAGTTTTATGCCAAAATAAGCTAAGTAAGCTCTTTTTACGAAGTCAGTTATATTTGCTCGTTGATGTGGAAGTGTAAAATTTCCACACATATAACAGAAGGAATCAGGGTTGTTTTTGCATTTGAACTTTCTAGTGCTTGATGACATATTGCTTGATTGTTCTGCCAATTTGTAAAGGTATTTAAAGCCCTTAATTCATATAAATTTAAGAAAATCTGAAATATAAACACAAAAATTAGTTTAAATAGGTACTTATTATGAAATAGGTACTTACAATCTATGAAATTAAACTAGAAACACGGATGAGTAGGTACAATATAAATTACGTCTAATTAAATCAACTATATTAAATCACGATGACAAAATTACTCACTAAATCATATGCCAATTCAAAATTATGTTAATGCCCAAACTTAATTAACTAACTCAACTGACTGACTGACTGACTGACTGATTGAATTGACTGATTAACTCTGGAAACGAGTCGCTTTTATATATTTTAGTTGTCCCTCTAGAATACTCTACAGAGAACAGGAACGCTCGAGAAAATTTTAGAATTCTATGATATTTTTAGCTTAATTTACTAATATTAAAATGGGTTAAAAATGACAAAATTAAAAATATTTTTAGGGTGTTACATATAAAAATATACATAATACAACAATACCATAACAATAGGTACAAATACCTAGATAAAAACCTAGTTGCATAATGTGTAACTGCAAAAAGACTTAGCGAGTATTGAGAAAAAAACCTTTTTATGAATACGACGAAAGAGGAGGGGTGTTGAGCAAAATCAGGACCTGATAGAGCAAAACAGAGTAAACATTCGTGCTCAGCGCACCCAAATTACCTAGAAGTAACTGTCAAATCTAATTCAATAGACAAAAAATTGAAATTTGTTCCCCAGTGTTATCTATAAACTCTCCAAATGGCTTGTCAAAGTCTTGTCCCCCATTCTCGGAACTATCTCTGATTCACATGTAAAAAATTCTATGGATCTTACTGAAAAATTGAATAATGTACTCACTGAAACCAACGATAGATTGATCAGTTTTGACGTTTGTTCATTGTTTACAAAAGTACCGATTGACGATATGCTTGACTTTCTCTCTCGAGAATTACATAAGTACGACCTCCCACTACCTGCACACATCGTTTTGGAACTTATTAAGCTTTGCATCAAAGACTGTAAATTCACTTTCAATAGCGAGTATTATCAACAGGTTTTTGGGATGGCCATGGGCAACCCCTTGTCGCCCCTCCTCTCCAATATTTATATGGATTTTTCGAAATTACTTACATTCCGAGAGTCCTGGGGGTTGGCATCCCATGGTTGCGGTACGTCGACGATATTTTGTGTATCTGGCCCATGAATCGTGACCTGGATGACTTCCTCCTTCAGTTAAATGATCAAGTCCCCTCCATTAAGTTTACTTTAGAAGTGGAACAAGAAAACTCAATCCCGTTTTTGGATGTGCGTGTACATAGGGAAAGCCCAGGTTTTAAGTTTTATCTATCGGAAAACAACAAACAATTTGTCCTACGTACACTTTTACTCCGGACATGACACCCCCATTAAGAAGGCCATATTTTCTTCAATGTTTCTCCGCGCTCTTAGGATCGCCACTTCGGAATACATCGATGCCGAATTGGAAAAAATGAACGGTATTGGAAGTGATCTGTGCTCCCCACCTGCGTTTATGGAATCTTGTCTTAAAGCAAAACGAACCTTCTATCGTGTGAATAATAACACTCGCACTTTGTCAAAGAATAGTTTAGTACTTCCATTTTTCTCGGGCTATTTAGGCATTGCTAATGTACTTAAACTTTTGGATATTAATGTAGTATTTTCATATAACAATATTGTGAAAAATATCATAGTAAAAAATAGCCCTTCCAATAATTCAGGCATTATCTATAAAATTGGTTGTAAACAATGTGATTCCTTTTACATTTGTCAGACGGGAAAGGATTTGCACACGCGTGTAAAACAGCATCAATATTCTGTTAGAACGGACAGTCGTCCAGTGCCCTTTTTGTCCATTTGTCAGAGTTATCCCATTGTATTGATTGGAATAATGCTTCAGTTTTGTTTCACTCTAGCAACATTGTTAATAGAAATATTCTTGAGTCTGCTATTATTCAACTTACAAATAACTTTAGCATGAGCAAAGATCTTTTTCAACTCGATCCTGTTTTTGAATTCGTTCAGAACGGATTTAAACAAGAAGGGCAGAGTGCTAAACCTTTGGTAATGCTCCCTTATAAATTTGTATGCTCCTCTTACAATTTTTATTTTTCAATTTATTTTTATTTTTATTTCTTTATTTTTATTTTTCTGTGACCTATATATCATTTAGGCATTATCTATAAAATTTGTTGTAAACAATCCATTTGAGCTTGTGTTAAATTCGGGCAAAGTGCTAAAATTGGTAGTTTTCCTTACAAATGTGTATGCTCCTCCCACAATTTTTATTTCTTTATTTACTATATATAAGTATGTATATATATATTTTTTTTTGTAACCTATATATAGTCTTGTACTCTTTATTTACTTCAGTGTTCCTGAAGATGTCATTAGACGAAAACGCTTGAGCACCACTCTGTGTTTCCTTTCCTTCGTGGTTTTATTCATCATAAATATTTTTCACGTGTTACTTTCGTGAAATAATTTTCATATATATATATATATATATATATATATATACACACAATTTTTAGCACTGAAGATGACATTAGAAATGTCGAAAGCTCTGCATATTAAGTGTTTGTATATGGATTAGCCTTGTTGTTCCTTATATATATATATATATATACACCTTAGTCACTTTGGTTTTGCTTCCGCCTGAATTGTTCAGTCTGACCAAGGTCAAGCTTGTTGCCCCATCTTAGACCTACAACTTAACGTGGAATCCAAACCTCGACCCGTGGTGGTCAGAAATTACAAACTTCTTGCCCGGACTCGATCTCGCTACCTCCCGATCAGCAGACCAGCATCTTGACCACTAGGCTATTCTGGGTTTCCATTTACGAGCATGTACAGTTGCCCGCATATGTAATGTTCCTCGCCTCACAGGCGACTCCGTACATGTGGCAACGCCGCAGCGATAGTCAAGGTACCCCAACTTGGAAAAGGTGGGGTGGAGGGGGAGCAACCTAGTCCAACAACATATAACATTGACATACAGCTAAGGGGCCGTTCAAAAATTACGTAACGCTATTTTTGCTGAACCTGACGCCCACTGTAACGTTCCGTAACGTGTGGGGTGTTGGGTGGGGGAAGTGTCACATAACATTTTAAGGAGTGCCTGGTCTAGCGTTACAGAACGTTCCTGGGGGATCTGGGGTGTCAAGTTTTAGCGAAAACAGCGTACGTAATTTTTGAACGGCCCCTAATTGTAATGTCGGAGTTCAACACTGTTCACGATCATATTAATCGTTTATCTTTATGAACACAGTGTTTACTAGTCTTATACAGTAATAAGGTTCCATTATGATTACTGCAAGTCTATATGAACAGATACCACAGTACAATGTTTTATATACTAGTGAATTTGAGCCAAAAATAGACATTACACAACCACCCTCCACACTCCCTCATTCCCCTTCCCCACCCACCAGTCTCGCATGTATATATATATATATATATATATATATTGACACTGAGCGAAAAAAAGATTGGTCCATCCCTATTACCTCTGGGAGGTAGAGAGGCAGAGAGAGTTAGTGGGAAATGGCTTATCGATTGTTACACAAAGAACTTTTTAACAGTTTCGATCTGAATAACAGTAACTGATTATCAAAATCACATAAGAATGATCCACGGTTATATTAGCATAAATATATTTATATATACTTATAAATTCATACAATATTATACTAATGTTTGTGAAATAACGTTGATGGGCCAAACCGTGGTGTTGACATGGTTACTGGCTGTCGCCGTCCAGAAGCGACTACATATGGGCGTGTCAGTGGAAACCGTAAGGTGACGGTAACATGAAGCAGGATATCACTACCGGTTTGTGGCTGATGCCTATTATATTAATAGTGTTTTCCAGATTGTATTTGTATTATCAACGTGAAGAGATAATGATTTAATCATGATGGACAGATAAAGCCATTAATGTTTTCCAGATTTCCTGTTGCATTATCAATGTGGGGATATTATTAGATCTTAACAAGGAATATATACTAGGGAAACTCAATATATTTGGCCCACCCTTTTTTCTTAGCTAAATAATAGGCCATGGGGTGAAATGTCTTTTGGGCCGTAAGTTTGAACTTTCTGCGCTTCACATAACCGGATTTTTCCAGTTTCAACCTCCTCTCCTTGTATAAAACCGCTTTTAAACGCCCTTCTATAAAACCGATGGTTAACGAAGTTTCGAAAATGGCGTCTGACAGTGATGTGCTTCGTAAACAGAGAGCTGCTATCGAGTTCTTAACCGCAGAGAAGGAAACAGTTGGAAATATTCACAAACGTCTACAAAACGTTTACGGAGATGCTGTTGTTGATCGAAGCACAGTTGGACGCTGGTCTAAACGTGTGAGATCATCGGAGAGAGGGAGAGCCAGCCTCGATGATGAGCCACGCAGCCGTCGGCCGGCATTGGCTGACATCTCACACTGTGCAACGTGCTAACAGCATCATTCGATCAAATCGGCGTGTCACATACAAGGAGCTATCACTTGAGCTAGGAATTAGTGAAGGAAGTGTGAATACGATAATTCAGCAACTGGGATACTCAAAAGTGTGTTCACTATTTTTGTTCCTCGCGAACTGACTGAAGATCACGAAGCCCAAAGAAAAGAAATTGCTTCTGAGTCGTTGGTTCGATACGAGACAGAAGGGGATGACTTCCTTTCACGAACTGTGACTAGGGATGAGACTTGGGTGCACCACTTTACTTTGAACCTATAAAAAAACGCCAATCCATGGAGTGGCATCACGCAGACTACTCACGCAAGAAAAAGTTCAAAATGGCTCCCTCTGCACGAAAGGTTATGGCCACCATCTTGTGGAACATGAAAGGGGTGATTCTGGTGGACATTATGAAGATAGAACAAACAATCAACTCAGAAGCATATATTGCTACTCTACAGAGACTCCAGAGACGTATAAAGCGAGTTCGACCGGAGAGAAAACTGGAAGAAGTCCTTCTTTTGCACAATAACGCAAGACCACACAACAGTTTGCAAACAAGAGAGGCCATCACAAAAATGCGCTTGACTATGTTACCCCACCCTCCATACAGCCAGGATCTGGCACCTTCAGACTTCCATTTGTTTGGGCCAATGAAGGATGCTATTCGTGGAAGAAAGTTTCAGAATGACGATGAGGTTGTTGAGGAGGTTAAGAGGTGGCTCCAGCGGAACCCAGCCGACGTTTACCAGCAAGGAATAAAGGCCCTTGTTTCGAGGTGGAGGAAAGTCGTAGAAAAGGATGGAGACGATGTGGAAAAATAAAAACTTGTAAAAAAGGTATGTAACTACTTGTGTACAAAATTTCTGGAACTTACAAGGAAACTTGGAAAGAAAAAAAAAGGTGGGGCAAAATATATTGAGTAGCCCTCTTATATACTGTACAATAAAACACCAATTCTTTATTACAACAAATATGCAATGATTCAGAAGTTTTACTTAATAGTTTATCATACAAAATGATAAAGTCATACAAAATTCTCACAATTTGCCATATATTAACATAAATGGCGGAGCTATACCCGGTTCATAGTTAGTATTTGGTCCATCCCCATTATTGTCCATTACAGATGCAACCTGGTTATGTATGATGTGTGGGTTCCTTTGGAACATCTCCCACTCAGCCATAGTGTGATCTAGCAGCTGGCGGCTGGTCCGCTCCTGCCTAGGCTCCCACAAGTTCACCACATTCCCCCACACGTTCTCAATGGGGTCGAGGTCACACCCCTTACTAGGCCAGTCCAGTAGTTCTAGATTTCGCCGCTCCTCAAACCACCTAACAATCCTGGCGCTGTGGTTGGGAGAGTTGTCCTGCAAATGGATTTTAAATATTAAAAGTAAAATTATATCTTATCCATACACTTCATCAGTAACCCACTATTCGAGATAGGTTTTAACCCCTATGTATTAAGGGTTTCTCTCAGATAAATGTAAGTGTGCGCCGTTATACAAATAATACAGTCTGCAGTTATCCAGAATAAAATCCTAGTGTTGTCATAGTACTGATAGAGTTAAAGAACAATTTTATGACCATTATTCGTCCCATCTAAATGTGGAAACCGGACATACAAATGTGTGTAATACATAAATCTTACTCTAGTAATAGTATGATATTCTATAACACACAAATACAACATACCTGCATAAAGATAATCTGCTCAGGATAAGGCAAGGCATACGCGCGTACAGAAGGCAGCATCACCTCCTCCATGCTCTCTATATATTGATCTGCCGTAAACCTCCCGTGGATCTCAGTCAGCTCTCCTAGTCCTTGCAGGTACATCCATCCCCACACATTCGCCGTCACGTGCCTACTCCGTACCACTTCGTAAATATTTTGGCGGGCATATTTCGTGTTGTCCTGTCGCCAACCGAAGACGGCCGTGAGTTGTAGACGCAAACTTTTTCTCGTCAGAGCAGATAACTCTGCTCTAGTATGCGAGATCATCATTTATATGCTGGCGAGCAAACGAGAGCCTGGCCTGACGATGTCGTTCCTCGATCCTCTCTTTTTTGGCAGGAATACGATGGTGATATCCTGCTTCATGCAACCGTCTCCTTACATATGTAGTGTCTCCCGAATGACGAATGCGTTGGTGATAGGATCGTTCTGCACTTCGTTGATTATTCTCCGGTCTTCTGGGGTGGTCTTTCTTGGTGTCCCACACTTAGGACGATCTAGCAGATTCCCAGTCTCCTGCCACCTCTGCACCCAGCATCGAACAGAAGGCTTCGAAATTCTCAGTTCCATGGCCGTCAGCTACAGAGAGGCCTGCTTCCCGCATACCAATTATCCGGCCTCGCTGTGCAATTTTATCTTGAGCTGGATTCATTTTCAGAGTCGGTGTTCGTCATACGGTGTAGAAATATGGTATGAATATAGATCATGCCAGTAACCATGTTAACACCTCGGTTTGGCACATCAACGTCATTTCACAAACATTAGTATAGCAATGTATGAGTTTATAAGTATATATACTGTAAACCAGGTTAATTTTACGGCAGCAAATTTTCGCTCTTTCATATCATTGGACGAGTTTGCGGCATCATAATTTCGCGGTCAACAGTTGCTAGTTTTAATCTTACAGATTAAAATGACGTCATGAATGACGACATTTATTCTGGAGTGTGATTGGTCGAGGTTGAGGTCATATATCAAGGCAAGTTTTACCTCTTGGTATGCGGATAAAGTTTCAGCAGCAGTCAAAGTAAATGAATCTCTCGGTAAGATAGATTTGAAGCTCCCCACACTAGGGTGTCCCACTTATGATCTTTTTTTCAGATCCATTGAACATATCTTTATTCCTGTTAAAAATGATTCACTTTTACTAATATATCAAAAAAAGATTCAATTTAACAATTTTGGGGTCCCCGACCCACCCCCGAAAATGCCCCCCCCCTGAAAATGCTAGAAATACCCATTTTTTGTATTGTAATCAACCTAAATGAACAAGATTTTTGTCAAATATCAACATATTTGATATCAAAAGAAAGGTAATTCGAAGCTTTATTCAGTAATGTACAAGAAACGGTAGTAGGGTGTTACCGTCCCCCTTAGAGCATCATCCCAATGCAGTTCTGCGGCGATGGGCCTCGAAAGGATAAGACGAGTAAGAACTTTATTCATCTTATCGAATCGAAGTGGGAACAACTTGGTTAACATTAGGTTAAAATTATATAAATTAAAATACTTTAAGCTTTTGACAATGTTAACAAAGCCCCAGCGTTCTTTTTTTATTTATTTCTCAAAAATAACACAAAAAGATCTTCACCAATAACATAAGAAAATAAAGGTTAAAACAAAAGAAAGTAATCTTAGGAACCCTTTGCACTTAAAGCAATGAACAAACCTTTATTCGCTTGAAACAAAGCTTAAAATAAAAAACAAAAACAAATAATCTTAGTTACATTTTAACCTCAGAGCAGTGAACAAATTTTTTTCGTCATGTTTGGGATTGCATGTCTATTTTGTTCAACGACCTGCAAAAGTTGTTGAAACTCATTTTCATCCTTACAATGCCCATGAAAATCTTGCATGAACTTGACGCTACGCTCTGCCGTGTCATTTACTACGTTGGCAGACGAAATAAGGCCCCTCATTCTTTTAAAATCGTCATCTTCTTCCCATAATGATAAGGGTTTCTTAATCCATTCCCTAGATGAGTTGAGAAGTCTGAATAGGTACCAAGATCTTGGACCTATGAGACGATGAAGTCTGACACCCTGCTTCAGAATAGGGAAGATAGGCTGACCTGGTGTGAACTCTTGAGGAGGCTCATATTTTGTTAATTCTTTGGCCATCTTAACCTTTTCTTCATTATTAACAGAGCCAAACAAAGCCATGGGGACGAACTCTTCAGTCAAGTACCAATAATGACCTCGAAAAATGGCTGGGGCAGATTCGGCAACCTCACTGCCTATTTTTTTGTATTTTATCAATTCATTGTAGAATCTAAGATCATTTACAGGAGCGTCGGATGATTTAGTACAGGATGAGGATAATTTTTTCTGCCAATTCTCTTAGTCATCGCGAGGAAGGGAACTCTTTTGGTTAAGAATATCATTCATGAAACTGATGCTGGATTCTCTCATATCTCTTAAATACCTATCTTTTATTTCAAAGTGTCTGTGAGGTAGTTTAGTGTGAATATTTTTCCAAACACTTTCTCTAAAGTTCTTGAAGGCTTCATTTTCAGGTGAATTAGTTTTGCCAAATATTCTGATGTAGACAGTAGCCAAAATCCTCTCAGAAATATGATGACGACATGCCATACACAGTAATTTTTTCCAAGAAGTTCTTCCACCTTTTGGCATGCACCTTTTTTCCATCCGGTGTTTGAGGCAGTTGTATCAAATACTAGCCCATACACATTGTCTTCTAGCTTCCATTCTGAGATGGTTTCAAACACGCTTGTTGCATGTTGCTTGAGCTGATCCGGTACTGTCTTTGATTTTTGCTACGGAGAATAATTTCTCAAAATCATTTTCCCCAGTAACTTGTATTGCCAATCTTTCCTCCTTTCCACCTGATAAATTAGAGATCATTTTGCTATCCCAATGGATCAGAACACACTGGGGAGGAACGAAATCAGCTTGGATGTCCTGACACGTTCTTTTTCTTCATATTGTAGCTGCTCGAGCTGAAGTAGTTTTGGATATGCTCATTTCTTCTATGTTTATGCCACACTCTGCGGCGACAACTGATGCAAAAACTGTACGTTGCCTTATGGAGAGTCTAAGACTATCTACTGTGTTTGATACGAGTGTTGATTGAAGCAAACTACTTGGTCTTGGTTTTGATGGGCCTGGCTGGGGTTCTGGAGAATATTCTTCACCTGAAGAATTATCTGTCATCACTCTCAGTGATGGTTGGATTGCCTGATCTCTTTTCCAATGCTTTTCGTTCAGTTTCTCTCATTTGTCGCTTTCTTTCTTCATCGAATCTTACTTCTTTCCTTTGCACTTTTGACACATAAGCTTTACCTAAAGGGCCAAGACACATCTTCCTCTCCCCTCTTTGGTCTTCTAGGAAATTTATGCCCTCTTTAATTTGTTCCTGAGTTCTTAGGGAATCCGTTCTTATCTCATGAAATACGTTTTGTGTAGAAATATCAAACAGATCATTCAACTGAGCCAAGTAACTTTGTTTTATCGTTTCATAACATTTAGCTTTTTCGCTCTTTATTACTGTTTCATGTAATTTTATCAAGTTTAGTAGCATGGTTCGTGGGGTTTTATGTCTTACGACATCCTTTGATGGAATGCCCGCTTTTTCCCAAATTGTTTGAACTTTTTTCAAAACATTCAAAATGTTTTCCTCTTTGGAAATATTAGGGCCTTGCATTTGTTTTCTTCTGAGGTAGAAAAAATGCTTCAAAACATCTGATGGCAGCATGCATCCCTCTTGGCCACTTAGATCATCCTTTAATGCATTAAGCAAAGAGTCGTAGTTTGTTGGATTGTTTCTTAATACAGCTTTATTTTTATTCATTCTTACAATTAATTAAGATATTAAAATTAAATTAATTAACTAATCAATTAATATAATTGTATCTTGCAAGTGGTTAATATTGTATTTAAGTCCACAATTATACAAGAACAATTACGCAGAGAAAATATAACATACGCGCATACAACTCAACTAGCAGCCAAAAACACATTACATATTTATTAAAAGTGAACCATTTCTAACAGGAAAAAAGGTATGTTCAATGGATCTGAAAAAGATCATAAGTAGGATACCCTACTCCACACTGAAACCTATTCATGCTAAATGGATTGTCTCTGCATGGAATAACCTACACAAAATGAGGGAGACCATTCGGAAGGGTTGGAAAATTAGCGCATTCATGATATTCTTGTTATACAGTAATAATACAGTATAATTTAAAATGTTTTTACTGCTTTTACTTTACAATGTTTTATTACAATATACTAAATTTACTTTTCAAATAAAGTATTTTAATGATCTACGTTTTATTTTATTACTATCTTCCAAGGATTAGTTTATAGTGTCAAATTTTCGCCTGCTGGATATTTTCGCCTACGCGAAAAAGCGAAATTTCCTGCAGGCGAACATTTTGCATTCACTAGTATATAAAAAGTTATATTGTAGTAGCTGTTCATATAGATTTGCAGTAATCATAATGGAACCTTATTATTGTATAAAACTAGTAAACTACGTGGAGTTCAACGCTGTTCACGGTCATATTAATTGTTTATCTTTATGAACACATACTTGGCCTCGGTTGCCCCTCCTCCAACCCACCTTCCCCCAGTTGGGGCACCTTGACCAACACTGCGGCGTTGCCACATGTACGGAGTCGCCTGTGAGGCGAGGAACATTACATATGCGGACAACTGTACCAACTGAATTTTTTGTATGGTAGGATGAACAGCTGGGTGAGCGGAGCTCCGCCTGTCATTTCCGGGAATCAAACCCGGGGCTGGTGGAATTGTAATCAACGAAGCTACCTAATATATATATATTATAATATATATATATAAGTGTGTGTGTGTGTGTGTGTGTGTGAAACAAAAATGCCCCACCAGGATTCGAACCCGCGACCTCCTTAGTAGAAGACGCGAGCGGGATATGAAGTTAACACAATCCTGTTATATTGTTATATTTGTAAACGACCGAGGAAAGAAAGCGCTTTCGTGTCCAGAGGTGTTTCATGATGTTAACCCTCTCGATCTCGAGGTAATGGCAGCATTTAATTAAAATCTCTCTAGTACTATAAGATGAATAAAACACATAAGCAAAGCACACGTGGATTTTGAATGAAATCCCAGAGCTATACCAAAAAGATTTGAATTATAATATATATATATATATATATATATATACACACACACACAGTATATTAGTGGTGGACCGGATGTCAGTTTTCCAACATATGCGGATGCGGATGCGGATCTTTAATTTCAATATCCGCGGATGCGGATATTTAGTTAATCTATCAATATAATATAGAATTATGAATATATGACATAATTTTTCAAATTTCGTGATATTACTATTATGGCAGGTAATGCATAAGAATTAAAATTAATATTAATGTTTTCATTATGATAAAAATAATAACTTTCTTAAGAGTTTCAGCCACAGAAATTGAATGAAACAAGTTTCATTCAATTTTCTGTGTTACCAGCTATTTATATTTTGAGGTTTATATATTTGTTTGTTCATTAATAATTAATACTTTACATGAAATGTGCATGACTGGGCCTTATAAGCTACTTTATAAGCTAATTTAATTGTAAATTGCATAATTTATTAGAGGTAATATTCGCATAACATCCGCAGTCAGAAGTGCGGATGCGGATGTTAAAAATGATGTGGATGCAGATATCTGGTCCACCACTAATATATATATATATATATTATATATATATCCATGATTCACGCTTACTTAGAATTAAGTGGGAGTAGGTAAAAAATCTCAAAAATCTCATTTGAATGCTGCGCAGTAGATTCTCATTACCTAATCGCATTTTTCTTTTTGGCGCAGGTTGTCGGTGGACTCAATTCCGGATAGAGTCACTCAACGCTCGGATTCGAGAAAACATCTGAGACACAATTTTGCTACTGGAAAGTCCAAAACTATTTTCAGAACTTGCGAACCCACTATTAATTCTCTCTCTACTCAAGCAAGAAGAAGCAGTTTCAGGTACGAAAGATAGATAAGAGAAATAGATAAGGTAGCTGGATGTATACGTACATATATACATGTTACACACAGACCGTGCATGGAACGAGGAACTCTTCTGGGAAAATTAAATCCACTATAATCCGAATAAGTAATGGTAAATGACAAACACTAGTTATAGTTACAGTGGATTTAATTTTCCCAGAAAAATTCTTTGTTCAATGCACGGTCTGTGTAACATAAAAGTTTCTCAGGGACCATTCTGAGTTGTATCACATGTATACATATACACATACATAGAGATGGAGAGATAGAATAGATATTCCGTTGACAGTCACATTACAATTCATGATGTTTGTCGTGTACATGTGTCCACTTTCGTAAGGGCGTAGAAAGACCAAATAAGTATATTAAACTACCTGTGTAAACTTACCTACGTAATAATATGAACTTTTTCTTTAAAGCAAACCACTCTGTTTCACCAAAAATATAAACTGCCACTTAATGTAATGACGAGAGAGAGAGAGAGAGAGAGAGAGAGAGAGAGAGAGAGAGAGAGTTCATTACTCTTGTTTACTGCGTTGCAAAGAAATAAGGAACGAAAATTGCAATATAAACTAACGCAAGTGTTCAAAATGTTTTCATTTGCATCGGAACACGTCTGACATCGAGAAAGAACAGAACGATGCATATGTGCGCATGTATCAGGTGAGATTGTAGCGCAGGCGTTGACAATGCGTTGACGAAGTTCATGCAAGGAAGCCGGTTTTCTGGCGTATACAGTGTTTTCCAGTTCACCCGAAGATAAAAATTGAGGGTTGTAAAATCTGGGTATGTTGGGGTGATTCAACTGGACCACGGCGCCCTATCTTCAAATAAAGTGTGTATAAAGTGTTTGGAATACACACACACACACACACACACACTGTTTTGAGTTGTATCACACTATATATATACATAAAGTAACTTGGTCTTTTATACTTTGTGTGCAAAACATGACATAAAACCAACTTTTTCTTTGTTTTGATGATCCGCGAATACTTACGCAGAATTACCTTCCAACCTCCCTGACAAAATTCTGTCGCCTTAAAGAAGATGTCACTGGCACGGGGGATGAATTCTACACAATGAGATGTCAGTTTAAGACAAAAAATTTAAGATAGAACCAACATAATTACTTACGTTCCTTGAAGCTAAATTCTGTCTCCTCAAACAAAGATAAATTAAAGAAAACCGTATGAGGTATGAAGCTGGAGCTAAACTGAGAGAGAGAGAGAGAGAGAGAGAGAGAGAGAGAGAGAGAGAGAGAGAGAGAGAGAGAGAGAATATTTTTATATTTATTTATTCCTGTATTATCTCTCTCATCTAAAACTTTGTCTGAAAATCTATAATGAAAGATCTGTTCTCTCTCTCTCTCTCTCTCTCTCTCTCTCTCTCTCTCTCTCTCTCTCTCTCTCTCTCTCTACTGTAACTTTTGTTTATTTACGAAGCATCTATTAAATTTTGGAAAAACAAGCACATTTCGAATGCACATTTTCCAAACTTATCCAAAGAATAATCGAACAAAATATTCAATAAGAAAAAATTTAAATCTTTCGAAATAACAACAAAAACAACTTTTACTATTACTGTTACGAAAATAGAGAAGGTACAAAATAAGTGAAGAAGAGGAGGGAAAATCGAGCAGTAAATTTATATACAGAGAGTCTGTAAATTTTACTGTATTATTTTTAAACTAAAGAACCATGAAAGGATTTCGTGTATATATATATATATATATATATATATATATATATATATATATATATATATATATATATTTGCAGGATAGAAGAAAAATACCTACTGACTGGTAATTTTGGATTACCTGAAGATCAGGGCCCCCAGCTTTCTTTAGTTAGCCTTATAAGGCTAACTAACGAAAATATCACGACCTAACTAAGCCAATCGTTAGATCAACTGTACGCCCTTGACGATTGGTTAGGTTAGGTCGTGATATTTTCGTTAGTTAGCCTTATAAAGCTAACTAAAGAAGGCTGGGGGCCCTGATCTTCAGGTGATCCGTAATTTCTTGTAGTTTCGGGAAAATAGTTCGCCTACAACTTATAATTAAAAAAAAAAATTACTAATTACTTAATAATACTTTTTCTTTGATTCTTTACTGTTTTTGGTGACAGTAATAAAATTTCAAAAAAACAAAGTCTACTCATTAATAATTAGTAATTTTTTACGCTTTTTAGAAATTTCATATCTATAGGCGAACTTTTTTCCAGAAATTTTACAACTGGTACTACGTGGTATTTAAATTAGTACAGTAATTCAGGCAACGAAATTATGACGTTTGTGAAAATTTAAATTAACGTGATTCTGATCAGCGTGGAGGGCCAGAAACAAGCACAGAGTTCAGGCCAACCAGTTCGACCCATTGCTCTAACTCCTGTAGTATTATTACCAGCATCATCGGGGTTTGAAGTCGAACCCTGACCTCAATATCTTCACTTCGCTTATAGGGAAACGGTGTCACTCACTGACCTATGGACGCTAGTTTAAATTACTGTAAACCTTTTACTGTTTCACGCACTCACTTTTGACATTTTTTACTGATGTTTACATTACTTTTTACTTTTAAATTTACTTTTTTACTGTTCCAAATAATTCAGAAACTGTAATATCCAAATTTCGGCTCTGTTCTTGTCTTTCTCTTCTTTCTGTTGCTATTCCTTCGGGACGAATACTACACGTAACGCTTCAGAATTAATCTTAGAGCTTCACTCATGAGAATATTTACTTCCGAAAAGTTAAATTCTCAAAATTAGCTCCACAACACGTTTTTTCATCAAATTGTTCCACCGTGTTCTCCAAAGGTTAGCACTTAGATTTTTTCTTCAAATTAACTCCTTGATATTATTATTATTATTATTATTATTTTATACATATATATATATATTAGTGATGTAGGTCACATCCGCATCCGCGGAACATCCGCACATTTTCTCGCATCCGCATCCGCACTTTGGACTGCGGATGTCGTGCGGATGTGGACCGTTGAGATAAAATGTCATTAATAAGCGGAAATTATCAAATTCTACTATATTAATAGAACTAGTTCATTGTGCGCAAAAGTGATGCAAGCGACAAGACGAGAGGCTGTTCTTGTATGAAGTTACTCTCTTGCAACCTACTTAGATCCACGTTACAAAGCCAAGTTATTTTCACCTAGTACATTAGAACGAGTTAAATCATCACTTGGCAAAGCAGTTGAAGAGCTTCAATCTCTTGAATCTGTCGCTTCGCCACCCACCAAAAGAATAAAAGTTTCAGTGACAGAACCAACACATTCAACAAGCAAATCTATCACAGAATCTGTCTCTCAGTTTCTTGAGTCAAGCAGCAATGACGAGACCTACGCGATGTCAAAAGATGTAGTAAAAATGATCGAGAGCTATCACCAAGAAAAACGCCTGGCTGCATGTGACAATCCTATTAGTTGGTGGAAAAATACGCAGAATATCTATCCATACTTGAGTAAACTTGCAAGGAAACATTTAGCCTGTCCTCCAACAAACGTACCAAGCGAGAGATTATTTAGCAGTGCTGGATTAATATATGATGAAAAGAGAAACAGACTGGCAGCAGAAAAGGCAGAAAAATTAATGTTCCTTAAGCATAACCTTCCTATAATTAAGTTTGAACATTAAACGATGAACATCTTAGTTTACTTTATTTTAATTACTCATTTATAAATATGCCTAATAAAACTTTAAACTTAATATAAATAGTTATCAAGCTAATTAAAGATCTCTTTCTATAAGGGTGGAGGTTGGGGAAAGAGGTCGGTGGGGTGCATTTGAGTTAGGTTCACGTCCCGCATCCTGGTAACACAATTATGGTTTCTAATTGTGGCTGAAACTCAACAAAATATAACGAATTTATTTGCAGACGAATTCACTAATTGATTTCTATATTAGTTAGATGCTTGATATTATTTTATATGTTCAGAGAAAAGTACAGCAATTATTGTACAATTAATCAATTATACTACATTATAGCTACAGCTCTCTCTATATAATAACTTATTATATACGTTAAACACAACAAATCTCGAATATATCCTAAAAAATAACGAAAATGTAGACATCCGCATCCGCATCCGCGGATGTTGAAATCAAACATCCTCATCCGCATCCGCATCCGCGGATGTGAAAAAAATGACATCCGCTACATCACTAATATATATATATATATATATATATATATATATATATATATATCAGTGGCGACTCGTGACATTTTTGTTCAGGCATGCAATGTTATGGAATGGAAGAAAAACATCCGCCTAACCCTCTTGCCCAAACTTTGCATATTGTTTACATAGAACTTAGCAAGTTAAAGGTGTTTTACAAACTTTTGGGGACCTCTTTGAAGGAAAGTTCATTTAATGTTAGGCTTAAATATTCGAACAAAAAATTAGACATATTTATATATAGTAGTTACCGAATTGATCTAAAGAAAAAGATACAAATTTAAAATTTACCTTAAATAATTGTGAAGCATTATTTGAATTGAAATTCTGCTCTCCTAGTTTTCCTGCAAAATTCTTCGATGACCAAATTGTAAAAGTACTCTCGATTCTCCATAAGCTTCTTGAGGAAATTTTTTTCAATTGAAATTAAGGCAAGATTAGATAGCCTTTCTTCACTTTGGGAACTCCGTAAATAACTTTTAATTCTTTTAAGCGCAGAAAATGATCGCTCAACACTTGCTGTCGATATTGGTATAGTTAGAATCAAATTCGTCAATTTATATATTTCCCTAAGACCTTTGTGCATTTCGCTTTCCAGTAGATATTTTAGGAGCTCAGCAACATTCTTTTTGGCAAAAGATTTGTGCGAATATAAAACACACAATTCAGAACGGAGACGAGGAAACTCAAAAAATGAATTGTAGCTTCTTTTCAAAGATTCAAAAGCTCTCTCTGGGAAAGTAACATCATAGAACTCAAATTTTTTGCAATCTAAAAGCTCAATGAATTCCAATTTTTCCATTGAACTGAAACGCTCTTTCATTTGAAGAAGTATATTATCGAATATTTCATGAAATAGTTGACTATACTTCTCTTGTGGAGAAAGACTCTGTTTCCTTTTACATACAGGTTCACCACATCTTTCTGTTATCAAGTCCCACATATCTGCAAATTTTGTATCCCTTATTTGTTTGATTTTTTTCATAGTGCTTTCAACGGTGATTGAGCTATACACAATATCCATAGATTTTGTTTGCAGCACATTAAATAGATATTCAGTAAAAGGAAAAATTGAAGAAAATACTTCTAATAAAAAATTAAAATCGAAAGTATCGATACCAGCAAGCAATCCGCGTGCACTATTTTTTGTTTTTTCATCAAATTTCTTTGGGTTTTCAAGAATGCTTTTTAAAAGATCTATTATATCTTCTTTATTTTCCTTAACTCTTTCAACTAGACGAGATGAATAGTTCCACCGCGTTGGAGCCAGTTTAGGGAAACGCTTTCCAACAACTTTGTCAAGCATTGAAGTTCGCTTAGTTGAACTGCTGAAAAATGATGACAAACTTCCTAATACTGAAAAAAAATTATTACATTCGGAAATTTCAGCGACAGCTTGGGATAAAACAAGGTTAAGTTTATGGGCGTAGCAGTGAAGAAAAATAGCCTCTGGTACAGTTTCTCTAATCTTTGTTTGTACTCCATTAAGATCGCTCCCCATAACAGCAGCACCGTCGTAGGTTTGAGCAACTAATTTTTTCAAACAGCCCAGTTCACCTAGTTGCCTTATAGATAAATCAGAAATCGCTCCTGCACTTCTATCATTGCTGACGTCATTGAATTTTATAAATCGTTCACAAATCTCTCCATGTTTATTAACATAACGAACAACAGTAGAGAGTTGAGAAAAACAGCTGACATCAGATGTTTCATCTAATAAAATCGCCACATACATGCAGTCGATAAGCTCACGTTTTATTTGTTCTAACATAACTGCACTAATAGATTGAATTATGTCATTCTGAATAGCAGATGATGTTCCCTTAAAAACAGTAGCAGTTTTTAAATGGTTTTGAAGCTTTTCATCGAATTCTCACATACAAAATACCAATTCAATATAGTTACCCCTATTATCAGCGTTTTCTTCTTCATTGTGACCGCGAAATGCTAATTCTTGCATACCTAAAAAACATGTTATCCTAATCAAACGTTTCAAAATTTCTCGATTCTTATTAACTTCTTCTTTATGTCTGGAAATGGCAACTGATTTCTGCTTGTCGAGTATTAAATCAATTCTTTCTGACTTTCCAAATGTTTTAAGATCAAGAAATGCATTTATGTGAGCAAGAGATTTTTCATGGCGAGAAATTGCAGTATGTAAATTGTTTAAATCGTCGTATCCACGACTAACAGAATTCCACACAGAGTTATCTCTTGAAAATAGGAAACACGACCAACAGTACAATTTGTTATTTGAAATATTTCCACATAACCAGGGAACATCATCATACAGCTTAGGATTAAATTTCCTAGTGAAGCCTTTATTTTCTTTGCTTAAATTCAAATGTGGAATGAAGCCTTGTCAGAATTGCCAGATGTTACTTTTTGGTGAATGCACCTATAAAACTGAATGCATGCCGTATTATTTTCATTAATTAAAAAAATCAGAACAAAGCTTTTTAATTATTTTTAGTAAAAATATTAAGTAAATTTTCTAAGCATATTTTAAAACATATTGCCTTTTGAATTTAGCTATGAGGCTCAAAAAAAATATCTTATGGATAGTGAGAAGTCTCCTTAAAAATTGCCCAAGGCAAGGCGGTGTAAACAAAATCATGTCTTATTTCACTAGACAATTAAGAACATTTTTCTGTACCCAGACTGAATTAGTGAATGCTTTAGCTACAAGTATTTCGATCTGTGTACAGAAAAATGTTCTTAATTGTCTAATGAAATAAGACATAATTTTGTTTACACCGCCCAATAGCCAGTACATGCGTGATTGAAGCCTTAGCCTATTTTTAGTTTCTGAAAATTATTTTTGTCAATTATAATCCTTACTTAGATCTGAAAAGAGAACATATTTAACACATGCATTGCATTGCGTTGCATTCATTAAGAAATCGCCACTGATATATATATATATATATATATATATATATATATATATTCCAAATGTCAGGAAAATCCTCAATAAATATAATATTTATTAATGATTCGAATTATTAAATAATAATAAATAATTAATTTGCTTTAACCTTAACCTTATTTTGCTTCCGGCTGAAGTGTTCATTTATTAATGATTTTAATCAAATAACAAATAAACAATTCATCTAAGCAATAATTTTTCATAACGGGTAAATATGTAGTTTCATGGCCACCTATTTTGTTTTGGCAACACCCATGACTCCTATTTGACGGAAATTTGGTGTCATGAGAGATTACTAACCAACCTAGAACGACCACGTAACCTAGAGTACGCCTCACCCGAGTATAAGATTCACCCTGATTGGCCCGACGTATGAAATGGGCAGGGTTTCCGATTTTTCAGTTTTTTTTTAAAAATCTGGTGGCCCCGAAACTATATATTGGTCTCATAATAATATAATTTTCATTTCTCTCAGTTGAAGAATAAAAATTGGAAATTAAAAATAATAGTAATTGTATGACACTAAACTAAAACATAAAAAAAAATATAAAAGCAAATTTAAAAGTATCTGCCCTAAAAAGGAAAACAGACATTTTCTTTTGGGTCGTAAATTAGAAAAAACGGGACGATATGAATGTAATACAATGTTGTAGAATTTTACGTTTTTGTTAGAGATACGATCAGTAACAGTTTGTTTTAGGTTTATAAAATGGGTTGTAGACAGTTCGTTTAATTTTTTCCTGTACAAGAAATCAGAACCATTTTACCCATTCAAAGCCATGCTGTTCTTTGATGGGTACATGTTGTTCACATGCATAGTAAATATAGTACGTGTTGCTTGCAAAATGAAACTAAATTTTTTGTTCTACATGAAATGACATCTTAGCAAAGAGTTATAGAAAATGGCACTTAAATTCTCTACTACTTCGAAAGACGAAATAACGTGAGCGAATATCCAGTGAAAGCCGTTCTTAAATGCAACCATACTACTAGCAAAAAAGCGCTGATATTTGGTATGAATTTCAACAGTACTGTAAGGTGACGTGAAGTTGAACAAATGTTCTTTTGTTTTAAGTAACTAGGCCTAAATTATTTATAGATATTAAAGAAACACCAACATATCTAATATTATTACGGTCTTCCTGTTTAAAAAAAAATCATTTTCACCTTCCAAGCAATCCACCCCTCTCAGACCTTTCTCGAACACCCTGTGTGCATTAAAATTATCAGTGTTCCTAATTAAATAAGATTAAGTTAATTTTATCTTATTATCATTATTAACATTTAAAAGAATGTTAGATCCATCAATGCCAGTACGATGATTATTTTCAAGACTGTGTTTGTGTAAAGCAGAATTGCTATCTGCAGTATTCAGACTGTATTTAGGTTGATATAATCGACGCTTAAAACCAATAGTTTCCTCGATGTAGCACTTTTTAAATCCTTAAGAGGTACGAGTGTGTATATATATATATATATATATATATATATATATATATATATATATATATATATATATATACAGGGTGTTTGAAAACTTTCTGTACAAATTGTAATGGGGGATAGGCAACACCAAGACAAACCCTTTTCGTCTATAAGTGTATGTCCGCTGACGTCACCATTCGGCGCGAGAGGGCGCCGCTGCAATTGGCTAAAAGGTGAAGTGGGCTAGACTCGCGCTTGCCGCGGGCATTCTTAAATCGGACGTAGTACGCGTAACATGTTTATTTAAAGAAGGCATGTTTATTTAAAGAAGGTGCTGAAAGTTGCGAACGGTAGCATCAATGCATGCCCGACAGCGTCGAAGCATTGACCGACGTACACGTCGAAAGATTCCCGGCATTTCGGGAACAGTTCCAGCGGCGACAGCGATTCTTGCTACTAGGTTTTCTTCTGAGTAAATGGGAGTCTCGTACACGAGGTTCTTCATGTGTCCCCACAGGAAGAAATCGAGGCTTGTTAAATCGGGCGATCTCGGTGGCCAGGCTACGGGCCCACCCCGGCCTATCCATCGGTCCCCAAAAGTGGCGTTCAGATAATCCCGCACATCATTGCTGGAGTGTGCTGGGGCCCCGTCGTGTTGAAACCACATTCGTCTACGAATAGCCACGGGAACATCTTCCAGCAGTTCCGGCAACGTTTCTTCAAGAAATATCCGATAAACCCGCCCGTCGAGTCGGGCAGGCAGCAGGTACGGCCCAATCAACTTGCCATGGACGATACCCGCCCAAACATTGACGGCGAACCGTTCTTGATGAGCATGCACCCGTGTAGCATGTGGATTTGCGTGCGCCCACACGTGAGAATTGTGCATGTTAAACACACCCTCACGTGTGAAACAGCCCTCATCTGAGAACAGCACATAAGCCGGAAAATTAGGCTGCACCGCTGTCTGCTGCAGAAACCAGCGTGCGAATTCCACACGAAGAGGGTAATCCCGAGGTTGTAATGCCTGGACTCTCTGACGATGAAACGGATGTAACTGCTGCTCGTGCAACACTCTCCAGACCAGGTCGTGGTTCACACCGAGGATACGTGCAACACCTCGCGTGCTTGCGCTTGGATTTTCCTCAAATCGCCGTAGGATTTCTTCTTCCATGTCAGGAGTGCGCACGTTTCTCTCCCGACCAGTGTCATGCATGTTTGCATGGAATGTTCCAGTTTCTCGCAGTCGCCGATGCAAATGCGCAAACGTTTGGTGGTTTGGCACACGTCTGTTTGGGAAGCGCTGTCGGTACAACCTCACAGCAGCTCTTCCGTTTCCATTGGCAGCCCCATACACCATATGCATGTCAGCCATCTCAGCAGTCGTGAAGCGCTCCATGTTACGCGTACTACGTCCGATTTAAGAATGCCCGCGGCAAGCGCGAGTCTAGCCCACTTCACCTTTAAGCCAATTGCAGCGGCGCCCTCTCGCGCCGAATGGTGACGTCAGCGGACATACACTTATAGACGAAAAGGGTTTGTCTTGGTGTTGCCTATCCCCCATTACAATTTGTACAGAAAGTTTTCAAACACCCTGTATATATATATATATATATATATATATATATATATATATATATATCGGGTGGTCCGAAAAAAATGACGCATTTTTTAAAAATTAATATCTCAGTAACCCCCTTCCTTATCATGACAATTTTTATATGCAAGATACTTTCAAACTTCTTTTTTTGAATGCAAGAAACGGAATTCTGATATCTTTTATAGTTTTCTCGCAATTAACAAAAGTAACAACATGGGTCAAAAAAACAAAAATCGCAATATAATATCCGTTTTTTATACGATATCATTTTTATACGATATCATGCGATATTTTTGCAAGTTATTACAAAACTCTACAGGAATGAACAAGTCAAATTGTGGATATTTTTATTTTTTAACAATTCGTCAGTACCCTTAATGATGTTGTCAGAGGAAGATCGTATTCTCATTAAAAATTGTTACTGTGAAAAAGGATGGAAGACTGGAAGGTTATTGCAAGAGTTTCCCGGCAAAAAGTGGAAAAGGCGTGCAGTGGAAAGACTCTTAAAGAAGATTCGCGAATCGGGAAGTACTGCCAGAAAACCAGGAAGCGGTAGACCTAAAACAGCTTCGGTTCCAGAAAATGTGGATTACATCAACGATAAAATCTGCTCTCAAGAAGATAAACCAGGAAGTCATTTGTCACAAAGAACAATTGCTAAACATTTGAATATTGGAAAGACTTCTGTACACCGAATAATTAAAGCACAAAAACTAAAAGCCTTCAAAAGAATAGTATCTTCTAGAAAAAGTGATACTGTTAAGGATAAAAGAAAAACAAGGTGCAGAAAGTTACTTGATAATTTCTCTGTCGTTGATATTAAAAAGATAGTCTTCACGGATGAAAAAGATTTCACTCTAGAAATTCCGCGAAACCGTCAAAATGATGTTGTCTACGGGCGTGGTAAAAAGTGTGACATTTCAATAAACAGATTGTATCATGAAACGTCAAGATTCTCCAAAAAGGTTATGATATCTGCAGGGGTCTCTTCGAATGGCAAGACAGATGTTCATTTTATTGAAACTGAAAAGACAAAGGTGAATTCTGCAAATTACATTGAACTTTTAAGAACAAAATTGTTGCCGGATTGTCGTCGCCTGTATCAAGAAAATGATTTCATATTTCAACAAGATGGAGCACCGTCGCATACAAGCTACGCCACACAGTCGTTTCTGATTAGCAATACACCAAAATTAATAACGAAAAATGAGTGGCCACCACAAAGCCCAGATTGTAATCCTATGGACTACTCAATTTGGGAGTTACTAAAAGAGAAGGTTTACCGAGGTCGACGAGAAAAATTCACCGAATCAGAATTAAAAAGTAAAATACTTGAATCTTGGCAAGAAATTGGCATTAATGAAGTAAGAAGTATTATTTTTGTGTGGAAGAAAAGACTTAGATTAGTGTGTCAACAGAGTGGTGGTCCAATCGATCATTTACTGTAAATTAATTAGTTAAATTTCTGATTAAATTTTTCCTTTCTCATGATATTCGTTTTTTTGACCCATATTGTTACTTTTGTTAATTGCGAGAAAACTATAAAAGATATCAGAATTCCGTTTCTTGCATTCAAAAAAAGAAGTTTGAAAGTATCTTGCATATAAAAATTGTCATGATAAGGAAGGGGGTTACTGAGATATTAATTTTTAAAAAATGCGTCATTTTTTTCGGACCACCCGATATATATATATAAGCAAACAACCACAGGGAAAAGGAAACACAAAGTCCGAGCGCTTTCGTGATATATTCACATTATCAAGGAGGAACAGAAAATAGACAGAGATTACAAAGTAAATGAGTTAAATAGACAAGCAAAAAATTCACAATCGGCATCTCAAATTAAAGGCCTTAAAGCCCTCTAAAGATTTTTTCAATTGATAACATAATCTGTAGGCTGCTAAATTACTAAATATAAAAAAAGTATATAGATGAAATTAGACAAAAAAAACAATACAGAGAACAAAAATTATTAGAATGGTTATTAACACTAATATTTAATTAAAGCAGGCAATTAATTGGCAAGAATTTAATGAAAAACAAATAGATAACGTAGATAACAAATAGATAACATAATCTGTAGGCTGCTAAATTACTAAATATAAAAGGACTATATAGATGAAATTAGACAAAACACCAGTACAGAAAACAAAAATTATTATAATGGTTATTATCACTAATATTTAATTAAAGCAGGAAATTATATGTTAACAGTTCTTACAATAATATTTATTTATTTAACCAGGGCAAACCATTAAGGGGCAAGAATGCAGTCAAGAAAACAGTAGGCCCTTCGCCAGCTTTCTGACAATGCACGAATCTAATTTATACAACCCAGGACTAATATTAAGGACCAAATCCGCATTATTCTTGATCACACTTGATTCCAGTATATTTCTGCTAACAATAGATTTACTAAACCTTAATTTGGAAGCATTTTCCCAATCAATGGGATGATTAGTATCTCTTACGTGAATGAAAATGGCGTTAGATTCCTGGCCATTTTTCCTGGCTATTTTCATTCACGTAAGAGATACTAATCATCTCATTAATTGGAAAAATGCTTCCAAATTAAGGTTTAGTAAATCTATTGTTAGCAGAAATATACTGGAATCAAGTGTGATCAAGAATAATGCGGATTTGGTCCTTAATATTAGTCCTGGGTTGTATAAATTAGATTCGTGCATTGTCAGAAAGCTGGCGAAGGGCCTACTGTTTTCTTGACTGTATTCTTGCCCCTTAATGGTTTGCCCTGGTTAAATAAATAAATATTATTGTAAGAACTGTTAACATATAATTTCCTGCTTTAATTAAATATTAGTGTTAATAACCATTATAATAATTTTTGTTTTCTGTACTGGTGTTTTGTCTAATTTCATCTATATAGTCCTTTTATATTTAGTAATTTAGCAGCCTACAGATTATGTTATCTATTTGTTATCTACGTTATCTATTTGTTTTTCATTAAATTCTTGCCAATTAATTGCCTGCTTTAATTAAATATTAGTGTTAATAACCATTCTAATAATTTTTGTTCTCTGTATTGTTTTTTTTGTCTAATTTCATCTATATACTTTTTTTATATTTAGTAATTTAGCAGCCTACAGATTATGTTATCAATTGAAAAAATCTTTAGAGGGCTTTAAGGCCTTTAATTTGAGGTGCCGATTGTGAATTTTTTGCTTGTCTATTTAACTCATTTACTTTGTAATCTCTGTCTATTTTCTGTTCCTCCTTGATAATGTGAATATATCACGAAAGCGCTCGGACTTTGTGTTTCCTTTTCCCTGTGGTTGTTGCTTATTAATAAGATCACGTGTTATTTTGTGATTTTAGTGCATAATATATATATATATTATATATATAATATATTATATATATATATATATATATATATATAGATAGATAGATAGATAGATAGATAGATAGATAGATAGATAAATAGACAGATAAATAGATAGATAGACAGATAGATAGACAGTTAAACAGTTATACAAACAAACAGATAACTGAAAAAAGAGAATAATTATCCCTAATCGAATATCATAAACAGATTACTTGCGTTATATCGTTCAGTGGCTGAAAAGTGGAGAAGATGAAAATAGCTTCCTTCTTCTGCATGCAAAAATGAGCCTTTAATGGCTCCCTTGGACTATAAAAAAAG
>JAJOZX010007608.1:0-115000 GCA_023014485.1 Bathynomus jamesi
CGCGCGATTTGTACTAAAATTCGAGCTATAAAACCTAGCACTTTGTTCGCTTTATTGACCGCTACTGTACTTTGTTTCGCCACTTTTAAATCACCAGTGACTATAACTCCTAAATCTTTTTCCTGATCTACGCTTGCCAACTCCTTCCCTGACATACTATACCCAAAATTACCGTTACGTGAACCTATATGTAAAATGTTGCACTTATCGACGTTAAATTTCATTTGCCATGTGACCGACTTCGTAACGCCGCTTCCCGGAGATCAGCGAAGTTAAGCGACATTGGGTCTGGGTAGTAGTTGGATGGGAGACCGTCCTCCGCGCCCAGATTATGATATAGCGACCCGTGGTTCGATCCCACGTAAAGCTGTAGGTCCCCCTCCGTCATATGACCTTAGATGTTGCGAAGGAGGTTAATTAAACAACCCCAATAAATTTTATAAATGTGACCGACCAATCTACGATTTTATTCAGATCTTCCTGGATTTTACCTTTATCTTCGTCATTTATCGCCCTACCACCCAACTTCGTGTCTGCTTAGTGCATTTGGCTAGTAACTAAATTTTACTAGTATATCATCTGACTATCCTAGTTCTTAATGAAAAAGAGTGTAGCCTCACATATCTGACTACCCTCACATATTTCACACGAATAAGCTAACTATTCGTAACAAGCAGTGTTGGGAATAACGGTGTTATGTAACGACGTGTTGGGAATAACGGCGTTACGTAACGACGTTACTTTTTTAGTAGCTGTAGCGGTAACGCCGTTACTTTTGAGATGATGTAACGAAAATGGTAACGGCACTACTTTTTAGAGCGATTTCAATCGTTACTCGCTACTCGTTACTTTCAAACTGATCATTTGACTAGTATCATTTATTAACTGTTAATTAGTTGTTCGCTCCTCCAAACGAGCAGGACTATTAGATGCCAATTTTGAAAAACTAGTGTTCCTGAAATCGAACAACACGCTCCTAAAAAATCTGCAAGATTAGTTTTTTTTTGGACAGGCCATTTTTTGATTTGAACTTATGTTTTGAATTTTTTGTCATATAGAGGCTTTTTTACTCTTTAGTCTTTTCTTAAAAGTAACGGTAACGGTAACGGTAACGCGTTACTTTTCCATAGAAGTAACTAAAGCGGTAACGACGTTATTTTTTATCAATGTAACGGTAGCGGTAACGCCGTTACTTATAGAAAGTAACGTGCCCACCTCTGGTAACAAGAGAGTAATAGTGCATTGACTAGTAACTAAGATTTACTCACATATTATGTGCCCACCTTAATTGTTAAAGAAATACAGTACATCCGAATACCTTCATGTACTTCACAAAAGTATTCTGTGTCCAAATATTTTAGTTTCGAAGGGAAACTAAAATATTTTTGGAAAAGTCTACTTAAAAATGGGGCCACTAAAGGGAAGATGTACCCATTTGTACTATATATTTTTTATAAAAGAAGGTTTTATAAAAAATATATAGTACAAATGGGTACTTCTTCCCTTTAGTGGCCCCATTTTTTAAATAGACTTTACACAAAAAGATTTTATTTATTTTGATTAAATATTTTATGCAGTTTTACTTTTACTGAAGTTCCTAACCTAAAAATGAGGCCAATAAACGGAAAAAGTTCTGGTTATGTTATGTTAGATTAGGTTTAGGTTAGTTTAGTAAAAGTAAGACTGCATAAAGTACTTAATCAAAAAAATAAAATCGTTTTGGGAAAGTCTGTTTCAAAAAATGGGGCCACTAAAGGAAAGAAGTTCCTACAAATGTGATCAAATATTAATTGAATGTGCAAGTGTAAAGTATTTTGCAATTAGTATGTTTGATATAATAATTCGCGCTTTTCTTCTAAAAGTTTTTCAAATGAATTTACAACTTTGACAGTTCTTATATACATTAATTCTTTAATGCCGACCGTTGCCTTATGGCAACATGAGCTTAATAATCGATTTTGAGCACTACGATCTGAATATTAGAGGTTATTTTAGCTTGAGTAGGAAAAAAATTTTAAAATAAAAATTTCATAATTCAGGCATGAAAGGGTTAACCCTTTACCGCACTGTGCGTCGAATACGTAACGTTTCAAATACACGCATTTAGCCTCAACCTACGCAAAAAGTTCGCAATAAAGGGTTAAAAAAATTGCTAATAGTGGATAGGAAAGACAAATAAATGATCGATTAATAAGTATTATTGGCCAAATGTGATATACCATATCTATGAAATAAAATTATAATAACATTTATTTTGGACAAATGGCAGGTTTGTTTTTTAATTTTCTCGTTTATATTGGACTTTCTTTATATTGGACTTTCCTTATATTGGACTTTCTTTATATTGGACATTGGACTTTCTTTATATTGGACTTTCTTTATATTGGACTTCGTTTATAGTCTATGTATTAATTAACTTGAATGTGAAACTAGTGACTTTAGCGACACTGAGAAAAGCGCGATTAGCCATACGATTCATTTCGCTTTTCAAAATTTAGTGTATCTACTAATCCAGTGGTTCTCAGCCTGGAGTACGCGAGCGAATCTTAAAGGGTACGTGACTGGGTCCTGAAAATGTAACCCTTTTAATTTTATATACGATTAACAAACGACCACGAGTCACACGGTCGTAAGGAAAGTAAAAATCGTCTATGCCTCTCGAAAATCCAGAAAATCCCTTGAAAGAGTTCAACGGGTACAGCAGAAGAAAAAGGTTAAGAACCGCTGTTAAGTAATCAATCACAAAATGAAACCTAGGCAACTGATTCAAAAGTCGAACGAGCAACTACTCAAAAGTATTAGTAAAATATTATGGTTTTCTCATATATATATATATATATATATATATATATATATATATAATTAGCTGTTTCTGAACGGCTGCGCTACGTTGTGGCGAAGTTGCAACACGACCATAAGCTTTCAGACTTACCATCGAAGTTAAGCTACTTTGAGTCTATTTACTAGTTGGGGGTGTGACTGCAAATTGCGTCAAGATGATGTAGCGACTCGTTGTTCGGATTCTGGAGATCGTATCTGCCGCACAACTCTCACCATCAGTACGGACTCTGCTAATTCTCAAGAGTCGTTCCCTTTGAAGGGTGTTATAGTTACATAAAAAAAACTTATCTCCAACTACGAGTCTCGAAGAGACGTATAATTTTTATAATAAAAAGTCATAAGACATAGTTTCACTATTCCCTGAAGTGTATTGAACTAAAAAGAGAACGCTAGAAAACAAATAAACTTTGATAGGAGAGAAATTCCTACAAATTTTTGAGAAAATAAAAACACCATTTCTAACATCGTCCACATACACACAATTTGTTCAGTAAGAGTGCACGAATGCACCGGAAAAAAAAAAAAAAAAAAAAAAAATATATATAACTCGTATATTATGATAAAACAATATTTTTACGTTCTCTTAAACAAAATTCAAGAGAAACCCTTTATATTCCACGTTCTTTCAAGCGAACAAAATAAATAAATTCAGAAACTGTATAAAGTATTCATTTTTAAATAATATATATATATATATATATATATATATATATATATATATGCACTAAAATCACAAAATAACACGTGACCTATTAATAAGCAACAACCACAAGGAAAAGGAAACACAAAGTCCGAGCGCTTTCGTGATATATTCACATTATCAAGGAATATATCACGAAAGCGCTCGGACTTTGTGTTTCCTTTTCCTTGTGGTTGTTTGCTTTATATATATATATATAATATATATATATATAATATATATATATATATATATATATATTAGTGATGTAGGTCACATCCGCATCCGCATCCGCGGAACATCCGCACATTTTCTCGCATCCGCATCCGCATCCGCACTTTGGACTGCGGATGTCGTGCGGATGTGGACCGTTGAGATAAAATGCCATTAATAAGCGGAAATTATCAAATTCTACTATATTAATAGAACTAGTTCATTGTGCGCAAAAGTGATGCAAGCGACAAGACGAGAGGCTGTTCTTGTATGAAGTTACTCTCTTGCAACCTACTTAGATCCACGTACAAAGCTAAGATTTTTTCACCTAGTACATTAGAACGAGTTAAATCATCACTTGGCAAAGCAGTTGAAGAGCTTCAATCTCTTGAATCTGTCGCTTTGCCACCCACCAAAAGAATAAAAGTTTCAGTGACAGAACCAACACCTTCAACAAGCAAATCTATCACAGAATCTGTCTCTCAGTTTCTTGAGTCAAGCAGCAATGACGAGACCTACGCGATGTCAAAAGATGTAGTAAAAATGATCGAGAGCTATCACCAAGAAAAACGCCTGGCTGCATGTGACAATCCTATTAGTTGGTGGAAAAATACGCAGATATCTATCCATACTTGAGTAAACTTGCAAGGAAACATTTAGCCTGTCCTCCAACAAACGTACCAAGCGAGAGATTATTTAGCAGTGCTGGATTAATATATGATGAAAAGAGAAACAGACTGGCAGCAGAAAAGGCGAAAAATTAATGTTCCTTAAGCATAACCTTCCTATAATTAAGTTTGAACATTAAACGATGAACATCTTAGTTTACTTTATTTTAATTACTCATTTATAAATATGCCTAATAAAACTTTAAACTTAATATAAATAGTTATCAAGCTAATTAAAGATCTCTTTCTATAAGGGTGGAGGTGGGGAAAGAGGTCGGTGGGTGCATTTGAGTTGGGTTCACGTCCCGCATCTGGTAACACAATTATGGTTTCTAATTGTGGCTGAAACTCAACAAAATATAACGAATTTTATTTGCAGACGAATTCACTAATTGATTTCTACTAGTAATTAGTTAGATGCTTGATATTATTTTATATGTTCAGAGAAAAGTACAGCAATTATTGTACAATTAATCAATTATACTACATTATAGCTACAGCTCTCTCTATATAATAACTTATTATATACGTTAAACACAACAAATCTCGAATATATCCTAAAAAATAACGAAAATGTAGACATCCGCATCCGCGGATGTTGAAATCAAACATCCGCATCCGCATCCGCATCCGCGGATGTGAAAAAAATGACATCCGCTACATCACTAAATTATATATAATATATATATATATATATATATGGGATGAATTTCACAATTAAACACGTGAAATGAATGAATGATGCAAACCCACAAGGAAAAAGAAAATGATTCCAAGGCCTTTCGTGTATTCAGAAGTACACCCTGACCCTGACCCTGAAGTACACCCTGACGAGGTGTACTTCTGAATACACGAAAAGCCTTGGAATCATTTTTCTTTTTCCTTGTGGGTTTGCATTATATAATATGGTTCTCAGTAAGAAAAGATGTGAATCAATGAAGGATATAGAAGCCAAAATAAAACACTGTTTAGGTAAGGTGAACAAGATGTCCTCCTTCTTCCTCATCTATATGAATTGTGAATAATAGGAAAAGGGTGACAAAGGCATATATTTTGCTTTTATAAAGGAAGGAAGGGCCAAGGGCGAATATATATAATATATATATATATATATATAAAACTGCAAACACGCAGTATAATTAACGTAAAGAACGACGCTTTGTATAGGAGAATTATCCGCGCAAGATGGTTTCTGCGCGTATGTAGAGGAATTACGACATTTGTTTGAGTGAGGCCCGTGGTGTAATGGTTATCATATCTGACCGGCAATCGGAAGATCCCGGGTTCGATTCCCGGGTGGTTACCTCATTTTTTCATTTGTTTCGTTCTTTCGCTCTCATCTTCGCGGGTAATTCTCCTATACAAAGCGTCGTTCTTACGTATATATATATATATATAATACATATAATATATGAGATGAATTTCACTCTTAAAAATTTGAGATTAATAAATGATGCGCACCCACATTAAGTGTGCATCATATAACCTTTGGTTAGTTAGGTTCCGCCCGAATTGTTCATTCTGACGAAGGTCAAGCTTTTCACTCCACCTTAGACCTACAATTTAACGTGAAATCCGAACCTCGCCACACCAGCAGCCCAGTGTCTTAACCACTAGGCCACCCAGGGTACCCATTTATCTACCAACCACTTTCTTTATTGTGTAGAAGGATGAACAGCTGGGATTTGCTGCGCGTCGGCTGCCTTCACCGAGTCTCGAACCCGGGCAGATGGATTCGTAGTCAGCGACGCTAACCACTACACCACCGAGGCGTATATATACAGTATATATATATTATTTATATATATATATACAACACACACTATAGAGTATATATATATATATATATATATATATATATATATATAATATATCATCACCTTTCATTTATTTTAGTTATGTATGATTTTTTGTAAAATCTTGATAATAATAATAATAATAATAATAATAATAATAAAAAATAATTCCTTAGTCGTGTTCAAAAGAACAACTTTAGAAGTTCTCGAACGCCGGTTTCGGATCGATTCGCGGCCGCGCCTACATAACGTCTACATAACATTTACGATCACAAGTATGTACTTAGAGAACCGGCCTTAGAGTTTATAGCGCCCAAAGCAGAGCTGAGCGCGGGGCCTCTCCTACTAAAATTCATATAGTGCATAAATATAATATTTCATTGCATACATAATAAAAAAAAATACAAATACATAATAAAATACATAAATACATAAAATAAAAAACTAAAAAAAAATAATATAAACCAAAAATACATAATTAAAAAGGCGAGCGAGCGTTAGCAATGTTAACTGCAGAAAAATGTGAGAGTCTTGTCGACTCGATGCCACGTCGATTGGAGGCTGTAATCAGGGCTGAGGGTGGACCAACTAAATACTAAGATGCAGAGTTAAAGTCTTTGATAAAGGTTCAATATACTGACAGTACTCAATAAACATAATGAATTTATTCTATTTCTTTGTAACACCTGACAAGATATTCTAATATTTTTGTATGTCGCTATGCATTAACTTTCTACTATTTCGTAAAGTGTTTGCTATATTTTAATATTTTTTTTTCAAAACTGGCACACAGAGGTGTCTTTGACTAGCTGAAACGGTTATCTTCTTGACAAGCGGTGTCCTCTGGACTTCCAGCGATTAAACTAAACCTCTTGGTGTACCTTCGGTCTAGCGAGTGTACTCTTTTCATACGCAGACTAGGGTTTATCCAGACTAGGTTTATTCCTTTTTTCTTCCGTTTGGAAGTTTTAGAGTGTGGACGTGACCAGTTAACTGTCCTCATCTTTATTTTCCTCTCTCTAAGACAAGAAAGAAAGTTCCTTGTATGGTTCCAGTGTTTGTAACGTCTCACTTTCTGCATAAGTTTGTAAGTACTCTAGTTGTTTTATATCATTTACTCTGTGATTTTTAGTTTTTTCTATATCAAATGAATTGGAAATTTTCTTCATTGAATTCTTATTATTTTCTTCATCCCACTTTAATAAATTTGTCATTTTCCAATTTTTTCAGTCTTTTTCTTTTCAGATTTCCTTATACAGGGTGTACATAAAGTCAGGATCTATTTTTGTGAAGCACTTGGAAATTATATGGAATTCAATCATAAAATGATAAAGTGGTAACATTTATTAAATAATTAAGAGTAGGATTCGACGTGACGCCCATCAGTATCCCTGCACAGCTCAAATCGTTCCGCAGCATTTCTAAACACATTCTGGAGCATTTGCGGGGTTATGTTATCTGCAGCAGTTCGTATACGTGTCCGTAAGTTTTCAAGACTCGTAATCTTCGTCTGATAGACGTGCGATTTGATAAAGCCCCATGCAAAGAAATCTAAAGGGGTTAAATCTGGTGATCTCGCTGACCAAGGTCTGTTGCTTCCGCGTCCGATCCAGCGATTTGGAAAACGTCCATTTAGATAAACCTGAACAATTTTGGCATAGTGACAAGGAGCACCATCATGTTGATAGACGACGGTACTAACAATCCTATCCCCAATCAGCTGAGGTTCAAGGAATTGCTGCAACATGTCCAGATAAATAAGCCCCGTAACTGTAGCTTCAGCAAAGAAAAAGGACCATAAACCTTAGATTTTGTTAAACCCATCCAGACATTAACTTTAGGCGAGTCTCTTTCCCAATTTTGGACGAAATCATTCGTCTTTCATCTGCCCAAATTCGACAGTTATGGCGATTTACTTTTCCACACGTATGGAAAGTGACTTCATCACTAAAGAGAATGTTGCCCATTAAATTATCACTCCAGATTTGTTCTACGAGATCAGCACACACAGCACTTCGTCGAGGCAAATCTTCCTCATGTAAATCATGTAAAACCTGCAAATGATAGCTTTTCTTCTGCAAATTAACTTTCAGAATTTTGTGCACAGATGACGTCGGGAGGCCGAGTCTGTGTGATGCAGCACGAACGGACGTACGTGGCTCCTCAGTGATAATTCCGCGTACTGCATTCACGGTAAGATCTGACATACACGGTCGTCCTGATCTTGCTTCATCATTTACAGATCCCGTTCCTTTAAATTTGTTCACCAATTTTCGTATTGTCTTGTCTATTGGCCCCGGCTTATGAAATCTTCTAAACTTCTCTCTGATGTCATTGTATTTCTTTCCCTCGATTCGCCAAATTATTATTGCCACACGCTCTTCTGTATTCATTCTAAGGGCTTCTGAAAAGAAAAATAGAAAAAATAATTATTTCACAAAAATAGATCCTGACTTTATGTACACCCTGTATATTTTCGTGTCATCCACTAAACACGATACAACACTAATCACTGTTGTTATTATTATGAATAACAAAGGAGCTAATTTGGTACTTTGTGGAACAGAAATGACGACTTCGGAAACTACAGATTTAACTCCATTTACTACTAGACTACATACTTTTTGCGTCCTTTTATTGAAAAATTAAAGATCAGTAGTCCACTTTCCCAGTAATTCCTAGTTTTGAAACTTCTGTGGTACAATCTCATGGTTACATTTAGCGAAAGGTTCATAAAAATCAGTAATATATATTACGTCTATATTGGTTTCCGACAAGATGTTTCCCGTATTTTCTCTTAGGAAGCTAATAGTTGTGAAAGGCATAATCTTCCAGCTCTAAATCCAACTTGTTTGGATTGAATACTTTATTTTCTAGTCAGTAGAACACTTTTCTATAATCACTCGTTCAAGGCACTTTATAAAGAGGAAAGTAAGGGCCGCTGGTCAGAGACCACTTGTGTAGACCTAAGATATATATATATTTTTTTTTTTGGCCAAAATATAAAAATATTTCATTCTTTGTTTTCTGATATTTTGTATTCTTCTTCTCTTGTTTTGGAAATGTTTACTTTAAATTCATTTTTATTTCGTTATTTTTTTTATTGTATTTTTTTTTAACTTCAGTTTATTGAAGTCTGATTTATATTTGCGAATATTTTTCACCCTTGCTTTCGTTGTCTAAATTGTTTTGACGTTTTTTTAAATTTTACTCAGTTGTCTTTATTGTCTGTTGGGCATGTGGCATAACAGTATTGGATTGAATTTGCTTTCTACAGTTGGTTGGAATACTAGTGGAGTACTTGAATTGAACTGAATTGAATAACCTTTATTAATAATAAAATAAATAAATTGGTTTTACAATTTACAATGACATAAATAATATTGAAGCTGGACTCTTTACTTTTTTTAAATTGGTCCTTAAGCTTTAGGCTTTACTGGGCTCTTATTAAAAATAAAAGATAGTTATTATTAATAATAAATAAATAAATAAAAATAAATAAATAAGTATTATTAATAATTAAAGTATGTATTAATCTTAAATTATCATTATCGATATGACAAATGCAAAGTCATTATTGAAGATATTATACCAATACCATACAAAGAAATCAATATTATATACAGAGAGATAAGAACTGAACAATCACGAGTAATGTGTCTTAAATCCTAGATTCCACACGAGAAATAAATAAACAATAGTAATGTACATTAATCCTTCCCAGTTCATTTCTTTAATTTTTTTATGATTCAAATTCCCCAATCATTCAATTCATATTTAGTCCTCAAAAATATTCCCCTTTTCGCCACAAAGAGTTTCACGTTCTTTGGTACGCAATTTCATTTGTATTTCAGTTAGATTTATGGTCAGAAAATTGTTTTTGTCAAATTCCTAGATATTCATGTCTTTTATTTTGGCAAAATTAAGTTTAGGGTATATTGAGGCTCCTTTCGAATACTTACGGCAATTTAGTAAACGTATATATTCATAGAATTTAACAACATTTTGGTCTGAACTCCATTTCCTTTTGATATATTGCCATGAAATTTCTCAACATTAACAGTGTCATTTTTTTTCTGTGCTTTGAAAGGAAAGTTAAAGTCTCCACAAATTAATATTTAATGTCAGAATTTTTATACGGTCTTAGCGTATTTTCTATTTCATTTTTAGCTATTTAAATTAATTTTCTGTAGTATTTGATAGCCTGTATACACGTTTTTTAAGAATAAAATTTAATTCCTGTAAAATGAGTATTATAACTAGTATTTGACTTGTTTACCAACATTTCTTACGTACGCAATTTAATGAACATTTTATTCACTTTGAAAGTATTCTAATCATTTATTCCTATTTCGGAATCGTCATCGTAGTTTTTACAATTACAAATGGTAATTTCAAACAATGGTAATTTCAAACAATGGTAATTTCAAATGCTAATTTTGAAAAATTATAGTTTTAGAGCTTTTTAAAATTTTTCTTTTCCTGCATTTTAGAATTTGATGAACTCACTGGTTTAACTGGTAAAAACGTTATGTCCGAGAGAACAGACCTTTCCTCACTTATTAATTACTCTTAGTTTGGTAAAGCACCCGATACACCTAGCTGGTTCTTAATTTCTTTCTATAATAAATTCATGTTAAAAGAATACAAAAATTCATGAAAATGATTATCACAAATGTTTCTGTCAGATCTTGTATTAAAATAAGATACTTAATTACACTTTCTATGCTATACAGTAGCTACTTGAGTGATCTTAATAACTATCAAAATATGACCTCTACTAATAAGTGCCTTAAAGTTAGAGAAATGATGGGGATTACTGTATGTATTTATGACTGTGTATCATTTCTGACAGCAGAAATAAACAAATCAAAGTATTACCCCAGATTCTACCTGGAAGTCAAAGAAGAATTTCATAAACATATAGTACCGGAGAGGAGTTATTAACGCTTTCCATCCCAGCGTGGATCAATATGGGTCCATAACACTGTATCTTTTCTTCTAATTTGTAAATAAATAGGCTGGAAAAGGTTAAAGAAACCTCAGGATCGATTAAAATACTTTGAGGAGGGAGTTTGACATTTTTTAACGAAGACAAGGATGTATTATTTTTTAATGTTACTCAACTTAAGAAATGAAAATTGTTATTGTTTTAAATGTTATTTATTAACCGCTGTCGTGTAAGTAATTGTTTTTCAAAGTAAATAACTAATAAGTAAACATCGATTTCTCCACACACACACACACACACACACACACACACACACACACATATATATATATTCATGGGGAAAAGTAGTTTAAGAATGAAAAACATCGTTCAGATGTTGAACATAATTTTTTTTTAATTTAGAATTTGCAGACATTTGGGAAAATTACTATTGCCATCTTCAGTGCTTCAAATAAGAAATTTTAAGTAACTATTTTGTGTCACTGTTTTACAAAATGTAAATAAAATTAAATACATAAACGTAAACATTGCTAAAAAAAAATGATAACGTAGTGGAAATAATTAAAAACTAAAACGGTATAAATATCCACAAAACTTTAAGTTAAAGGCGAATTTTAAGCCTCAAAAAGTATATAAAAAGGCAACGTAAACATCAAAGAACTTTTTTAAAGGTTTTAAAAATTACAGAAATGAAAAAAACAGAAAAACTGCGAAATAAAAAAAAAAAAAAATAAAAGGCTTAAAAATTGCTTTCGATTCCAAAGGTTTAAAAGTGTATTTAGAAACAAATAAACATTACAGTTGGAAGTTGGAAAAACAGCACTGAAATTGAGACTTATCAGAATGAAAGAAAAGTATTTCAAAAGACAGAGTAAAACTTTCGGCTTTACATTATTTTAAGCATTTAAAAACGCTCAACCTTTTTAGAGTTGGTAAAAATACAATTTAAGATGTAATAAAAACTTTACTGAAATGAAATTAATTCCATTATAAGTATTAAATGCAGTTATTTAGTCAAAGGAGAGAATACGCAGAGAAACTCATTTTCATCACTTCACATTGAAAATCATTTCGTCAGTCACGGCCGCTTCTTTGAAGTGCAAATTTTTCACACTGACGAAATTTCAACAATTTGTCGAAAGAATTCAATTAGTCTTTTGTCTTCTGGTTTCGTATATTTAAAATAAATGATAAACAGAGTGACAGAAATGGGGGTGGGGGTAATGGGAGAGAGGGGGGGGGTAATGGGGGGATATGCAACGAGGGGGTGGGGGGTTAGCCCCAAGTTGCATAAAGTGGGGTAAGGGGGTTTTGGGGGTAGAAGGAGAATGACCTCCCCCCAAAGGGGTAACTTCGCATTCTGAGCCAGTGGGTTAAAAATTTGGGTATTTCTTTACTATTACACCGGTCTCCGGTAGAAAGTTTTAAAAGCTGGTTTTCAATGTTAAAGACACGACTTAAATATGGGTATAAAAATAGGTTAGGTTAGGTTAGGTTAGGTTAGGTAAAAAAGGGTAAAAAAGGGTAAAAAAGGGTAGAAACTTTTAAAAGCTTTAAGCTTCAATAACTTTAACAAATAATTTGCGACGGAAATGAGTATCATTTTTTAAATCAGCTCATTGAAAAACATTGAAAACCAGCTTTTAAAACTTTCTACCGGAGACCGGTGTAATAGTAAATATTTGCCAAAATTTGTGAAGCTATATTTAAAATGTACAATAATATTTTTGTCTTCATCTCGGTACTCTGCGAAGTGCCCTCACCGTAGGCGAGTTTGCGAAGTACAAGCCCCGCCCGTAGGGCAGGGAGCCGAAAGCTCTGCTTGTTAAAAGTCAAAATAAGGACTGCTTTAAAAATTCTTGACTATACAGTATATTTGTAAGCCAAAGTCCAATAAAACTTTAGAAAATTTAAAAGGTTTTAAAAATATTAAAAATCAATGTTATCCTGTAAAGGGCAAACGCAGAACCGTAATTATTAAGTGCGAATCTAGCGTTCCGAATGTGTAGGTCGGTAAGTTGGTTGTTGTCTGTGGTGTTTATGATTTGGAAAGAGGATGGGTCAATGGGGTGATCTGCAGCAGGCAATGATCTCTTATAGGGGATTTTGAGGGTTTATTTAAAGGGTGTGAAGTACGACTATAAATTTCTCGATGCGCCTCTGTTCTGAGTTTGTATTGGCGTCAGGTGCTGCCAATGAAGTTCGCCTGACAGTAAATACACTTAAAGGAATAGACGATAGACGAGATGAGCGCATCAGGGAGCTTCTCTTTATGAGGAAAATAAGATTTAATGCTGCGGGTGTTCGTAAATATAAAGCGAAAATCGACCTGAAGGAAACAAAGAAAGAATGGGAACGAATAAGTCGGATTGTACAGGGTGTCCATAAAGTCACGCATCATAGGAACATAAGCAATGTCTATTTATTTATGTCTCCATCAGGCCAAATATGTTGAGGAACATTCACAGAAACCTGCTTTTTCATTTACAAACATATTTTGAGATTGGTGGGAATCATTTTGAACAAATAAATAAAACAAAATAAATAAATAAACAAAATAAATGTATTTTCCTATGATGCGCGACTTTATGGACACCCTGTATTTCCAAATTTAATAATTATAAAAAAAGAATTTAAAGTACTGAGTGTCCTTAAAAGCATTTGGAATATTGTAAATTGGTAGATAGATCTTATTAAGAAGTTGTTAACGGCTGTCTGAAAAAGTCTTGCAAAAACATTATTTAAAGAAAAAATCTGAAGAAGGACGATTTCATAGTGAAAAAACAGATAAGAGTAGCCGCTGGGCCCCTCCTTGCTGTATAAAAAAAAAATGAAATCACTGAAAATTAGAGTCTTTATACTGTTAACTTTATATATAGTTGGTATATAGCTAAAGAAATTAGTACTCAGTCCTGTGTAAATGGGTTACTGTTTAGGTACTGTAATGTCAGCATAGTTGCGCATAGATTTATAGTGATAGGGCTAGGAGGATAATTACTTTTTATAGGTATTGGTTTTTACGCATTCTGAATGCTGTCTTATTAACGATAGGCAACATATAACAGGTAGGGCCTGTATATGATGTCTGTCTGTGTATACATATTTTAAGTTATTGATTTTATATCCCATTGTCCAGCAAGTATATTGAAAAATTATTGGGTTTATACCGACTACAATTTTACTGGTTTCTAGTTATAGAATATAGAATACCCTTCAACAGTTATAGGATATAGGATACCCCTGAACAGTTATAGGATACAGGATTCCCCTGAACTCGTATCGTACATTATTGTACTAAAATATTTAATAAGCAAATAGTTATAACTCTTTATTTACATAACTTGAATGTGTGTCATTCAATTTAGAGCGATGACCTAACTAATTCTCTCGAGTTAGGAAAGGTTTGAGTCTGGAATTTAATTTAGATTTGTATCTTGCATGTACGTAAGTTATACGTACATTGTACTTGTACTTGAGGGTTGTACTTACATAGGCAGTACATAGACTGTACTTTAGTACTTTGCCTTTTCCTTCCTTTCTTTTCAGCTATTTTCGGTTTATTATTTAGTTTAGGGATACCAGTCGAAGACTAGTAGATCTCTGGTAGGCAGTAACGTAATTTGAAAGTTAATTTAATTAAATGGTTTTCACTGTAACTCAAATACGTTAGTTTTCAATGTTTTGTGAGACAAGTTATGCTGGTAATTGACAATATGCACATGGCGGAAGATTTGATGGAACTTTTCCGTTTGACTGCCGTCATTGAAACATAGCCTTCTTTAGTTAGCTTTATAAGGCTAACTAACAAAAATATCACGACCTAACCTAACCAATCGTCAAGGTCGTACAGTTGACCTAACGATTGGTTAGGTTAGGTAGTGATATTTTCGTTAGTTAGCCTTATAAGGCTAAGTAAAGAAGGCTGGGGGCACTCACCTCTTATGTTTCAATGGCGGCAGTCAAACGGAAAAGATCCGATTTGATTTTGGATTTTCCTGGGCAATGTTTGATGTCATTGCCAGTTTCAACCATAGCAAGAGAAGTTCCGCTATGCTATAAGGGTACACAGCAGGGAAGTTTAGTCTTAAAACGCAGTTATCACCACAATTATTTGCACTAAATAAAATAATACACAGGCAATGAAGTCTAAGTAAAAGTCCAACAGGTTAATGTAAACAAAAGGACTGCTGACGTAAGGTACACCGACAGAGAGGAGGTCATTTGGCCAGTGAAAAGCAACGACACATAATAATGTACGATGGTTTAGATGCTTCGACAACAGTCAAGTTGCGGTTGAATGTAGGAATGAACCTTTCTATGGTATATGTTTTTAAATAGGTCACAAAAGAGGTGTTTAAAAAGCTTACGGTTTTTACATATGATCAGCAAGCTAACCAACCTTAATTATAATGATTTAATTTGCCCTCCATTGGCCTCAGACACCATGCAAGGCTTGTTCTCGTCGATCTCAGTAAATGTTGGAAAATTTCACGGGTGTTTGGACTAAAAATTGCCAGTGAGTTCTTTGTTCCACCATTTTGACACAAATCATTTTGAGACACCCAAAGTACTCATTAGCATCGCTTCAGAAATTGGATTTTTCAGCCCACTGATCTCAACACATTTGTCTTTTAGTTTACTAAACAGTTTACTAAACAAGTGTGACGCAAGTCCAAGCGCTGCACAAGCCACTGGCTTTTGCTCCAGTTTGATTTCTATTACAACAAAGAAAACAGACAGTAAACATAACAGTAAACTGTCATGAAAAATTTGTCATTTCTGCGCATCGGTACTTCAGAAACGTCGTTTCTGTGTTCTGAGACGATTTGATGAGGCTCACCACAAATAGAATCGGACTTTTATTGATCCATTTTCAATGTGTAATAAATGTAAGTGTTTTTAAAACATCCCTTAACTAGGAAAATGTAAGAATACTTATAGTCAGAACTTACGTATGACAGGACAGGTGAATGAAGAGCCAGGTGAATAAAGAGCCGTCCTTTTTAGTCAGGTGAATGAAGCCGTCCTTTTCAGACAGGTGAATGAAGAGTCGTCCTTTTTAGTCCAGGGATGTGGGCTATGCAGTAAATGTAGTGCAAGTTTCCCATACAATCTCTGATAACCCTTCCTTTCCAGACAACACTCATAACTACTATTAGAGGAAAGAGCTTTAGAGGTATGGGGGGGGCACGGTAAAAATACAAAACATATTTATGCTTCCCCTGGGTTCATCATTATAATATATCATTTGTTTCTAGTGGACGATGTAGACCAGTGGTTCTTAACCTTTTTACTACCATGCCCCCTCTAGGAATTGGTCCTTCCCTCCACGCCCCCCTTCAATCAAAATAACATTCTCAATAACTTCTCAATATTAGCCCATGCTCTCGTTAAGAGAATAACAAATACAATTAGAGAAATTCCTGTTTCTAGGGGGGCGCGCCCCCCCCCGGTTAAGAACCACTGATGTAGACAGTTCCCTCTCTGAGGGTGAATTTTTACCCGCTCTGAATTAACTTCTAAACTAGTTAAAGAAACTGAATTGAGTAAAACAAATAAAGAAAATTATAATAATAATAATAATAAGTGAAAAAATGAGTGATAAGTGAGTTTATTTCTAAAAAAAGAACGCAAATGATAACATTTTATTCATCCACTTTCAGAAATTAATAATGAAAATTTGCATTTCAGTCATCACAAATGGAATTAACCATTTTATGACTAAGTGAGTGAATGGGAGTCAGCAAGTGAACGAAGACGTCTCGTCATGGAGTAACAACTGACTCACAGGGAGTGAGTGGGTCCTTTGACCACCAGAATTGAAAGAGTTAGATTCTGAGGGAATTGGAGGAAATTTGGTTATACACAATTAGAGAAAATATACCATGTATCAAAGTAAATCTGCAAAGATACCTATTTGACTCGTTCTGTTGATGTCAGTCACAAGTATCCCTTATACAGACACGTTTAAATGCAAAAAACTTCACTTTTTTCTACGTGAAGGTCAAAATATGAAAATAAAAACCCATTCGTGTTTCTGTATCCACCCGAGGAGGATGCCAGTGGGCGTCGAAACTGTTGTGGAAATAAACTGTCTATTAGAGTGGGTTTTTATTTTCACAGACAAGTTTGTTTACTTACAGTATTTGAAAGATAAAGGAATGGAATATCTTCAAATGGAATCTATAAATTGAAACGTTATATCAGTTAATTTATGTATAGATTTTGATCAACAACCTTGCGAAGGGTTATTTCTTGCGATAGACAACTAAATGAACTTACAAAAGTCTATTTTAACTGATCTGTATTTTACGTACGCTATACTTCTATGTCCATTTCATATTTTTCATCCAAACGCTTAAGTCCTTTTATCTTCTATCTGTCTATCTTACAGTCAGTCCATATTACCAGCATATAACATAGAGTATGTGAAAGCAATATAATGAATATAATTGACATCAGTCACGTAATCCATATTAAATATTCCAACTGACAATTGCTTGCTTATAATAACTGTAATTAGTTTCAAATGACTTTCAGTATAAATTGTTTAAACTTTCTTCCCCAAATTTTCATATCTGTTCCTATAAAATCAATAAAAAAAAGATGAATTGGCTAAAATTGGAGCAAAAGACCTCATGTCAATTAGGAATTTGTTGACATGAACGTTCACTGACTAATTAAGTGTCACCTTTAAATTTTCTTTTCTTTATTTGAATCCTGCATTTCATTTTGTAGTATACATACGTAATCCATGTCTAAAAACTTCAGTTTTATTGAAAAGGAAAAAAGTACTGCCAAATTCCTGGTCATGTTCAATTAGATTTAACCATGTTCTGGTTAAACCATGTTCTGATTTAACCATGTTCTGATTTAACCATGTTCTGGTTAAACCATGTTCTGATTTAACCATGCTCTGATTTAACCATGCTCTGGTTTAACCATACTCTGGTTTAACCATGTTCTGACTTAACCATGTTGCTTTTAATTTTCTTGCTCCTTTTATACCTTGTATCATGTTATATGTTACATTATTAGTGCAGTTAATATACTAAGATTGTTCCTCTATGTTGGTTTAAAGAAGTCTTTGTAGTCAACATGATGCAATCTTTATGATATATTGATATATCTCTTTAATTTCTCTTTAGTCTTTTGTTTAATTTTAATTAATTATCTTAATTAAGATTAAATATAAATTTTAATAAATTTAATGTATTTTTAACATAATAAAATTTTAATTCCTCTTTTGCGTATGATGTTATATTCATATTAGAATATTTGTATATTAATATATTTTATAACATTTTAATTATTTTAATGTGTTGTTTTACATGTATTACATATCAAAATGGATGCAAATTGACACGTTTATGTATACAAGGATCGTTTTGTCAATTCAAGCGAGGTAGAATAGTGCAACTATCTCAATCTTTGGCTACTACACCCTATCACTACCCAAGTGACCATAACTCTGCCTATGTACTCTTAAAAAACTATCAGCTGTGTGTACTTTAGATCCAAGTGGAAAAAAAGACTAAATGTACTCTGGCTATAAAGTATGTAAAGAGTACACTTGGTAGACCGAATGTACACCGAGAGTACACCGGAAGTACACCTAGAGGTTTTCTTTAATCCCTGGAAGCGTATTCTTTGTATTTTTTCACTTAGTTCTAGAAGACACCGCTTGTCAAGTAGATAACCATTTCAGCTACTTTCTATCTATTATCGACCTTCTATATGTGTGTGTGTGTACACATCAAGTACCTTATATTTTTCCATTGTATGTTTATTTTTTTTTTCCGCACAGATCTAAGGTAAAAGCGGACAGGTTTTAGACCGTGGTTACACACCTGTCGACTACTGACCCTCTTGTCATCATGGTTAGTACGCCTTTGGTTGGAACTGAAAATACCACCAAACTGACGAAATTTCTGCTAAGTTCCTTGGACTACTACTACAAGATTTTCATAGTAATGAATCCAAGATAACTATGACCAACTGGTTTTGAACTTCTTTCATCTGGGTCAGTTACAATTCGTTCCTATCCATCACGCGATCTAACATGTTCCAGTGACCATCAACCTTAATACTTATGCAAGATAGCCTCATCCATCATATAATGAACTAATATGTTGTTGTTTGTTTTGATAGGGTTGTTTAACTCCTTCGCAACATGTATGGTCATATGACGGAGAAGACCTACAGCTTTACGTGAAATCCGAACAACGGGTCGCTCCATAATCTAGACGCAGAAAACGGTCTTCCATCCAATTACTCTTCAGACCCCAATATCGCTCAACTTTGCTAATCGACAGGAAACGGTGTTACGACATTGGCCACAACATAGCTCACTGAACTAATATTAAATGGCCTCCATGCAAAATTATTTAAATATTCTCAATATAATTTGTTTATAAATTTTATCTTTTGTCTACGTACGCATTGAATTGAATTGAATTGAATTGAATAACCTTTATTAATAATAACCTAAATACATTGGTTTTACAATTTGCAATGATATAAATAATTGTGAAGCTGGACTATTTATTTTATTTAATTTGACCCTTAAGCTTTAAGGCTTTACTGGGCTCTTTAAAGACACATTTAGTTTTAAACATGTTTCTAATTAATAATAATTTATTTAAAATTAAATTCATATTTAAAATACTGAAATATTACAAATAAATTATTAACCTCGTTAACCTCGTCGCAGTTCCGTGCGTTGCTCTCTCTTCACACGAAGGTGAAGCTGTTGGCCCCGCCTCTAGGCCTGGCTTGGTGGAGGAACGAATTGCTCAGTTGCTTATAATTAACTTTATATTGCCAATTCCTGAAAAAAAAGAAGCATATATACAGGGTGGGCCGTAAGTTTCCATACATAGGAAAAATTAAACGTTTGTTTTTATGTTTCAGATACCCTAAGAATATGCGTTTGACGTAAGATCTTGTTTACTGATGAAGCAAATTTTTACGTCAATGGAGAGGTTAATCGGCAAAACATACGTTATTGGAGTAATGCTAACCCTAACTGGCTGAGTCCGACGAAGATGCAAGGTGCCGGTAAAGTGATGGTGTGGGCCGGGATATGGGGTGACAGAATTATTGGACCAATTTTTGTCAGTGGAAATCTTAATGCCGAAAGGTATCTTAACATGTTGCAAGAAGAGATTTTCCCATCCCTGCTAAACGAGGAAGGTAACTTCCCAGTTTACTTCCAGCAAGATGGAGCTCCACCTCATTATGGTCTTCACGTGCGTCGGTATTTGGATCAGCAGCAGTTTCCGGATGCTTGGATTGTTCGGCGTGGTCCTGTGGAGTGGCCTCCCAGATCCCCAGATCTCACCCCCCTTGATTCCTATCTTTGGGGGCACTTGAAGGCCATGGTGTATCAGGAAAAGATACGAGACATAAATCATCTAAAGGAACGTATCACCAACGCCATTACAAGCATAACGTCAACTGTGCTAATGCGTGTTCATCAACAGTGGGGAACACGTATTGAAATGTGTTTTCAAAACAATGGCAACCATGTAGAGCATATTATATAAATAAAAATGGTTGTCCATAAAAAAATGTTTATTTTTCCTATGTATGGAAACTTACGGCCCACCCTGTAGACCAATATGCATTTTTATTTAATTTAAAAAAAGTTTGAATTACCTTCCTTAAACTTCGGCTATTGATGGCTGATTTTTAGGACTTATAAATTTTTAATTATTGCCTATATCAACTAAGTAAAACACTTTTTTTTGCTTCATAAAAATCTTTATTGGTAAAAGTAAATATTACGATAGTATAATTTACAATATTATTATAATTTTTTACAGAACATATTTATTTATTTCTACCTGTGTAGTTTGGTCCTTATTAAGCTTTAGGCTTTACTGGACTCACGGATTAGTTATAAGATAAAATAAAAACATTTCATGGAGAGGTAATTACGATTTTGTAGTATAAATAGTTTAATTAATTATAATAATAAAAACTTCGTAGTTATAATTATGAAATATATAAATAGGATTAATTATGATTACGATTACATATAAGATAACAAGGTTTATAGTTATGAATAAGGTAATAACCTTTTAGGACACACAAACAAAACTTTGTAGTTGACATGATAAATAAATTCTGTAAACAGTATACATTAAATTTTGGTCAATATAATAGTTATGAAACTCAATACTTAAGAGTTAATAGTAAATACAAAAATTAGACAAGAAAGTAAAATTAACAACCAGACAAGAAAGTAAAATAAACAACCAGACAAGAAAGTAAAATCAACAACAACCAGACAAGAAAGTAAAATCAACAACCAGAAAAAAAAGTAAAATCAACAACCAGACAAGAAAGTAAAATGAACAACCAGACAAGAAAGTAAAATGAACAACCAGACAAGAAAGTAAAATCAACAACCAGACAAGAAAGTAAAATCAATAACCAGACAAGAAAATAAAATCAACAACCAGACAAGAAAGTAAAATCAATAACCAGACAAGAAAATAAAATCAACAACCAGACAAGAAAGTAAAATCAACATCCAGACAAGTAACACAGTATTTAATCTCTAAATGCATTCATACAATTTCAGTATTCGTTTATTAAGAGTGATTTCATCTTGCTTTTAAAAGCACCTACGTTAAAAATATATTTTTTAAGATCTATGCTCAAATCATTCCATAATATTAAACCTACGAAAATAGGTGATTTTTGAGATAAATTTAATCTATTTCTGGTCTGGTATGAGTAAATCTCTTGATGAATTAAGAGATATTTATTTATTCACGTGAAATTTATAATTTTATTCAATCACTTATAAATAAAGATGAATTATGCCAATTTGATTATATCTTTAATTTTTAATAATTTCAACTCTCAAGACTAAATTTGTATGATCGAGAAAATCTGCATCAGATAATATCCTTATTGCTCGCTTTTGAACAGCAAAAATACTGTTTTAATTATCAACCAGCATTTAAATTCATTTGAGAAAATATTTTCCAAATTTATGTGTATTTACGCTACTCACTCATTCATTTAGTTTTGGGACATTTTTACACATGTACTCAGTATGGGATCTTTAATTTTGCTTTGTGTATACTTCCTATTAATTATTAGTATGTGTATTAATTAATTTGCCTCTATCTACGTGTCACAAACTCACAATGTATATTATTTATTATGAATAATATTCCAACAAAATTACTCAACATTTTTTCTATATTTAAACTACCATGGTTGGCTGATGACCGTCGACAGAACTAATCAACCAGTTGTGATTGTAAAAAGTATTTCTGTCAGAAAATTTGATGTTTGCCATTAGCTCACTGACGATGTATGGATTACGTGATTATATGAAAGCTAAGGCTTAATATTGAATTCATTATAATTTCTGTGGTTTTAATATACATGTACCTGCACAATATAGTCGCTAACGTTGCGCCCCGAGGGATGCCAAAGGAGGCTTACTGATTGCTTGGATTTCACAATATACTTTCTTTTGAATGAGAACACAGTTCAAACATACGAGGCTAAGGCACGACCCCCTCTAAGGTATCCTATAAAAAAAATTATATTATTTGCATCCTCATTTTTTTACTAAAATTAGAAGTTATTTTTTAAAATGTGAGAACATTCTTACTTCTGAAATAAGTTGGGGATCAAGAAGAGAGACTTTACAAGACAGTGTGCGTGTGTGCCCATAATCCAGAGAAGGATTTTATCCCGTAAAAAAAGATATTTACAGAAAAAATAAGATACTTTCTTACAGTTTACCTAATACTACAGAGACAGTTTAAGATTTGTACGGCTTTCATTATAAGCTGCATCGGTATTACGCTCTTGTTTTTTTTTTTTTTTTATGTTTGAATCATATTAAACAGCGTTTGTTAATTTATATAAGAGTTTGTTATCCTTTCATTATAATAAATGGTTATTTGAAAGGGGCTGAAATTATAATGTAAATTTACAAAGAGTTAGTCAGTTCCCAGAAGAAATTGTCGGTACGTATTCGCTTGGAACAGTATTACGCTAAATACTATTTAATTACCCAACAAGGGGCAAGGAACCATTTCCTTCATTCAAGATGAGTGGAGAAAATAGAGGTTTTCGAATATATATATATATAAAGAATAAAATATCGATGTATTTAAAGTAATTATTGCGAATTTGTTTTGAAATAAAAGGAATAGGTAATTATGCAGTAAAATATATGACTCAAGATTCCAGTCAAATCTATACTTTTTTTGTGAAATTTAATGTCTTTTGTTCAAAGCTGACCTTCATTTCTTGCGTAAAATTGCCAAACTTGCCAAAACCTAACCTAAATTAAGTTTGGACAAGAAATAAAGAACAGATTTGTACAAAACACACCAAACTTCACTAGAAAAGTATAGATTTTACTAATATCTTAGCTCATGTGTTTTACTCCATATTAACTCAAAAATATATAGTAAATAGCAAATTACATTTTTGCCCCACTAACGTTTAGCACAGAACGTACATTTTAGAAAATACTACTACGTACATTTACATTCAATATAAACTTTCTTCCTTACGACATAAATTGATATCGGAAACCAGGAGAAACGCATTACGCAAGAAAGTTCAAATTTTACTGCATCGTTTACGTTCCCTTTGATGTAAATTTATTTATTTAAAAGCAGAGAGAAAAGTTTTGGTTCTTGGTTGCAATTGAATATCAAATGAGATTTTAAGAATTCAAGAACTGAAACGAATCTCGCATTCAAATTTGAAGTCGGTTTTCATCGCAAAATACATTATTCTAATTTGTCTATTTCATTTGTTTATTCGCTTTTCTACTTCTTGAACATGACATTATTATTATTATTATTATTATTATTATTATTATTATTATTATTTTCGTAAATGGAAAACATTCCAGATTTTAATTGTATCCCGACGTCATTTCATCTCGAAATGAAAAAAAAACGCTTCAAAAAGTAAGTAATTTCAGTACAAAAATTTACAACTTCATTTACGCGCACTCAAATGTTAATTCTCTCTCTCTTTCTCTCTCTCTCTCTCTCTCTTTCTATTATATATATATATATATATTAGTGATGTAGCGGTTGTCCACAACCGCAACCGCAACCGCACTTATCAGTGCGGTTATCGCGGTTGTTTGAGGATAACTTCTTACTAGGGCAACCAAATGCTATAAATGCTATAAACATCGCCAAATGCTGTTCCTGGCATGCTTCATGCCTTCACTCAAGGGTGCAAAAAAGTAAAAGTTTGCTACGCCCTAATTGCGACATGTCTAGAATTGCTACTTGGACTGGATGGATAGATGTATTATATAATAACTTACATTTATCAAGGCTTGGTGGCTAGAAAAGCATTATTTTAATTATATTTAATAAAGCAATGACGATGTATAATTACTGTTGACAAAAAAGATAAAAAACACTCAAATTTTTTATTAGAAATTAGGCAACCTTCACTACCAAGTTACAAACTAAACTAAAGCACCAGCTTCAGTCTCTGTTCAGACACGAGTGAGGGTGGCTGTGTTGCGCGAGCTCTCCGTCGCTACCTTTTGTAACGTTATGTGCTTCAACCCATTAGTAAAGTGTTAGACTGTGGTGCGATCTACGAGTGCAGTGTGGAAGTATTCTCGAGAGTGTCAAACGATGTAGGGAAGTGTGTCATATGTAATAAGAACTATTCACGAAAGGAAGGAATACCACTAACTTAAAAAACCATCTGCGTTCAATGCACAAGAAGGAATATAATGAAGTGTTATCTAGTGAAAATGAAGCTAATGAACAGTCAAAGAAGAAAAAGGAATCAAGAGTGTCTCTTACATCCCTACAGGAAATGAAGTGTGCAGTGAAAGAAAAGAAAGACGATTGAAAGTTGCTTCGCAAAAGTCAAAATTTGGGATGCGAATCATTCCAAATCAAAATCACGGGACTATCGCATAGCCGAAATGATAATAATGGATGACTTGCCATTCAGCCACGTTGAGGACTTAGGTTTCATGAGACTCATGGATGAAACAGCTCCACAATATAAAGTGAAACAGCGTCAGTTCTACACTGATCTTGTGTGCAACGATATCTATGACTTTGTTTCAAAGAAAGTGTTCAAAATTCTTGAGCCTCTAAAAGATTCGAGTGTCAGTGAATCATGCAGTGAATCAAGACTTCAAGAGGACCAATTTGGTGCTGAGCGTAATACCACTTGAAGATCGCCACACTGGAGAATACTTGTCAGAAAAATTAGAGCAGATGCTTCAGAAGTGGGATATTGCCCATTCATCCATCCATCCATTGAGTAATGCGCGACTAAGGAGCAAACATGATAAAAGTTTTGTTTCTCAATGGCGTCCATAATATCGATTGCACTATTTATAAACTGCAACTTGTAATCAAAAGTGAATTATCCTCACAAAAATCTGTCAGTGACTTGTTAGCTAAACTTCGACCCATCGCTACTCATTTCAACCATTCTACGATGTCGCAGAATGGTTGCAGTCATTCATGATGTCGCCACACGGTGGAACAGCACTTATCACATGATGCAGAGAACACTGAAGTTGAAGGAACCACTGAGTCTATATAGCGCTGCTAACTCCAAAATGCAACAACTTACTAATGTCGACTTCACTCTCTTGTCAAACTGTGTGGCTGTGCTGGAACCATTGGATGATATCACAAAAATATTGAGTAGTTCCACCTCTTCCATATCTGAAGTTATTCCCCTAGTCGTTTCCTTGAAAAATGTGCTGCAACCTCGAAGTGGTGATTCTGAAGCTAATCGTAGAATCAAAACAATGAAGGAGATAATGCGCACAGAGCTAGCAAGGAGATTTGACGGCCTAGAAACAAATGACATGATTCTTTGGCTACCTATTTGGATCCAAGGTACAAAGCCAAATTTTTTTTCCGCTTCACATGTCACAAAAGGTGTTCAGGAAAAATTGGGATATCTTTGTGATGAAATAGACAAGATTCAAACATCATTGGACTCGGAGACAGCCAGTGAGCCACCGGCAAAGAAACCACTGATTGATTTAGGCCAGGCATCAGCTTCTACGAGTAAATCAATAACAATAATGGACCCAATGCGTGCTCTATTGCTTCCAGTAGTGATAACGAGACCGAAACTGAGTCAAGCAGAGACTCGCAAAAAATGATCCAGAAATATCACAAAGAGAAAAGAATTGGACAAGAAGATGATGCTTTGGCTTGGTGGAGGTCAAATCAAAAGAAATACAAAAATTTGAGCAAACTGGCTCGGATATACCTTGGATGTCCTCCCTCAAGTGTTCCTAGTGAACAATTATTTAGTGGAGCAGGGATCATCTACGATGAAAAAAAGGAATAGGCTGAAGGGGTAAAAGCTGAAAAACTTTATTTTTGAAATACAATCTCCCAGCAATTCAATTTAAATATAAGGATTAAATAGTGTGTGTGTATATTATAATTATATACACCACTTTCGAATGGACGGTGTTGGGGAAAGTGGTTGGTGGGGTGCAAAACACACTGGAAACACTTTTTACAGTTTAGATTATAGTCATTATATTGTAGACTGTGAAAAGTGTGGCTAAAACACGATATTTTATTGCGGTGTTTATTCTTAAGTAATATTATGTTGTTATAGGGTACATAACCACAACCGCAACCGCGCGGAGCTTTATTTGTAAGCTCCGCAACCACAACCGCAACCGCGGAGCTTTGAAAAATGACAACCGCTACATCACTAATATATATCACTAATATATATCGTCCAAATAGAACATTAAGTAAGTAATCACTACACTGTCTCATCAAGGTATACGGTTAGTTGATTAGTTAAATTTCCTTCCTCAACCAAATTTTGATCCATTTTGGTTTCGGTTTCTTCTTCAGCATCTTCCAGTCAAGTTTGTACGAATTTTCTCTTCACTTACTTACAAATGATACAAACGTAGCTGTACAGACCAATTTTAGTGTAATTCATCCCAAATAAATAAATAAATAAATATAAACATGCGCCTCGTGGTGTAGTGGTTAGCATCGCTGACTACGAATCCATCGGCCGGGATCGAGACCCGGTGACGGCAAGCGGCGTGCAGCAAAACCCAGCTGTTCATCCTTCCACACAATAAAAATTCGTTGGTAGATAAATGGGTAGCCTAGTGGTTAAGATATACTGTATACCTCCCCTTCCTAGTCTTATATCATCCTTTAGTTCTTGCACTGACGACCCTTGTTTTGACGCATTCCAGGAACCCGCTCTAGCATGGAGGGACCAAACGCTGGATGGTTGAGACGTATTGTAAGGCCTGCCAAGCTGTCTGGAGGTTTAATTCTAGTTCATTCGGTTTCGTGGCTACCTTTTTTCTATCGTCTGACCCACAATTCCCCAGATATTCTCGATTGGGTTAAGATCTGGTGAGGGTCCAGGCCACCCCAATAGAGAAGTGATGTTATGATCGTCCAACCACTTCTTCACTGCCTTTGCGCGGTGATAAAGTGCACCATCATCCTGGAAGAAGAAATCTCCTTTTGGAAACTAGAGTCGTGATGTCAGTAGCGGGTCTCGAAGGGTTTGGAGGTACCATTTCGTGTTCATCGTTGCCCCTTTGGGTGGAATATGTAGGGATCCTGTTGCTCGACTGGAAAAACACACTTTTATGGTAATAGTCTCGGGCAACTTCGTCGTGGGTAGCGTACACTCTAACCTATTTCGACCAACCTATTTTTTCTGGAAGGATGAACAGCTAGGTAGGCTGCGCGCCGACTGCTTTCGCCGGGAATCGAACCTAGAACCGGTGGATTCGTAGTCAGTGATGTTAACCACTACACCACCGAGGCATATATATATATATATATATATATATATAATATATATATATATATATATTATACCTTGTTGCTGTTTCGTGCGTTGGTCTCTCTTCAGACGGAGGTCAAGCTGGTGTCCCCGCCTCTAGATGGTGGCCCCGCCTCTACAATAAGATATATATATATATATATATATATATATATATGTAAATAACAATAATTATTAATAAATAAATAATAATTATAATCAGTAATTAAGTATAAGGAAATAATGATGATTATATTACTCACGTAAAGCTTTTATAGTTTAATTACTTTTCAACATCAGTGTGTTGGTTTACGTCGTCGTCGTCGTTGGCCTAGGCAAGCTACGGCTTGGGACCGTAGCGCATCTATCCGGTATAGGTTAACCTGGATGATGTAGCCATAAGCACTGCCGCTAGTTAAGTGCCAACCAGTGATTATCTCACTAGCCGTATTGAGTCCGTTAGGCGAAACTGCGACAGTACCAAAGGTGGAAAATATAACCTTTGGTTTTCTATTGTTTATTTGTAAAATGGACATGGTATTAGATTAAAATAAATATTGAATATAAATAATTAACTGACAATTGTGATATAATTAATTATGTTTACATACAATAAAATAATATAGTATACATAAAATTAGTATTAATGTGGTTCACAATTGAATTATAATGGGGTAACTAATTTAAAATGAATTTATAACTATTCCGAAATTCAAGATGGTAAAATTAACATTTATCTTGAAACTAAAATAAGAGTATTCACTACAAGTGGATCCGTGATTATTTTATGCAAAGTATCTGAAACAACATCGTTCAATTTTCCTTCAGAGTCGGTATTAATTTACGTAAAAGATGAAAAAACGAAGCAACTCTTATTAAACGTTTTGAAAATTTTATTTCAACGTAATTTACAAAAGAAATTCAAACTTTACTTTAAGGTTTATTTGAAGCTTTTAAATTAAAGCTTTTTACAGTATCTACAGAGAGTTGCCAAAAGTAAATAGACACCTTTTTTTTTTGTTTTTAATTGTTGATTTGATTAAAAAATTAATAAATAATAAAAAATTTATTGAATCAGTAAATGCAAATGGTGAAAGGAACACGATTTTTAAATATATATTTATTAAGTTAATTTGTTATTATTTATTTACGTTTATAATCGAATAAAAATATTTTGGAGAAGGAAGTAAAGGTGTCTATTTATTTTTGGCAACTTTCTGAAGAGTATACAGGGTGTCCACAAAAGAATTGCCAAAATTTAATTTATTTCAAATGGAATTTGTGCGATTATTTTGTGGACACCCTGTATTTCATTTAAGTTTATTGACAAGTACAAATTTGAGGTCAACAGAGGTGGAGCCGAGTCGTGCGTGAACTGTCGGTTGGTTTACCATTATATACATTCCTTTGTCCAATAATGGGGTTGTTTTAACCTCTTTCTTAACAGTAAAAATCATGTGACGGAGGGGACCTACAGCTTTATGTGGGATCCGAACCACGGGTCGATATGCATTATCTGGACGCAGAGTACGGTCACCCAACCAACTGCTATCCAAACCCAATGTCGCTTAACTTCACTGATCTGCGAGAATTGGTGTTGCAGCATGGCTACGACGTACCCCTTTAAAGGGGAACTGGATCAAACCAAATACATTGCGTGCAGCGGGCTCATCACTGCACCCCTTCCTTATTTTTCATACTGGCTTGGGACAGTCTTTGGCTGGTTTACGTGAACTATCCAAATGCTTTTGGTAGAATCCATGTAACATTTTTAATCCTTGCTGCACCCTCGGTACCTAATTGGGCATCATTTCAATATTTAATCTAAACTGATAGTTCAGTTTTTATATGTTTGTATATACAGATAAAGACAAAGGCCTTATTAATAATTAAAGATACTGCATTATTTTATAGGCATTATTAATTTATATACGAGTATACCACCGTGTATATTTTTACATCTTAATTCAGCGATATCATTCGTAATTATCTTTCAAAACTTTCGTAGCTACCTTGATGTCTCAATGTTACTGCGACAATACAACAATATTACATAGTTAATAAGTGAAATTGAGCAACAAATTATTTCAAATTGGAAGAATACATATAATATTTATTATTGCTAGACCAGTTTCCTTCAGAGTTTGATGATGAGGTGAAAGAATTTGCCTCTAGCCGGCCATTCTTATTATACTAGTTTACAAACACTGGAGGGATTGCAATCCCGAACTCTATCTCAGCCCTTGATAATGAGGATATATGTACAGTGCCAGCTGTATTTGGAATGGCAAACTTCCTTCCTCTTCGTGAGGAGGCGTCATTAAGAGAAGACTGTCATTTTACTCAGGATAAGAATCGAACCAATCCACCACTTGATAATGGCAACTTGTGCTTTTCGGGTCGTAATCAGTCGTTGAGAAAAGATGCCCACAACAAATGTCAAGGGGAGCGGACATGCATCCGTCTCCTTCTGCTCATACCACAGTTTCTCTGACCCAAATATGTAGTAATAATTTGCCCCATTTCCGCATCTTCTCGGTTCAAACTTTCTTAAAGTTGTGTTTTCCTCCTCTAAACAGGGTATGTAATTCATCGAATGTCATAGTTTTCAAATCAAACTGGTCTTATAGTTCCATACATTGCTTCTCTCATATCCTACTACAAACGTGGTCATCTTAGTTTTCATTATATCTCCATATACACTTATCGCTAATCATTTCCCTCCATCCATTATTGTCTGACATTTTCATGAGTTCTTGTTTTGTGATTCCTCATCTTAGTGTCCCGGATTTTGTTTTGTGATATTCTAGATCAGTGGTTCCCAACGTGGGCACCACCGTCCCTCAGGTGACGTTTGAGAATCTTAGGGGGGGCGTTAGGAAACTGTTAAATTGTTACCTTCTATTAATAAATCACTTATCACTTATACTGATATATTATTATTATCTTTATGAGGGGGCACCAGCAAATATCGATGGACAAAAGGGGGCGTTTGCCTAAAAAAGGTTGAGAACCACTGTTCTAGATTAGATCTTCTTAAGAACTTTATACTTTTACCTAACATTATCTTTCCTTACTTAACACTTCCCAGCTTTAAACTCAAGCTAATTTACTTAACTCGACCAAACGTAACTTAACCTAACCTAACTTCAACAGCGCTCGTAGCTCAATGGGTAACGTTTCTCTTTATGCAAAGTGAAGACACTGAGGTCGCAGTTCGACTCCCACCAATGGTGATGGTAATAATAATTCGAGAGTTATCACAATGGGCCGTATTAGTTTGGCCTGAGCGCTGTGCCAGTTTCTGGCACTTTTGATTGATTATTATTATTATTATTATTATTATTATTATTATTATTAACTTCACATCATCTAACTTGCATTTTATCCAACTTGATCATTTTTTTTTCTCATCTTAACTTCATCCCATTCAAATCTAACTAACTTGCTTAAATCGACCTACTGTAATTCAACTTAAACTTGACCTAAGCTAAACTAACTTCCCCTAACTTTTACTTAACTTAATCAAAGACTTCCTCATAACAATTTAGCTTCATCTAACTTATTCCCATCTAACCTAATTACCTAAATCGACCTAACCTAACCTTAGGTGTGGAATACGAGCAGTGTAATTTCTTACCATGGCCAACAACGTGCGAGTCTTTGCTGACACAATATTAGGCCAAGATGTTTAAACTTCCGTATTTCCCAAGAACAGTTCTTTCCTTTTCCTGTAGGACAAGGAACTGAGATAGATAAAGTTTGGTTTCAACAGAACAGTTCAAGTACTTCTTGCAGTAAATGCTGTTTTGGATTTTCTGCACAAAATTTGTGGCCCAAATCCTGTCTAATCAGGTACCCCATCTTCGTGATTGCGATCTGGGCATAGCTTCGTTTTTAGTTTATATTGTACCTCTGAACTATTTCCTTTTTCCATTCCTCTCTCTCTCTCTCTCTCTTCTCTCTCTCTCTCTCTCATTATATATATATATATAATATAATATGATGCAAACCCACAAGGGAAAAGAAAAATGATTCCAAGGCGTTTCGTGTATTCAGGTGTACTTCTGAATACACGAAAGGCCTTGGAATCATTTTTCTTTTTCTTTGTGGGTTTGCATCATTCATTCATTCATTCATCGGTGGTGTAGTGGTTAGCGTCGCTGACTACGAATCCATCGGCCCCGGGTTCGAGACCCGACGGCAGCTGGCGCGCAGCAAAACCCAGCTGTTCATCCTTCCACACAATAAAGAAAGTGGTTGGTAGATAAATGGGTACCCTAGGTGGCCTAGTAGTTAAGACACTGGACTGCTGATGGGGCGTGGTTTGGATTCCACGTTAAACTGTAGGTCTAAGGTGGAGTGAAAAGCTCGACCTTCGTCAGAATGAACAATTCGGGCGGAAGCTAACCAAAGGTTATATAAAAAAAATTCAGGAGCTATAAAATTCATTTCACGTGTTTAATTGTGAAATTCATCCCACATATATATATATATATATATTATACGTGCGTATAATTGTCAGAGAATGAATACAAATGTTATTGTTACACATGCAATATTTATAAAAAGTAAAGTTTATAAATAGTTTTATTCCGAAACTGCTGATGCGGAACAGCCGTCGTCTCCGCCTATCTAAAGAAACCTTGTTTATACATAAAACGTAGCGGAGGTAGAAATTATATCCCATTACCACTTTGCCGCATTTAACTCCGAACAATACGACTTTCTCATGTTATAACTGCTATTTTCTGCTTCGTTCTTCTTATTCCTTACAAGTTGTAATCTTAGAAAGTAGATTTGTATGTATATAAGAGCTGTCGTTAGTAAAGACTGTTGTTGTTCAATGAGAGACTGCAAAAAAATTAAGTGGAAGGTTATTACACGTTTTTCTCTAATATAAACATCCCAATTGGCGGAGTAATTTTAATATAAAGCCTATTTTTTCCCCTTCTCCTTCCTATAATAATATTGAATGACGAGCAAAAAGTAGGACTCGTACGAGACAATTTTCAGTTCAATCATGCGTTCAGTCCATATTATTTTCCGTTACGTTTCCATTTATTCAGTAAATGGCGAAGAGGAAAATAATAGAAAATATGAGAATGGAAATAAAAAATTATATTTATTTGGTAATAACTGCCAAAATGGTTCCTTTAGAAAATGAATATATTCCATATCAAAACTATAATTTTTTTAATACGTGAATAATTTAATGGTTTCGTTCGTATTTTGTTACTAATTATTATTAATTTAACAAACAAAATTTAATACAAAATTAGGAAGCAAAGGTATTAAGATACTGTTACGTAGTATTTTTTAATTGCACTGAAATTTGCATCGTCCACGATGATCAAGCAAAAGATAAAAGATCTCATTTTGTTTCTTTACATTTTGGTCGTCATTTTGGTAAGTGTTTTTCCCTTGTATTTGAGCCCTATCACTTTGTCTCCAAAACACAATTCCTTTTCCGTAAAATCCGTTACATTGAAAATGTAGTTTCAATAAATTATTTGTTAAATAATAATTACAAAAGAATATTTTGTATGTACAACTTAAGTATATAAAATAGATTTTCTTTTAATTAACTTGCATCACAATCTTCAACTTATCTTTGACCATTTTCAGATTCCGATAGAACGAAAGTGTACCAAGACCCATTTCATCTTCAGATCTAACTTCATACCAGTCAGTTTTCCTATAAGCGAACTTGCGAAGTGAAGATAATGCGGTTTTGGGTTCGACTTCCCATGGTCCTGGTGATAATAATCCAGAAGTTAACGCAGTGGGTTGCATTAGCTGGCCTGAACGTTGTGCTAGTTTGTGTTCCTCTTTACTGAATATTTATAACGCCATACAATTTTTCTAAAGAGGGTAACGCAATATATTCGAGCGTCATTTTTAAAAATGTATGGCTCCAAATATATCTGAATATGTTACAGATATTTTACAGATACACAAAAAATACTTGAGGTTTGTAAAAGTTTGTATAGTTATTAAGGTTAATACACAATGTTTAATACGATGAAATAGTACGCCGAGGGTCTTCCTAATCTATTTTTCTCTTCTTTGGTGGAGAAATCTTAGAGGCTTAATAGATGTTGTTATTTAATTTTCATAATGGTTGTCCCTAAAGTCTATAGAATGACGTCACATGTACATGCATTCCTTTTTCTTATCACTCCCATCCCCATTCTCCCACACCATGCCGCACTATATATATATATATATATATATATATATATATATATAGAGAGAGAGAGAGAGAGAGAGAGAGAGAAGGATAAAAACACTGAAAAGTAAAACAATATAAAACTGATGAAAGACTAGTCAGACTTTCAACGCTCTAGGTACACATTTTTTAAGTGATGTTCTTTTTTGCTTTAAAGTTAATGCCATTAAAACCCTTAATGACTATACGTTCAAGGTTTGCTCTAATTATTTTTCTTTCATTCTGAGATGTGCTTTTTAATTGATTATTTTAACTCTTATTCTTATCCAAAGGACCTGATTACAAAGCATATTCGAAATTATTTAAATCATCATTTTAAACCCCAACTGCCCGTTCCCTCTTTTATAAATGACAAAAGATATATTGATGCCCTTTTATGGCTACATCAGCCAAAGGATCGAAAAAGACCTAAAACACTTGCTCGCTCAGTTTTATCCAAAAAATTGATTTTAAATCTATGATATATTTACCAATAATTTTAGCATTAGCTCCTTTTTTAAACTAAAGGAAAGGTTGTCCGATACTCTCGTCTCCAATCTAGTTTCAAAATATTAATAATTTTTTTTTAATTCTTTGATACACAAAATAATTTATGGAATTTTCCTATATTTTACTTAAATATAAACAAAAATTGGAAAAATCTGACATTTTGAAGTTTGAAATACAATTTTTTTTATATTTAATTAAATATTAAAAGGAATGGAAAAATCTGACATTTTGAAGTCTGAAATACAATTTTTTTTTCTATTTAATACAATTATTATATATATATATATATATATATATATATATATATATATATGCGTGTGAGTGTAATAGCCTTTCTGTGTCAATTAGAAAACTTAAGGAAAATTCTACGGCCATAGTGAAATCACAACACGTTGTCAGAGAAGATTGCCTGAAGGGGAAATATTTTTCTGAAGCTAAACAGCAAACAAGAAGCAGCTTCTTTTGAATTACACCACCGAACGAACACCGTCTTCAGCAACCAATATAAAAGCAGTGGCCCAAGTTCACTCTACCCTCAGTCTGCTCCCTGGCCTTCGTTACAAACTTGGGCTCCGCTCTACCTCCTCCGATCTCCTTTTGTTCCGTAACCTTCATCGTTTGTTTCTTGTTTTAGATATAAAGTTTCTTTGTAGGGTTTCGGTGTCTTCGACATCTCGGTTTTTTTTTTTTTTTGCGATCTTGAAGGAAAAGAGCATTCAATTACTGGTAAAATAAACGCTTCCCTAGTTTGCGGATGACGTTCGCTCTTCCGCTATGAAAACTCATTCATATGTTTACTATTAAAATTATTCCCATGACAGTGTTAATATTGTAGTTTTGCTTAAAATCAGCATTGTACGTTAAAACAATTTTCCAGTATGTTGACTGAGGGCAACATAATGCAATATAGGGTTAAGACGTGTCTCGCAGTTTACATAGTGTATTAATTACGTACCGCTATGAGAAGTGAATACTGCTGGAACGAGTTTCCGATTGCATCAGTTCTTAGTTCTTGAGTCTACCTCAAAATATGTATTTAGACCATCGATCTTTATATCCGATTTTGAAGACCTAAATACTGGATTAAATATCATTAAACAATTCTCTCATTTATTTTTGGTTTATCTGTAAATCTCTATCGTTGATTTTTTAGGGATCAACGTTTCTATTGCACTTCTTTTTGGTTTAGAAAGCGCAAACATTCTGGATTATTTTTAATATTTTCTTCTTTACATTCTTCATGAGTTTTAGAATGAATATTGATTACGTCGCACTCAATGTCATTTCCATTCTCATCCGTGATCCGCAAATGAAAATATATAAAGTAAACATTTCAAATTTGAGAAAAGTGTGACTTGATTTCAAAAACAATGTCACTCCGTTCCCATTCGCGGTAAAGGCGTCAAATGGGAATATTTCTTAACTTAACTTAATTTAACCTAACCTAACATTAGCCTAAACTAACCAAACCTAACCTAACCTAATCTAACCAGGACCAGAGTGGGAAAGCCATAAATGAGAATGAGAATGCATGAATAAACCGATTTAAAAATACCTCCATTGAAACTCTCAGCTTCCCACTCTTGGTCGTGGAATGAAAAGAGAATGACACTCAGTGAGATGAGACACGAATTGAATGTTTGCTTAAAGGTCATCTCTGTTTCAGTAAATTTTATATTATTTTTCTTATTTATTTTGCAGTTGGTCATGTATTTTGAAATATTGTTTTTCACTGCAAAAATGTTCTGATCTCTTTTTACAATCTTGCTTTTTTAAACTCTAATAAATTTTTGTCACTTATTTTATTAATATTTGCTGTATTTTCCTTTTATTACACTAGGCAACAAAGATTTTGTTACAGAAGACCAAATAGGTGCTCGTAGCTAATTTCGGTATGCTGATTTCAAATCTATAATTAGATTTTTTCTATCACGTCTAGATTTTGTGTAAAATGCAAATCACTTTTAGTAAAATTTTCTACCACGTCCAGATTTTGGTTTTAATCGGCTTAATGCCAGTAATATGAAACTTGCTTTTCAAGGTTAAAGCAATTTCTTTTGCCAACTATATACAAATTCGAACAATTTTGATAAATAAAATTTATCCCGAGTCGCTACGTGACAGTCAAGCAGAACGGTTGTTGAAGCTCTCTGCTGATGAGCAAGTGACAGGTTGTGGTGACTTGTGTGTTTTTATAGCATTTGTTTTGTACTACGGTGTGTATTTCTTTTTATTTTGCACATCGTAATAATTACTTTCTACGTTTTTTCAGATATTGTATGGTAATTCAAAATGGCATCAAATAGACGTGCTTGTGTAAATCACCCAGACAACTTCTGCTTTGTCTGTGGACAATATACACCTAAGCCACAACGTAGAAACATAACAACAAAGATTAAACTTGCCTACAAGTGTTATTTTGACTGTAAGTTAGGAGACCAACAGAGGGACTGGGCACCACATATTTGCTGTGCACAGTGCAATGCAATGTTAATAGCTTGGATGAATGGTAAAAGAAAAGCTATGCCGTTCTCAGTCCCCATGGTTTGGCGTGAGCCGAAAAATCACTTCAATGATTGTTATTTTTGTTTGACAAAGATTGCTGGTTTCACAAAGAAAAACAAATCAAAGATCACGTACCCAAACTGCGAATCAGCAATGAAACCAGTACCACATGATGAAACAAATCCACCACCAGTTCCACCAGCAACGATAACAGACAGCAGTTCATCTGAAGATTCTGCTAGTGATATAGAAACAGGGAAAGATGGCATATATGTTCCAGATGCAAATATTTCCCCACATTTGTTAAGTCAAGCGGAGTTAAATGACTTAGTGCGCGATTTGGAATTACCAAAAGAAAAGGCAGAGTTGCTTGGTTCAAGACTTCAAGAATTTAATCTTCTCCAACCAAACACCAAAGTTTCCCATTTCCGCCATCGCCATTTGGAGACTGTTCATTGACTCTAGTAAAGCTAGCCTTAAAGCTGTATTACTGCACAACGGCAATGAAAAACCTTCAATACCTGTAGCACATGCCACTGGCTTAATGAGACTTATGAATCGATGAAACTGCTGCTAAGACTCATCAAATATAAGGCCCACACATGGAATATTTGTGGCGACCTTAAAGTTGTATCATTCTTGGGTTACAGTTGGGCTACACAAAGCATATGTGCTTTTTGTGTCTATGGAACAGCAGAGATGACAAGAACCACTACAAAAAACATGATTGGCCATCTAGAACTGAACATGTTGTTGGTAAATACAATGTGAAACACCCAGCACTTATTGACCCTCAGAAAGTACATCTTCCACCACTTCACATTAAACTTGGCCTTATGAAAAATTTCGTGAAGGGTATGGATCATCAAGGTAGTGGTTTCCAATATTTAAAGGATAAATTCAAAGGAATATTGACAGATGCTAAGCTAGAAGCTGGAGTTTTCACTGGACCACAGATCCGCAGTGTCATCCACGACTCATCGTTTCCATCTAACCTAAATGAGAATGAACTAGGAGCATGGACATCTTTCGTTGAAGTTGTCAAAAATTTCTTGGAAACCACAAAGCTGAAAACCACCGTAAACTCGTAGAAAACATGCTTAAATCTTATGAAATAATGGGATGCAGAATGTCTTTGAAAATTCATTTTTTACATTCTCATCTGACTTCTTCCCGGCCAACCTTGGGGCTGTAAGTGACGAGCATGGTGAGCGCTTCCACCAACAGATCTCAGTTATGGAAAACAGATACCAAGGTAATTTCAACCCAAATATGATGGGAGATTATTGTTGGTTCCTGCAGAAGGAGAGCTCGTCATCCTACAAGCGACAAAGGAAGAGGACACACCAAAGTTTCACTTAAGAACAGGAATTTGCCTTTCAGTAGTAACAACAAAATACTAACGCGCTTTGGGTGGATGGTTGGGCGCAGGGGTGGTAACACCGCCAGCGGAATTCCGCTGTCTGTCTTAAGCCAGAATAAAGGAGGAAAGACATCCCTGTTCACTAATTATTTAAGTATGCTTAACATAAAACGTGGCACGGAAAAGTAGCTTAGACGGCTTTCGTAATAGAAGCGGGTGAGAAAAAAAATGAAAAATAGGGGTTTTCGGTTACACAAAATCTGGACGTGATAGAGAAATTTTGATATCAGATCTGAAATCAGCATCAGCGCTTTAGTAGGAATCAGTAGTTCACGTGTCTGTAACAAAAAAAAAGTTGAAATTTGTTGCCTAGTGTTATCAAAGAATATTTTTCTGACATTTTATCCTCAGGATATAATAATACTCCCATTTAATTTATTTTATGTTTTCGCATTTGAGTTTCTATACGCAGTTGTAAACATTTTAAAATACAGATTTTATTTTTTCACTAGGCCTTCTTTAGCTTTCGATCAAGTTAATTTAATTTGCACTTATGCCAGGTTACAGTCAGAAATTTCAATCTGGCCAACATCTACAGTTATAATCATATCTCCTTTTTTCGTCATAATCAGATCCAATACATTAAATACAAATTTAACGTAATTTTTCGTTAGATACATAATCAAATCCAACACATTAAATACAAATGAGGCGTCGAGCGGCACAATGACGAAATGGGCGAAAATTTCGTTTTCTATAACTTTAAACGCTTCTTTTTTATCATTTAATCATTCACTTATTCAATGTTCACAAAATTACTTAAAAATTTAAGAAAAAAAGCATCGAATTACATCTATTTTAATAAAGTTATGAGTCTTTCACAAACTTTAAAGCCATTTTCCTCAAAACTTTGTTTTGGTTCATTCGTCATGGTGTCGCGCAACGTCTCAAATTTCGTTGTTTGTGGAGACTTGTAAAGTGTGCTGTTTAACTTTTTTACCAGTATTTCGCCTGTGTAGATATTTTTTAAGATATATCCAGCATCTTCCTTCCTTTTCTGGCTAATCTCTCTTCTCTAAATTATATTGTATTGTAATTTTTTATTTTGACTTCAGCCTTCAGTACAATTTTCACATCCAATTTCACATTTATGCAGCTGTGCCTCTAATAATCAGATTATATATTTATTTGTTCCCTCTGTCAAGTGTTGCAGGAATTCTAACTTGTAATCTATCCTTCAGCTATATAATCCCTGGTTATTTACACATGTTAATGAGAAAGGCTCGGCATTTACTTTAAATGGAGTAATTTGATTTTTCTCTGATGCTCTCTGAGTCTCTATGGCTTTACATTAATTATTCCTTCTTTTCATACGTTTCATTTATTGTAGTGTGGCATCAATGGTTTGTGTGTATTTAATTCATTATTATTATTATTATTAACAGTAGTAGTAATAGTACAGGGTGTTCAAAAAGTCATAAAATCATATTCATAAAATACCTATGTATCTACACGTTACCATATTCACTTACGTCACTTTATGTACACCCTGTAATAGCGGTAGTATTGTCTACAGGGTGTCCCATAAGTCTGGAACCATAGGGTAAAATAAATAATTCATGTTTTTCCGTTTATGCAAGTGCCCATGATGTCTTTGAGTAAGGAAGAACGCATCTAGGTAATTCTGCTCGTAGGAAATCGGAATCAGAGGGAGGTCGCTGAGGATTTTAAAAGATTGCATCCGGACCGCGCGCCGATAACACACAGCTGTGTCAGCAAACTTGTAGCAAAGTTCAGGGAAACGGGATCCATAGGAGATAAACCACGCAATGGACCTCCGAGGACATCCACCGACGATGACACAGCCGCTACCATCCTCGCTCATTTCACAAACAGTCCCCAAAAGTCTCTTCGGCGTTTTTATTGCCGTTTTTATCATTTTGCCCTATGGTTCCAGACTTACGGGATACCCTGTAGTATCAAATGTTTTGCGCGTGCATTGTCGAGTGTTACTACTGTTGATTTATATATTGTTGTTGTTTAGAGTAGAGGAATAAATAGTGTGTTTCTATGGGGTTCTGATCCATTCAGATAAGAAGGTTTATTTGTGCTTTCCGCTCTATTAATTCCTTTAAGGAAGCATTCTTATTCCTGATTTAATCCTCTTTTCACCAATGACTACAAATATAATTTTAGCATTTTATCATATACAGGGTGTCCCATAAGTCCGGTATTATAGGAAAATTTATTTAAATTAAATTTACAAAATTAATACATTATAACTTAAACAAATGTTCAAATTGATGTCTCGTTTTGGGACGCAATGGCTAATATGGAATTGAGTTACGATTCCCTATTAGAAGTCCCAAAACAAGACCTTAATTTGAACATCTGTTTTCGTTCTAATGCATTACTTTTGGAAATTTAATTTAAAATAAATTTCCCTATGAGACCGGACTTATGGGATACCCTGTATAAATATGATAGAATTACTTACGTTTGATGTTTACTAGTTTCTTCATCCAAATAAGAAACCGAACTAAAACTATAAAAGGAAGCCATTGAGAGTAACCTCAAAGCAACAGAATTTGAGAGACAATTCCTACGACTTTCCCTGAACTGTTATTGTTCAATATTACAAAATATTATACGCAAATCCTTCTTCTTTTTTTTCTTTTTTTTTAATCCAATTATTCTCTTAAAAAATAACGATACGAATTTCAAAGGATGTAAGTATATTAATGGAAATGGTCTCAATATTTATATTTTACCAGTGTGTTTCTTGTATGGTTTTCAAATAAAAATTATATATATATACACACACACACACACACACACACACACATATATATATATATATATATATATATATATATGCACACGAGGTGCTGTATGAAAGCAATGCCTCTTATTGCATTTATGAACTGAAAAATAAAAGGCATTACTTTCGTACCGACCTTCGTGTTATATATATATATATATATATACGTTTTAACTGCAAACAACACACAGTATAATTAATGTAAAGAACGACACTTGTGTAGAAGAGCGTTCTGCACAAGATGAGGAGGGAGAACGAACAAATGAAAAATGAGGTACCTCCCAGGAATCGAACCCGGATCATCCGATTGCCGGTCAGATATGCTATCCACTACACCGAGGACCTCGATCAATCAGAAATCGTAATTCTTGTGCGGAACGCTCTTCTACACAAGCGTCGTTCTTTATTTCTTTATATAATATATATATATAAAGAGAGAGAGAGAGAGAAAGAGAGAGAGAAAGAGAGAGAGAGAGAGAGAGAGAGAGAGAGAGAGCACTATAAGTTCAGTAATGTATTGAATATTTTGGACAACACTGTACCTATCCTCTTGATAATACTGTGAAGTACTGAACCGAGAAATGACGTGGAGCAGGTCAATTATTCACTCAGAAGCTGCGGATAGCCCATGTTGATTCGTGGGAACGACGGTCAAATTCCTGAGTGCGTTGGATGGGGTTACAGAAGCACAATAAGATGTTGGCAGTGAACGGGTCAAATGGACTTTTTTTTTGTTAAAATTAAAGGTTCAGTATTTGTTATGGAAAACTGCCTTATTCAAAAAACAAATATGGTATTTGTTTTCCCAAAACTTAATGTTAGTTCTATTTTTGTTAAGGTTAAAGGTAAGGTTAAGGTTAAGGTTAAGGTAACCTTAACAAAAATAGGACTAACATTAAGTTTCGGGGAAACCAGATTTTGGCGATCTGCCCATTTCATATACAGTGCGTTCGAAAAGTCTCTCCGCATTCAACCAACACTTTAAAAAAAGTGTTTGACAACAAGTGTAGACGAGTTGCTCTGTGCCTGCAAAATGGTGGAAAACAATTTGAACACATGCTGTAAAATCAGATGGTTATGTAATAAAATCACTAAATCATGGTTAAATGAAAACGTAGTTTTTCAATTTCCTATGCATTTAACATAGCACTGCGGAGAGACCTTTCGAACACACTGTACTTCGTGCCAACCAGGTTGACTCTTACATCTGGGTTAGGTTACACTAGGTTACGTACGGATCGGTCTAGCTTGGTTAGTCACTAACTTTCGGCCAATTAGGAATCTAGAGAACTGGTGTCTCCAAAACCTAATATTTACCAAAAATAGTTCATCTCCTGACCTATTCACTACCGGCATCTTATGGCGCTTCTGCATTGAAAAAAAAATTAGGTCACGAGACTATGCAAACTAGGTCAACAGACACATCCGGTTTTATAAATGAGCTTGTGAGTTATTTAACCTAAAAGAATTGTAACTAGTCATTAAACCTGAAATAGTTAACTTGCGGGTAGTCTTGGGAAGAACCCTTCACTTGGCGAGCCAAAATAAATTAATTTATTTAATTTTTTTAAGACATGTCAAATGATTAATTTGCTCATTCGACTTTTAAATTAGTTATAACTAGTTTCATTTTGTGGTTTATTAGTAAATAGACTAAGCTTGGAAAACTAAACGAATCACATGGTTAATCGCGTGTTTCATCGTTATGCTAAAATTATTAATTCAGATCAACTAATAGACTACAGTCTACTAGTTACAATCTAATACTATAAACGAGGGGTCTTTTCGGTTTGGCGGACTGCTACAGATTTTTATGAAACTTAGCAGATCAATTATTTACAAATTTTATCTTAAGAAAATGTAAGATGGGTTAGGTAGGTTTGGTTAGGTTAGGTTAGGGTTGCCAGATTTTTTTAATGCGGGACAAAATTTTTTCTGGTTTTTTTAAGACCAAATTTTTTTTCAAATTGAAACTAGATTTCTTCAACGGTTACAACAAACAAAATTAGAACAATTTTGTTACACTAATATTTAACAATTAAACATCGTGAATAAATTGAAATTATTATATATAATATTGAAATTCTAAATCAATTCATCACTAAAAAATTTGCTTAAAAAATATTTTTTGCGGGACATTTTGAACGCGGGATTTTGATGCGGGATTTTTGGATCAAATGCGAGACTGTCCCGCATAATGCGGGACGTCTGGCAACCTTAGGTTAGGTTCAGTTAAGTTACGTTAGGAATTAGACATTTCCTCAAAATAAAATTTGTAAATAATTGATTTGTTAAGTTTCGTAAAAATTTGTAGCAGTCCGAAGAGATCCTAAATGAGAAATTAAAAAAGGGAAATACACCATTTCTCCAAGATAAATACTAAAATGGCTTTACTGCATAAAAATAATACACCATATTTAGGTAATGAAACTCATTAATAAATAATTTATCCTTTTTTAACCCAAATCGGCAAATTATTTGGATCACTTGAAGATCAGGGCCTCCAGCCTTCTTTAGTTAGCTTTATAAGGCTAACTAACGAAAATATCACGACATAACCTAACCAATCGTCAAGGGCGTACAGTTGACCTAACGATTGGTTAGGTTAGGTCGTGATATTTTCGTTAGTTAGCCTTATAAGGCTAATTAATGAAGGCTGGGGGCCCTGATCGTCAGGTGGTCCAATTATTTTAAGGCATACAAAAACCTTCAAAACTATAAACTCATTTGAAACGTTTAGAAGAAATGCGCAAATTATTATATCAAACATAATAATTGACAAATTACTTGGATCACCTGAAGATCAGGGCCCCAAGCTTCAATTACCAAATGATATCTTCGTTAAAACTAACGAAAATATCACGACTTAACCTAGCCAATCGTCAAGGCGTACAGTTGACCTAACCGGGCATTCAATTTAATTTACTATTATAGTGGTACTGTAAAGCAAAAAACAAAAATACGTGGGGGCCCTGATCTTCTTCAGGTGATCCAATTACTCTATATTACCACATTAAATTATTATTTGGTTACATTTGAGGGGTCGCGCGTCTTAAGGTACCTAAGCGCCACCACAGGCGAAAACGTGTTTTTGATGGATATCACTATTTTCACCCTTCTTCTATCGCGTGGTTTGGGTTATAATGACCTTACGACACTAGAAGTATGGTTGAAAACTTTATGAAGCGAACTACTTTTTTCACCTCTATCGCCAGCTGGGCTCTGCCGCCCAGATGTGATGCGCGTCTTAAGGCCCCCAATATCCCGTTCAACTGGTGATGGGGGTGGGGGTTGGACGCTCGGTCTCTGGGTGGCGGGAACAGCAGGAGGAGCGCGAGCCAATGAAAACATGGCAGCCACGCCGCTCTGCTTTCTGGTTGGCCACCCGCTCCACGCGCCGAGAGGGACACAACACAAACATCCCGCCAGTACCTTAAGACTCGCGTTGCTGTTAGCAGGCGTCCTGTCTGTCTTCGTGTTCATATTGCTGAATATTGCGTGGATTATTCTATTCACCCGGCTTCTAACTATTATCAACGTGTGCAGCAATGTCTCACCGTGCTAGTGATAGTGATGAAAAATCAATGGAATCGTTCTGTGTCAGAAATCGCACCCAAAGTTCGGCATAATAAGGAAATAAAAAAATAAAAAAATATATATATATATATAAAATATGAAAATCTATTTCAAAACCTCATCAACATCTTCATTAGCATACTTAGAACTCTAATTTAGCCAAAAATGAACGTTCTAGCTCAATTAATAACAGAGATACTATTGCCAGAATATTGCTGAACTTTGGAGGCGATTTCTGGCGAATTTTAATTTTGGCGCTTAGGTACCTTAAGACGCGGGACCCCTCATTTATTCTATATATTTTTATAATTGAAGGGTAACTAAAATAGGTGCTACTATAGTATGCGGTCTACCTACGATTGGTTAGGTTTAGTCATGATATTTTCGTTAAAACTAACGAAAATATCATGACTAAACCTAACCAATCGTCAAGGGCGAGTGACATTGGGATGTAAACAAGATAAGAAGCTGTAATTAAAAGTAGACAGCCGAATCTTAGTTACTAATCAAATGCACTAAGCAGATATTGTTAAAAAGTTGAGTGGCTTTCTTTATCGGTTTGTAATCTAGTTGGTTAGTTTTATAATATAACTCCATTTAATTAATAAATTGACCACTTCAGCTCGAAAAGAATTAGAATAATTTTAATATGAGTAAAGATGACCAATCTACTAAAGATTCTGCGACATTTTTCTGTAAATTTTGTGGAAATGACGAGGAGAAGAATAGTAATTTAACTAAACTACATAGAGCGAGTAGGAAATTAACTCAAATATGTGTGTGTGTGTGTGTGTGTGTGACCTCATCCAATATACATTATGGAAGGACAATTTTTTGCCACTTTATTCTGAAGGTATAACACGTCCATTTAACTTCTTTCATTTTTGCTCTTATGATTTCTTATATAATGTTATAATGTTATAATGTTTCAGACCAACAAAGACCCTAGGATCCACTCATGGCTGGTCTACCTAACTGTGTTCGTAATCGTGTATTGTGTATGTCCTCCGTGGTGGCGGAGGGGACCTACAATTTTACGTGGGTTCCGAACCACAAGAACATAAGAAATTTATGTAAAAACTGCCGGTAAATTGGCAACGACCAATTTTACGAAACTAAATAATTATCAATTTAAAACTAATTAATTATCGATTTAAAACTAAAGATAGAATCTCTGGATCCAGAGGATCAAGTCATAATAGACTACTATCCACAAATGTTACACTCTATATCTATTTATAACGGACATGCAAATATATCAGATCCAAAGAATCCAGTCAATTTCATTACGGTATCCATCAAGTCACGGTCCATATCGATTGCGGACCAAGTCAAAATTTACAACCATATACATTACAATATATACACTTATGAGGAAAAGTGTAGGTGTGGCTGTAAAGACTGTACAGTAATGTAGAAATGTGTGTGCACCCATTATGGGTCTCCCATTTAAAGGTGTTTGTGGGGCAAGTGAAGATCATGAGTTTTTCAATACCTCACAGTACTATGGGGGGCACCGCTCGGCAGAGGAATCTCTTTAAATGGGGTGTGTAAGGACAGAGAGTATCCCCTAACCCAAGACGCTGCCTCCCTATATCCCACAACACTTGTGTTGAGCTGTGGGATCTATCCCCACAAAGCCTTAATTTTACTACCTTAAACTATATATACCCTTTCTATCAACATGCGCGTCTAATCGATTTTTAAACATGTTTATAGACGTGCTACTAATTACTTCTACCGGCAAACTATTCCAGGTATTTACTATTCTACGCGTAAAAAAGTTTTTCGCAACTGCTTTCTCGAACCTTCTACTTGTCAATTTACACCCGTTATTTCTAGTCCTATTATATTGAGATATTTCGAAAAAGCTATCTCTATCTACGTTATCAAACCCATTCATAATTTTGAAAACCTGGATTAGATCACCCCTTAACCTCCTAGTCTCGAGAGTAGTCAATTTTAACTCCTTAAGCCTATCCTCGTACGACTTTGACCTAAGAGACGGAATCATCTTAGTTGCTCGTCTTTGAACTCTTTCGATTTTGTCTATATCTTTGCGCATATGCGGATTCCAAAATTGGACCGCGTACTCCAAATGGGGTCTAACTAATGATTTATAAAGAGGAACTATAATATCGCGCGATTTGTACTCAAAATTTCGAGCTATAAAACCTAACACTTTGTTCGCCTTATTGACCGCTGCTGTACTTTGTTTCGCTACTTTTAAATCACCAGTGACTATAACTCCTAAATCTTTTTCCTGCTCTACGCTTGTTAAATCTTTCCCTGACATACTATACGCAAAATTACCGTTACGCGAACCTATATGCAAAATTTTGCACTTATCCACGTTAAATCTCATTTGCCATGTGACTGACCAATCAACGATTTTATTCAGATCTTCCTGAATTTTACCTCTATCTTCGTCATTAATCGCCCTACCACCCAGCTTCGTGTCATCCGCAAACTTTGAAACTGTACTGACTAGGCCGACATCTAAATCGTTGGTAGATAAATGGGTACCCTGGGTAGTCTTGTGGCTAAGACGCTGGGCTGCTGCTTGTGGGGCGTGGTTCGGATTACACGTTAAACTGTAGGTCTAAGGTGGAGTGAAAAGCTTGAACTTCGTCAGAATGAACAATTCGGGCGGAAGCAAATCCAAGGTTATATAACCTTTCAACCTTTTAAATGTTCCCTGCGATGATTCCTCATTTTACGAAGGTCAAGCTTGTCACCCCCTCCTCTCGAGTTGGCCTGGTGAAGTATATATATATATATATATATATATATATATATATATATATACTGCGCGTATGTAGGAGAATTACGACTTCTGATCGAGTGAGGCCCATGGTGTAGTGGTTATCATATCTGACCAGCAATCGGAAGATCCCGGGTTCGATTCCCGGGTGGTTACCTCATTTTTTCATTTGTTCGTTCTCCCTCCACATCTTGCGCGGAATGTTCTTCTATACAAGCGTCGTTCTTTACATATATATATATATATATATATATATATAATCATGCGGGTTGCTTCTACAGAGCTTCAATTTAATATTTAGGAGAAATCCAATGACAAGGAGAAATGTAAATGCCATGAAAAGTCTTCTTTAATGCGCAACGTTTCGAGCAACGTTTCGAGCAAATACTGATTTCAACTATAAGATGTCTTGTATTAAAACTCTCCTGTTCAGAGGATATAATTTGACCTCTAGTTTTACTTTACTTAATGATGAATTTAATAATCTAAGATCATACTTTACCAATAATAGTTTTCCTGTTCAATATGTAGATAAACTAATTAGATCCTTCTTAAATAATGTTTATAGCCCTCAACTTCCTTGTATTACAGTGCCGAAGGATATAAAATATTTCTTGGTACCTGAAATGGGTCCTTTGAATAAGGAATTTAAGCTTAAATTTACAAAGTTGTTAAGGAAATTTTTTATCATACTGATTTCCGCATCATATTTATTAATAAAACGTCTTTAGGTAGCTTTTTCTCAGCGAAGGATCGAACCCCTGACTCGTTGCGTAGCGGTGTTGTATATTTATTACCTGCCCTAGGTGTCTCCTTGGGAATTACATTGGCAGCACTGTTCGCTCTCTCAGGGCTAGATTTTATTCGCATATGGGAATAAGTGGCCGAACAGGTAAAATTTTAAAAACTAAAGAAGTTTCTAGTATACGGGAACACAGTATAAAATGTAAAACTGATGTCACTTTAGACAATTTTAAAATTCTTGGTTGTAATACTTGTCCCAACTCACTTAGAATTTTGGAATCGCTTTACATTAAAACTTTGACCCCTACGCTAAATATTGACTCATCAGCTGTCCCTTTAAACTTTTTATAATCCCTCCTCCTTCCCCAATTCCTTATAATCCCCCCTTCCCCAATCGCCCTCACCATCTTATCTTATCTTATCTTATGTTTTCTCGTTTTGCCATTGCTTAAATCAGTCTAGCCTCGGAAATTGCAGTGAAAGGTTAGTTAGTTTCATTATTCCAGTGTACTATTGTTAATTTTTCCAGTGTATTAATTTCACATTTACTATATGTATTTAAAATAGCTTCTTAATTTTAAATATAAATCTGTATAACTTAGAATTTAACCCTCTTTTTTCAGTCTTTTAAAGTTTGCCTTATGAATAGGTTATAGAAATTTTCTTTGTCTTGTTTTTCATTCAATTATTGATTTAATTTCACATTGTTATCATACAGCCTGAAGATGAGCGTATTTGCTCGAAACGTTGCGCATTAAAGAAGACTTTTCATGGCATTTACATTTCTCCTTGTCATTGGATTTCTCCTAAATATTATATATATATATATATATTAATACTAATAATAATAATGAAAGAATTAATAGTTTCTATCAGGTTCAGTCTAGAGAAACAAACACAGTATTTATGGAAGGTAAAAGTAAAAATCCAAATTTTAGTGCTTTAAATCCTTTCAAACGAATCATTCAGTTTTTCTTGTTTTGGAGGATTTTCATTAATTTTCTGTCATCATTCAACTGATTTTATATTAAACATTTCATTACATTCATATTACTTTTTTGCCCTATTTGGCTTCTTAATAGATAAGAAAACAAAAGGCTGAACGAGATTTACATTCCATCCAGTGACCAACCATCAACTAAAGTTTTTTCAGTTAATGTATTTTAGGAGAAATGTTTCGTTTAAATGTCATTACAGACGCATTACTTTTTACTATTTGTATCCTTGATTAAATTAAGGATTGGCGCTTGTTTTTGCTTTGTATTGTTTATCAAATAAAGTATAAATGGTTGTGAAAGACAGGGTGTTCAATTATTGTATATTCTTAAAACATTTTTCTGTTTTTTAGAGCAAATTAGTTTTTAAGGTTCTTTATGATTGTTAAACCACACGTCAAGCTCGTTAAACGCTAGTTATCTAAAGTGTTTTTAAAAGTTATATACAAAAGCTATCGTCTGAAAATTTATATTCTTGTAAAGAAAATGAACTTGCAGTGATATTGAACCTCGCCAGAATACAAAAAGCACCAAAAGAAATTAGTGGAACCCCCGAATTTACTCGTGTTCACTTTACAGAAGGTGTCGTGCTTAGTAAGCGTTTGTAGAGTGGGAAAGATGGTTTTTACAGTTGGTACCCGTGATATATCATATATTGTATAAGGACAATTATTTGTAGTTGAATAATTAATAGCCAGATTCATATGACAGAGGGGACCTATAATTTAATGTAAAACCCCAACCATGGGTCGCTGTATCATCTGGATTTAGAAGACGGTCACCCATCCAACTAATACCCAGAGACCCAGAAAGAAATGATATGAAATTTGATGATGCTTAAATTCCATCTTCCAAGTTATGGACCGTAACACAGTATTAAAACAAAATAGATATGAAACAAGCAGAAACCAAAAATACAAAAAACTACGAAATCATAGGCCTAAAAGTAATAATGTCAACAGTCACAAGAATGCGGAGAATATCACAATATTAAAATTACTCAAGGAAACCCCTTAATTGAAAACATATGGAGGAATTTTTGTAGGAAGTAAGAGAATCATGGAAGAATTTGATTCTACCAATAACTGAATACTGAATATTGAATACTTTTCCTTAATTAAGTCCGCGCAGGAATAGAAATATTGCAGATATTGAAACCCAATAAAGATCCGTTTCGCCACATCTGAAGTTTCTGAAATTGTATTCACTGGAAAGACGCCGTGAACGACAATATATATGTGTGTAAAATACCTCAAAAATCAGGTCCTAATTGTAAGAAATAAGTATACACAGTCGTCTCTATGGTAACAGGTCAAGGAACCTTGAGAACGAAGATGAAAACTTTATTTACCATACGAAGCTCAAAACTGTTTATATGCAACAGAATTACAAAAGAAACAATGTAATTTGCCAAATGTTTAGTAAATAATCTTTGTATTCAGCGCCAACTTGACAAATTCCTAAACCAAGTCTTTGGTCACTAGTACGTGGCAGGTTGCGAATAATTATATATATATATATAAAACTTGGTTGAATGGTTTGTTCTTAGGGAAACGTAGTTTAGCGAGGAATAGGAGGATAGGAGGATCATTTATTTCTATTTGATTTTAAAATTTTTAGCACTGATGATGAAAATTGAACTTTTCCAAAACATCTGTAAATAAACATGTACCATCTTTTCCTCTCCTCTTCAGTGAATAGAACTGTTTTCTTAGGTATTTAAATGGTTTTCTAACTATTCCTGGCAAACAAGTTCCGTCTCTTCTGAGTAATTGAAGCATCTTCGTTTTTAACCAAAACCCATTCCAAATAACAGTTTATCATAATGAAACGATATTAAACTTTTATATAAATTATCAAATACTCTTTAATATAATTTCAAACGTAGAAAATTATAAAACAAGAGTCTAATAAGTCTAATACAACTTATAAACGTAGAAAATTATAAAACAAGAGTCTAATAAGTCTAATACAACTTATAAACGTAGAAAATTATAAAACAAGAGTCTAATAAGTAATACAACTTATAAACGTAGAAAATTATAAAACAAGAGTCTAATAAGTCTAATACAACTTATAAACGTAGAAAATTATAAAACAAGAGTCTAATAAGTGTAATACAACTTATAAATGAAAATCATTTAAATCTTAACCCTTTAAAGCCGAAATTGTTTGTAGGGTTAAGTTCTGAATGCGTGTATTTGAAAGGTTACCAATATGTAGCGGTCGTCCATTTAGGGTTAATCCTAATATGTTCTCCATATTATAAGGTAAACTGCAAACAAATTAATAACTCACTAAAGTATCTTTTCTCTATGGAGAAAATCGTTCTCTGGATTCTTGGGCACACCGTGCGCAGTTCTTATAGTTCCTTCCTGTCGTGTTTGAGAATTGTTTTATTGCTTTGTTTGTTTGTTAGAAAATGTCTCTCTCTCTCTCTCTTTCTCAATAATTCGTTTAAGTTTGGTAAGAAATGAAGATATGAATTATATCATTTCTTAAAAAAAAAAACATTTTAGATGGAGTCCATTCTTGGCTAAGTATGACTGGAATGTTATAATCTTGAAAACATCTCATGAAATCCAAAAGCAATAAATAAGCCGTAAATAACAGTTTATATATATATATATATATATACTGTATATATAGTGTAAGAGATATAATTCAAGAGAGAAAATGAAAGAAACATTTTTAAGATTAAAAGAAGTATGAAAGGCTCAACCATACTTTATTCCCATCACGTTCTTCGTCGGTGGAACAGTGATAAAAGGGCAATATCAAATATTTGATATACAGTATATATATATATTGTCCACTTAAATGAAAAAAATATAGCTAGAATTTTCGGAGATTATTCTTTTCCTTATCACCCAGAGAACCTCAAAGAGATAAAGACAAGTTATTCAAAGGAACATTGATACTAATGCTAAATTAATTTAATGTTTTCCAAATAAAATTAGAACAACCAACCAATTTTGAATGAAGTTGTCAAAATTCAGTTACTGATGTAGTGTTTAACATAATAGTGTTCATAATTGCTATCTGCTAATATCTTTCGTTGATGTTACGCTTCTTGGGATTTGGAAAGGAGCTACTTGAGGAGTATTTTTAAGTGCTTATGGTAGACTTGCGGAAAAAAGTTCGCCGAAAAGTTGAAATGAAAAATTGCTATTGGTCGAGAAATAATCTTAGGCCACGCCTTCGACTTTTTTTTAATTCGCTACCAAAAAACCTTACCCCCCCCCCCCCCCCCGCCCATGGCCTAAACCATTAGAGGTATAGTAAAACTAAACATACCTTACAAAAGAGAATTTAATCCTACATTTAATGAGAAACAATTAAAACTTGGTGTTCCCGCCATTGGCTTCCAAGACAGCCTGAATTCGCTTTGGGTAGCTTGCCAAAAGTGACGTTAATAGATCTTGATCGTTACGCAAATTTGCTAAAACAGTTTCAATGTGTTGCGTCATTGTATCCTTCGAAAATCGATTTGCTGCAGGTTCTTGAAACAAGAGACATTCAACCTTATCCTTTATAACTGATCCAATGTGTTCACAGACGTTCAGGTCAGGAGAATTTCCTGGCCATTCTTCATTTCCAAAGAAATCGATCTCATGGTTCCGCAACAACTGTTGAGTGGCTAATGCCTTAAAGCAGGGGGCCTTATCGTGCAGAAGTGTGACCTGATCGACATCCATAACATTGTTTGGGTTTCTTAGAAAAGGAATGACATGCTGGGATAGAATAATATCACGAAAATACTGTCCATCCCAACTCTGACTATTTGGCTTCAGCACCCACATGAGCTTCTTTGCAGTGAACAAAACAAACACACCAACACAGTCTGGACTTTTTAATAATTCGCGATAATGTTCATTGTCATCGATTTCATCTGGTGTTGTGGCCCACACTCGATCATTTTGGTAGTTAGGCCGACGTGTTACGTAAACAAAAAATTCATCGGAGACAGCTAAATGCATGAAATCATCCACATCCCAATCTTCAAGATAATGGGCAAACCACATTCTGTCATCGATGTTAAGTTGAGTTTTTCTTGGCTTTGGAAGTTCATGCCAAGGCTTTAAACCTTGCCTATGACGGTACAGTCGAATGATCTCACCACTAACGATCTTTCCTCTCAACACTTCGATCTCTCTAGAAAGTTTAGCACAGTTGTTTTTCCGCTTACGCGTACCGCTTTCAATGATGTCCTTTGTTTCCTGAGAGAGTGGCAAATTTGGGCGCCCAGATTTGGTTGTATCCATTTCACATTCATCCAAAGTTTTATTCCAATTTCTTTTGATGAAGTCCTCACTTCTTCGCAACTTTTTGGCAACCCATGAACGTGTTATAAAGGTGGCTCCAGCATCACGAGCTTCCCGAAATGTTATTGCTCGTATGCGATCTATCGCACGTTGCCTCTCCGAATCACCAATTAATTGAGAAGCCATTATATTATCACTTTATCAGCTAGAGTAATTTTAATACCTGCAATAAATAAAGAATTTTATATATTTTTATAATCACTAAAAACTATTTCAATATAAGTAAACATGTAAGCTGCAAATGGGGGGGGGGGGCTAAGGTTTTTTTGGAACCCCTTACATTGATTTTTTCTTAGACAAGCTTTCTATTACAAGAAAAACAAGCGAACAATGAAAAGCGTAGTGCTTTTAACTGAAGGTCGCTTTATAGTAAGAGCCTTTTGGTTTTAAAATTAAAAATAGAGTTGCCTCATTCTAGCAAAAATCAATGAAAAAGAATGAAAAACTGTCGAAAGAAAAATTGTTGAAACACTTAATTCTCTAAACCTCGTTTAACCAAACCTACCCAAAATGAAATATTTTAAGCATTTAAGTTAGGTTAAATTAAATTTTCCTAATTTAATCTTTCGACGATTTTTCATTCCTGAGAAATGTTACTCGTTCTCAAAGGCTGATCCTATCATTTTACTTTATTACACCAAGAACCACTGTTCTTGGCCCCCGCCTTGTGCAAAGGAAATTTATATTAAGTAAAATACCTCCAACTTTCATGTGAATTGATCACTGAATCTTATATACTGAATACTGATGGTATAGGTCTAGACGGGTGATACTGCTTTGCTATGCAGTACACGATCTTGTTACATCTCGAGATTAGCTATCCCAAGAAAGATACATTTACGAAACGTTCATAAAAGTTTATAAAATGTCTCTAAATGGTGTGTGAGCCTTCCGTTAAAGAACGTTCTTTCGAGAAATATGACATTTTCAAACAAATAACGCTAAGAGGTATTCCGTTAACCTGGCCACTAATATCATAATTCTTCAACGGCAAGTGCTATGTGATTTAGCGAACTTACAACTTTATGTGGGATCCAAACTACGGGTCGCTACATCATCTGAACGCAAAGGACGGTCACTCATTCAGCTACTAAACAGACCCAGCGTCGCTTAATCTCACTGATCTTACAGGAAGCAGTGTTGCGACGTGGCTACTCTTAGGATCCTCGTAAGTTGTAACCACGTAGATCATTTCTCATTGACAGCGCAAAAGCTTGACAAAAGTAAACAGACACCACAAATAGCAGCGATCATCAATGGAATGCCAGAACGTGTGTTAGCTTTACCTAATGCAAAGAAGAAAGCAGCACGATTCTAAATATATTGATTCAGTAAATCTTATTATTTACTGACTTTTATCATCAAATCAAAAACAACTATGGAGAACCAAAGGTGTCTATTCACTTTTATCAACCATCTGTATGGCCATTCGAGATAACAATTATCTTTCAACCCTTTCTGTGCCAGCGTTTCCATATGGTATCATCAACAAAAAGTACGTGTAATTTCCTCAGATTAGCTTCAATGATGCCTTATGGCTTATGGCATTTGAATATAACAATTAACTGTATAGCAATGTCTGGCAGTTTTTTTGACATTGGCCTGAGCATTTAAAATCCAAAAAGAGATGCGGAAACTGTATGAAGGGCTACTCTGGGCTAAAATGCAGAAAGTGTGATGTACCATTATGTTTAACAAAGGACAAAAACTGTTTTAATGCATTCCATTCGAAGTAGTATGATCTACCATGGTGTTTAGCAAAGGACAAATATTGCTTTTATTTGTTTCATTCAAAGTACCAAAGTTATGTTAGTTTCTCTTATTACTCGATACCGTCAATGGAATCATATAATTTCAAGCTTAATTAATTAATTAAATTTATAAACAAAGTTTCGTTTATGTTTCCATACCGATTTTTAACATTTTTAAGTGTCAAAAAATTTTTTTTAAGCTAAAAATAATAATTTGGGACAAAAAGGGTTAAGAATAAAATATAAAATAATATAAATTATTTTAACTAAAAACTAGAAATAATAAAAACGTATAAAATGCTCCTTCGTTAGCGACCTTTAACGAGTTTTCAAAATTAACAAAGTTGTAAACATTTATACTTTGAGTGAGAAATTAATTCGTTTTATGACCCTTTTTCATCATTCTTGGTCTGGAGACAAACGTCAGATATTTTTCATTTAAGTACGTGGTGGATTTGCTTTTCCGTTCAATGTCGCAAAGGAAAAACGGTTTTTTTTTTTTTTTTAATTTTTTTAATTTTTTTTTTTTGCTTTGCATTAGAAAATTCGTTTACTTATAAATTAAAGATATAATTTCGACAAATTATTTAGTTTCTGTATGTATAACTTAAATATATGAAATAGTTTTTCTTTTACTTGTACTTGGGGATGAACAAATGTTCAGGATCGACCTGTGTTTGGCCCCCTGTGCAGCATGCCGCCTCATTATGGGGGATTTTTATGGTGTTCATTTGTCTATCAACCAAATAAAGTACATATTAACAACTGAGTGAGCCGTGCGGCACCTGTCCATGCCGAAATTCAAACCAGAGCCGATGGATTCGTGGTCAGCGATGTTTGTTTCTTCGTTTGATTGAATTGTTTAACATCTGGTCGCAACATCTAAGGTCATGTGATGGCGGGGACTTACAGTTTTACGTGGGATCCAAACTCCGGGTCGCTACATAATCTGGGCACAGAGGACGGTCTCCAATCCAGCCACTACCCAGACCCAATAACGCTTAACTTCGTTGATCGCGGCAAACGGAGTGACGACATCAGCCACAATATAGCACGTGGTCAGCGATGTTAACCACTACACCACCGAGGCTCATACATATGTCCAGATTTTTATGCTATCCCATACGGTATCTATTGTATACACCCAGTGTATTTTATGATTACAGGTAAAACTGTCATAAGTAATGTTGTCAGAGGGTAAAAATTCCATAGTATACATAGTATATGGCATTAATACTACATTATATTAGTATTAATATAGTATTAATTAATTAGTTACGTTCACCTCACCATATTTACCATGTGGCATGTTGAACCTATGACATTATTACCTTTGGCATTTTTACCGCACACTTTAATTTATACCCCCCCCCTTTCAGCTTACTTTAAATAATCTCTATGTTCTGCACTGTCTAAAAAGATTTGTTAAATTATCTCATTCTTAAATAAAGTATCATTTGTTTGCAAATGACAGTTCTTTGCTGAAATTATATATATATATGTTTATGTATACATATAAGAATTTTTTTTTACTAATCCACTTTTATGTTATGAATTATTGTAGGGTGTTTTAAATTTTTTTTTCTAAAGAATTTTCTTCTAACTTTTTCCGCGACCGTAGATGCGCATATTGCAGCAGACTATTCAGCAAATTATTATTTTTTTTTTTTGTTCAGCTCTTTCATGCTTGAATTTTGAAATTTTTAATTTTTGTTATTTTTTTCCTGTTCAAGCCAAAATAACCTCTAATATTCAGATCGTAAGGCTCAAAATTGAGATCGTAGGACTCAAAATTGATTGTCAAGCTCATGTTGCCATAAGGCAACGGTCGGCGTTAAAGGGTTAATTTTAGTGTTTTAATATAGTACAGAAAAATATTTGTGTACTCGCACTTTTAGACCACTTACTTATGACAATATTGTAATATTTGACCGCGTACTCGAGCATGTTTTGGAATCTATATATTCAAAGATTAAGAATTATGAAAATGTTGCACCCAAGTGTAAAGTAGGAACAAAAATAATCTTAAATGATCTTAAGGCTGTGTATATCGAGTATAAAAAAACTCGTACATGAAACGGGTCATTATTTCGAAGAAGAATTGCTTCTATTATGCAAAGCAATGAGGATGTCACTATTTCTACCATTATTTGTGAGTTTACTATACCAATAAAAAAAAATCTCTTGACATGTTATTAATGTTTGCAGATATGTTTCTACAGTTTACTCCTCACTCATTTTTAAACTAATGTTTGTGTATGCTTCTTAAGATTGTTGGTCAACAAGGTTGTTCTCTGAACGCTGTCGCTCGAAGAAAAGATAAGGATAAATAAGGAAGGATAAGGAAAAGATAAGGAAAAATAAATAAAAAGTAAAAATATGCATCTATATTGACGATTACAAAATTTTAACTACCACAATGATATAAAGATCGAGGGCGGGGTTTCGACTCCCGATGGTGTAATATCATTCTTATGGGGAAAAAGCTAAAATTAAAATATATATCTATATTGATGATTAAACATTTTAAGTACCATACTGATGTAAGGCTTGAAGTTTGGGAGTTTTATTTTTTATTACTATACCTATTTTACATGTTGTTTTCAGTATATAGTGTATAGTATATATTATATAGTATTAATACTAATACTATGTCAGTATTAATATCGTATTAGTTAGTTATTTAGGTTCACCCACCCTAACGTAACCTACTGTATGGCATTTTTACCATGTGACACTATAACATCATTACCTATGGCATTTTTACCATGTGACATGCTGAACTTATAACATCATTACCTATGGCATATTTACCTCTGACATTTTGACCGCGTACCCTTTAATTACTTGGCACGATTTTAAAGTGGCATCTTCTATTGGAGTATGAATTTGTTATACCTAAAACATAACTTACTTCTGAACACTTATCTAATACTGTTACTCCTTGCCTCTAATTAACTGTATTAATGGTATTGGTTTTCTTTACCTTTATAAATATTGAGGACATGAATATGAAGACACGTTTTTGTTATTGTGATAACAACCTCTATTTTTACGTAGAAATACAGAATTTACTACAATCGTCTACTAAATGATCAGATTCGTATATTGGCTCATCTAACCGTAACTAAATTTCATCCAATGCAACCAAGTTATAATGGAGAATATGTTAATTAATTTTATTCCAAAAAAAATTTCTGATAAAAAATACCTCTTAAAATTTTAAAACTATGAAGTAACTTTTTCTGTTTTTTACATAAGTTCAAATGACAAAACTTTAAGAATTTGAAAAGTTTGAAAGGTTATGAGCAGTTTTATTTCATCCAAACGGGTTGCATTTTTTTACGATTCAGTATGAGGAAAATATCCAAATATTTTACCCTAAAATACTGAAACTAAATTAATATACATATTGTTAATACAAAGAGAGAGAGAGAGAGAGAGAGAGAGAGAGAGAGAGAGAGAGAGAGAGAGAGAGAGAGAAAATTTCGTTCTGACTTACAAAAAAAATATCGAAACAAAATTTGAAATTCATGAAAAATTGTGTTAATTCATTCATATCGTCATTTGTGGGAAGCAACTACTGTCTCTTAAACCTTAGTTTAGATCCTTTAAGTAGAGTAATTGTAGTTCAATATAAATTCCAGAACTGGAATGTATTACCAAGTTATAACGCATTTAACTATAGACCTCTTTAATGTCTGACAACATTTAAGTAGCTTTTCTACATTTTTAATCAACCGAAACAAGAACCTTGTCCTGCATTTTATACAGAAAGAATTTAAAATTTGGCAAGTGTACGCTTCATTACATCATTCTGAAAGAGATGTCTTTATGGAACTGTTTCTCCATATAATCTGAAAATCAGTTTTCACCCTAGACAGGGACTATAGAATATGAAATCAAATTAGCCTCCTATCAAACACTAGCTTGATGAATCGTGCCTCATGGAAGCATGGAATTTGATGATCATAAAGGAAGAGATCCGGGTCCAGATGAACTCCTTGAATTGGTAGAAGTGCATGACTACGGTTTTGGAAGGCGAAGCTTGAAAATCATGTTAAAGGCTACCACGATGCCAGTGATGATACTGGCACAGAGAGAGACCCTAACGGCACTTCCCTGCGGAACAACTTTCCCCTGGGGCACAGGAATAGAAGTTCACCACTCACCCATCACAAACTCTCCCAGCACGTTCTCCACTCCTTCCTACTCTGTCTGAGCACACGTGTCTATTCACATCCCCCATTATAATTAGATCTCCTGCTGGTTATGGGTCTCTTGTATCTCGTGATGTCTCATAAAATTTGACTTTTTCCACTCTAGTTTATCCTTGTTGTTGTAAATAAACCTGAAAGACGTTTAATCTATTTCATTCTATTTTTAAGATAACTCCAATTATTCTTTCATTTACCATTCTAACATACTCAACTCTCTCTGACATCTCTGGTGACAAAAGAATGGCCACTCCTCCCTTTGTATCTTCCTGACGGCCTGTATATACCAATGTGTAATCTTCATGGATCATAATTGTACCCTCACTTCTCTATCGTGTCTCTGCTGCTCCCATTATTGGTATATTATTCTCTTTCATAAAATCAACTATCTCTACACTCTTATCTCTCAAAGTTCCAACATTTATAGGAGAAATTCAAGTGAATGAAAGACCTCTTCTGGTCCGTAGTCGTCAACGTTTGAGTCCGTCCCTTCCGAGGCTGTCTGCGGTTTTCCTGAGCAAGCGATATCCACCTCCGGTTTGCTAGACCTATGAAGGTTTACTGGGATTGCTAATTAGTGCCTTCCATGTACCTTTTGCTTCCAAAAGGTTACAGGCCTGCCTTTTCAGGCCCAAGCAGACAATTAGTCAGATTAAGATGTCGGACCTCTTCAAGGGTACACAGTCCCTTATCCTGGTGTGAGTACACCAGGACCGCGACGGATATATACAGGGTGAGTCAAACGTCTGGAAACATAGGAACTATGCTTTCAATGCAAAAAAAAAAATTATATATATATACACACATATAATTATACACACACACATATATATATATATATATTATATATATATATATATATATATATAATATAATATTACTGTTTAAAAATTAGAAACAGCAACAGTACATGGATATTTAATAGGTGTTTATAGCCATCATCGGTCGTATATCTACATTTTGAATAAGGCAGTAGAGTATAAAACATGTACAAATATATATTATTATTAAAATGAATAATTACATATACAAAAATATACAGGGTGAGCGAAAAGTCCCTGTGCATTTCTCCACTTCCAACAAAGTGCAGGTACAAGTTCACTACACTTCTTGCAGGTGCACAGGGACTTTTCGCTCACCCTGTATATACAAAATTATACATATATAAGAAAACTGCAATAAATGCAGGGACTTAATAATTTCAAACTGTGGGTAACCATCAATCTAACAGTATTCCTACCTGGCACACGAGAAATAATAACATGAGTCTCTACTGACGAAGAAGCCACTTAGGGGCTGCCCTTGGAAAGAAGAAATGGTGTGTTTTATTATATATATATATTATATATATATATAGTCGTGAGACGTTATTTATTATTTAATTTTGTTTAATCTATGTTATTTGCACTCATTTCTATTCCTTTACACGATTAAGAATTCTATATATATAAAACGGCATATTTGCAGCTTGCTGAACACGGATAAACGGACCGAGGCAGACACTTTAAATGAAAGAAAAACGTAATCAGGAAGCGGTTTTACTTTTTATGGGTTTATTTAACTTATAAATTTTGAAAACGAGTATAATGACGGGAAGAAGCAGGCTGAATTTGCCCTGTTGCATCTTAATTTTAATAAATGCAGAAAAAGAGAGAGAGAGAGAGAGAGAGAGAGAGAGAGAGAGAGAGAGAGAGAGAGAGGGGGGGGGGGGAAGGATTCTCGATAACAACTTCTTTTTATTTCGCTTAAAAGTATGTCTTGCCTAAAATAATGCCAGGGACGCACTGAAACTGAACTGTGCTTTCGAAACTGTCTTTGTGACTTGTCAAAATAATTTTGTTTCATTTAAAATAAATATTATTAAATTTTATGTTAAAATTCAACACGGGACAATATACAACTCCGGACCCCAAAAAATAGAATACTGCCTCAAATGCGCTCATGGCCTTGAAAATACCTTTAAGTTATACATCTTTATGAGGAATATCGAGTATCTGTAACTGACACCTCTGAGTGCCAGTTTTGCCAAAAAATATTAAAATATACCAAAAATCTTATTAAATACCAAAATATTAGAATATCTTGTCAGGTGTTACAAAATAATAGAATAAATTCATTATGTTTATTGAGTACTGCCAATATATTAAACCTTCATGAAAGACCTTTGAACTCTGTATCTTAGTATTTAGTTGGTCCACCCTTAGCCCTGATTACAGCCTCCAATCGACGTGGCATCGCGTCGACAAGCCTCTTGTATTTTTCTGTAGTTATCGATTGCCAGGTTGTCATCAAACACCTCTTCAGTTCATTAAGTGTTCCTCGTTTACGCTTTAGGACCTTTTGCTTGGCAATAATCCAAACATTTTCTATCGGATTAAGATCAGGAGAATTAGCCGGCCATGGTAGTAATTCAATTTCATGATCATCAAACCACGTAGATGTTGCACGAGCCACATGAGCTGGAGCCAGGTCATGTTGAAAAATAAATAGTTCGTCTCCATGCAGCTGTTCTGCGGACTCCAGCATGAAGTATTCTAAGATATCTTTATAATCGTAATTAGTGACAGTTTTATTTACAAATACAAGTGACCCCACACCACTTGCGTTCATGCACCCCCACACTAACACACTAACACCGCATATAGAGTATAGGAGTATATACAGAGGGCTAACAAAAGTAAATAGACAGCACGATGATTGCTCTCAAAAACAAATGACAAAGCTCATCCATGAAATGCAGGAACGTGTGTCAGCGTTACATAGTGCAAAGGGGAAAGCAACACCATTCTAAATATATTGATTTACTAAATCTGTTACTATTTATTGATTTTTATTATCAAATCAAATGCTATGGATAAACGGAATATGTCTATTTACTTTTGTCAATCCTCTGTATAGCCCTTCTCCCTACCCGACCCTCATAAACAAAACTCTAAAAAACTTGGAGAATGTCAAGAAAGGTGAGCCGACCAAGTTTTATGAGCATGCGAGTTTTACAGTTGAATCTTTTCGCAAACTCTATGAATTAGATTGGTTTATTTAATATTAAGCTGCTTCACTTTTGATCACCCACAAACACAAACAAACTAAGAAATAGAATCATACGCAAACAAATTAACGCGCGCACACACACACACACACACAAACCAACAAACCCAAACACAGACAAACACACACGCACAAAAATTCAAGCACACAAACCAACAAATACCAAAAAAATTAACTAAATAAATTCCAAAAGTTGACATACTGAAGTTAAACAGAATTAATTTTATGTAAAATAAAATGCAGGTTTGATAAATAAATTGTCGAATATTGAAAAAATGGAGGTCATAGTTTTGTGCGATTTTTTTTATGGAAGTTTTGAAATCTAAAACAAAAATAATTTTAAATTTTAAACCTGTATGAAATTACTGTTAAGGGGCCGTTCACAATTATCAACATTTACACGAGCGTACAAACCCTACGCTTGGGGGGAGGGAGGGGTTAGGAGCCGTTGTACGCTTTTAGAAATGCGAAAAATGTGGATCCATATCTTCTTGCCAATTTCGTAGAGAAGTATTGTCAGTACGTTTTTTTTAATTTGAGTCTGAATATTAACTTGTATATCTCTAGTTTTTCAATACAATCCATTGTAAAAAAAATATAAACATTTTTCTTTGTACACTTTTTTTAGGGGTGGGGGTTCTTGAAAAAGTGTACTTTTTTGTACACATGTGAAAATGTTGATAATTGTGAACGGCCCCTAACTCAGAAATGCGTTTAGAATATTTGATAACAATTTTATAAAGTAATAACAATAAATTTGTAATTGTAACGATACTAATAAGTCGATATTGCCAGAAGCTGGTACAGCGCTCATGACACCTAATGCGACCCATTGCGCTAACTCTCAGATAATTATTATTACGAGCATCCCCGAAAGTCGAGCTACGTTGTGGTTAATGTCGTAACATCGTTTCCCGTTGACCAGCGAATTTAAGCGACACTGGATCTGGAGAGTCGTTGGATGGCAGACCGTCCTCCGCGTCCAGATTATGTAGCGACTCGTGGTTCGGATCCCACGTAAAGCTGTAGGTTCCCCCTCTGACATATAATCGTAGATGTTGCGAAGGGGGTTAAACACCTCTATCAACCGACCTCACCGAGAGTCGAGCCCTGACCTCAGTGCTTTCACTTCACATACAGGAAAATGGTGTTACTCACAGAGCTACTGGCGCTGGGAACTGTAACAGTAATTTGATAAACTACTATTACAGTTCGTTCGTTACATACTGTTCGTTCGTTACATACTGTTCGTTAATTTATTGTGAGTACATCATAATATAGTTAATATAGAGTAACTATATTAACACTGACTCATACTGACAAAGAGTTGTTTAAAAACCAATATAGTTAATATTGTGTAATATAGTTAATAATATAGTTAATATAGTGTAACTATATTAACACTGACTCATACTAACAAAGAGTGATTTAAAAACCAATAGTTAATATAGTGTAATATAGTTAATATAGTGTAATATAGTAATATAGTGTAACATAGTTAATATAGTTAATAGAGTTAATAATATAGTTAATATAGTGTAACTATAAGAACACTGACTCATACTAATAGTGATTTAAAAACCAATAGTTAATATAGTGTAATAGAGTGTAATATAGTAATATAGAGTAAAATAGTTAATATAGTTAATATAGTTAATAGAGTTAATAATATAGTTAATATAGTTAATAGAGTTAATAATATAGTTAATATAGTTAATATAGTTATATATAGTATATAGTTAATATAGTTAATATAGTGTAACTATATTAACACTGACTCATGCTAAGAAGGTGTGACTTTAAAAACCAACATTTATTCTTATTTCTCCGGTAACTAAACTAGTATTCGTTTATACAACAAGTAATATTTGGCGCAATCTTAAATTTCATTGCAAATTACGTGTGATAATAATTTTTACGCTTCTCAAATTAAAAATGATCATTGAACTTACAGGAGAATGCGGATACGCTACATTTTATTTCTAAAATAAGATGTAGTGTTAATAAAAAGATGGGTTAAAATGAAAAAATAAATATGAACTTTAGAATATTAATATATATATATGTATATATGCGCCTCCGGTGGTTGTGGTTAGCATCGCTTACTACGAATCCATCGGCCCTGGGTTCGATTCCTGGTGACGGCAGTCGGCGCGCGGCAATCCCAGCTGTTCTTCATCCTTCCATACAATAAAAATTGGTTGGGTACCCTGGGTAGCCTAGTGGTTAAGACACTGGGCTGCTGAGCGAGAGGTCGGAAGGACTGAAATTTCTGACCACCCGTGGTAGGTCGTGGTTCGGATTCCACACAAAGCTGTAGATCTAAGGTGAAGCAACAAGCTTGACCTTCGTCTGACTGAACATTGAACAATTCGAGCGGAAGCAAAACCAGGGCTAACCAATTTATATATATATATATAATTATATATATATCAGAGCAAAAAGAATTACGAGACAGTCACTGAGAACCTTTAAAAGAAGGGATAAGAAAGTAATGATTTCCTTGCTGAAAACACTGATCATGCCACCAAAACTTGAATATTGCTGTCTTAACATCTCCATATAAAAAAAGAAGACATTAGTCAATTAGAAGGGATTCAGAGAAGCTTCACAGCCAAGATCAATGGATGTCAAGAACTAAATTACTGGGAAAGGTTACGTGAATTAAATTTATATTCGTTTTAAAAAAGAAGAGAGAGGTACACCATTATTTACACTTGGAAAATAATGGAGGAACTAGTCCCTAATCTCACTTTGAACCCTTTAGCCACTCAAACAGCAGTGGAAAGAAAGAATGTGTCGTGTTCCCAAATTAGACAGGGAACATCGTCAACCATGAAGGAAAATAGTTTTATTGTGAGAGACCAAGATTGTTCAACCAGCTGCCCGAGGAACTAAGGAACACGGGTGGTGTATCGGTGGATATCTTCAAAAGAAGACTAGATGCCTGGCTCAGACAATTCCAGCTGAGCGGGAGTACCTGCCTGTATGAAGTGGAGAGCGCAAGAAACTAACTCTTTACTTCACCAGGCCAACTGAAGAGGAGAGGCAACAAGCTTGACCGTGAAATGAGGAATCATTGCACGGAACATCTGAAAGGTTGAAAGGAAAGGTATATGAATTATCAAAAATTCATAAACAGACGTCCTACTTTGATCTATTATTTGAAATTCAGGCTGCGTCGTATAAAATTAAGCTTCATGCTTGCAAAATATTTGAATATGCACGTTTGAGCCATTTCCATTGTTCATATAAAAATCTTTCATGATTTTATTAAGAGGCTTAGAGACATGTATTTGAATGGTATATTTATGATTAGGTTTGACTTTCAACCAAAGGATCTCACTGTAGTTGTTCAAAATAATAAAACCATCAAGCACTTTATCCGACCAAAATTCACAAAGGGAACGTCATCAAATGAAACCGTTGTGTATTCAGTTCCTTGTAGGGATTGCCCAAAAAAATATATTGGAGAGAGTACAGATTTTAACTGACATCTCAACCATAACAACTATGCATTACATATAGACCCACTGACCCAGCCTTCATGTCCATTTTTTAATGATATTCAGTCTGTTCAACATCGTATTAATTTCAATAACTGTGAAATCCTGGAACATGTCAATGTCACTGTTCATAGAAAATTTTAAAATAACTTATCATAGATAACAGTAATAATATAAATAACAGTAAGACATCTTTTCACGTTGATGGCTTTACATTTAACATTTTAAAGTAGCTTCCAAAATTTGCGAAATATAACACCACCTTAGTCAATTGGTTTGTCTTCTGGATGGGGTGAGATTTCGTTTTTTGTGTTCCTTTAGATTTACTCCGATCGGGAAAGCTTCAAGTTGGCTTCCATTTTAAAGCTTTTTAGAGTTGACAAAAGGACCAATAATCTTTTACTTGCAGTCCTATACTTTTCAGCTATTACAGCTGTATTTACTCTCTCTCTCTCTCTCTCTCTCTCTCTCTCTCTCTCTCTCTCTCTCTCTCTCTCTATATATATATAATATATATATATATATATATATATGGGATAGATACAAAAAAATAGAGAGAGAGAGAGTTACAAGAAGTTACAAGGACAAGAGGAAGCCTCAAAGACCTTTCGTTCCACTAGGGAAGGTTTCCTGTTATTAAACTGTTAATTTTTAACTGTTCTAGCAGTAGTAGAAAGGGCACGGAAAAAGGTTGAAAAATTACCTTGACCTTGGAAAAGTAGCCAAGGAAATTTTACAGGAAAGAGGAGAATATATAAATTAGTTCTACAATTACGCTATGCACACAGAAACCGTACACCGTCAGAAAAACTTAAAACATATGAAAACAAGAATTAAGAACAGAAATAAAATTTTCCGCGTCATGCCTTCACCCGTCGTGTGCATCCAGCTAACCAAAAGGAAAAAAAAAAATGTGTCGGCAGAAGTGCAACCTTACCTTACCTAATCCATGTCATGTATTTTTTTAAAGTTTTTTTTTGTTATGAAATTATGTTTCTACAAAATATTTTTTACTCTGTTCTTAGACATATTAACGAGGCATGCAAGTGTGTGAGCGTGTTTTCTCTAATTGGATGTCTGTCCTGTGTATGTGTTTGCCAGCTCTTTGAATGTCGCCGAGTTTCAACTTGGGTCTCCCCTCGTGAAAGGTGTTTATGCAGCCAGTTATATATGGAGTCGTTCATACTTCGCGGTGTTATGCCACTACGAGAGTAGAGAAAATATGTTTCCAGCGAGGAATATCAGTGAGAGGTCCCTGTATCTATCCCCGTGTACTTGTCCCTTATGGTGAATGAAAGTGTTTCGTGGGCAATCACCCGTTGGTACTTCGGCGAATTCAAGAGTTTCCCATCTAGAGGTGTTTATGAAGGAAGTGGTAAAAAAATGAGTTGCTCGATGGTTTTACAGGACACAATCAACCAGACGTCTCTCCAAAATGGGGGAGAGAATGAAGTGAGGAAATGTCTAACGCACGGTTATTACAATATTATTTTTTTAAATTTCTTAATTATTATATTATATGTGAGGACAGTCTTAACCCTGAGTGTATTCAGAACTTTGCCCAGCCTTTTTCAAACATGTTTACACTTTGGACTTGAAACAACCTCCGAAGGAAGTTGGTTCCAGATATTAACTATTTTATAGAGAAATTATTACGGATGGAGGTTAAATGTTTTAAATTCCAATTTAAAACCATTACTTCTTGTCGGATTGGTATTAAATGAGAATAATTTCCTGCAGTCTACCCTGTTTTTCACTGAGCAGCTTGAAAACTTGAATAAGCTGACCGCGCGACCTCCTGGTCTCTAAGGTAAACAGATTCAAGCGTTCCAATCTTCGGTGGTAGTTTTGCAATCTCATTGAAGGGATCAATTTTGTAGCCTTGCTTGTACCCTTTCCACCCTTTCTATATCCTTTCTAAGGGACAGAGACCAAAGCTGTACACAATAAGCGAGTTGAGGTCTAACTAGTGAATTATAAAGGGACATTATAATCTCTTTGTTTCTAAACTGGAACTGTCTTTTAATATAACCTAGTATTTTTAAGGCCTCTCTTCGACTTTTGCACAGTGCTTTGACGGTTTGAGATCATTACTAATATAAACTCCTAAGTCTTTCTCTAGATCAGTCCAGTCTCAGTCAAGTTCCTCCCCAAGAGAGTAATCGGTCTTCGGGTTCTCGTAACCTATGTGCATTACCTTACATTTGTCTAAGTTGAATGGCATCTGCCAAGTAGCAGACCATTCGCCTAACCTTTTTTTTTAATTAATGCAGGAAGGAGGGGCCAAGGGCGAATACTCGCAAAGACGCACCCCCCCCCCCCCCCAAATAGAAGAAGAAGAAGAGAGCCAAAATCAAGGTCTAGGGTTTTCGAGATGCTTGGACACTCTGCGTTTGAAAGATTGGAGGTCAAAACGGGGGAAAGATGGATTGAGGAAGATTGTTCCAGAGTTGACCGGTTGAGTAGATGAGAGAGAGACTTAGAGAGTTGGACAGAAAAGGAAAACCAATGAAGATCATTCTGAAGCGTTCTTACGCCCTCTTCATTACTTCCACTATTTCCTAACTTGGTATCGTTTGCAAATTTAGAAATTGTACTTAGGAGCCCAACGTCTATATCGTTAATATAGATGATAAAACGTAAAGACCCAGAATGGAACTCTGTGGAACCCCACTGGTGACGGGAGACCACTCCGAAACCACTCTATTTATTACCACTCTCTGCTTTATATAATGAAGAGAGAGAGAGAGAGAGAGAGAGAGAGAGAGAGAGAGAGAGACCTGCCACAGAACCTTTTCTTCCACGGTTGTAAATGCGATTGAAATTCGAGGAAAAGAACAAGCTTCTGCAGGCAGTAATAATACTCAAAACTTATCATAAATCTTCGAAGAAAAACTTCTCACATAAAGAACCTTGCATTCCGCTGACGGAAGATCCAAAGGACTTCAAACAAAACCAATCTTCATTGTGTCTCTGAAAACCTAACAGCTCTTCCCGTTACGCTCCGTCTATATCCTGCCTCACTTCGCAGCGTTTGAGTACCGAGTTGGGGTCAAGGTGAAACCTATCATTACGTTTGTATATTAAAAATTTATCTTTACATTCCTCAATAGGAGTTAATATGATCGTAAAATATGGGAAAAGGTTTTTGCAATATTTGATCACTATACACACACACACACACACACACACACACACACACACACACACTATATATATATATATATATATATATATATGTTACAACTCAGAATGGTCCCCTGAGAAACATTTATGTTACACACAGACCGTGCATGGAACAAAGAACTCTTCTGGGAAAATTAAATCCACTATAGTCCAAATAAGTAATGGTAAATGACAAATACTATAGTTTTTCTTTCTCATGATGGAAGTCCAACATGAGCAACAGGTTACTCGCAAAGAGGCCCCAAAATATAGCTTCCTTCTCCAGCTATCTGCTAAGCAGATAGGATCCTGTCACAAAGCTGGATCCTATCTGATAAGCAGATACGGTGAGGAAATCTATATTTTGGGGCCTCTTTGCGAGTGATCCATTGCCCACGTTGGGCTTCTACTACGAAAAAGAAAAAATATAGTATTTGTCATTTACCATTACTTATTCGGACTATAGTGGATTTAATTTTACCAGAAGAGTTTCCTTGTAAGTTCCAAAAATTTTGTACACAAGTAGTTACATACCTTTTTCACAAGTTTTTTTTTCCACATAGTCTCCATCCTTTTCTACGGCTAGACTCCACCTCGAAACACGGGCCTTTATTCCTTGCTGGTAAAAGTCCGCTGTGTTCCGCTGGAGCCACCTCTTAACCTCCTCAACAACTTCATCGTCACTCTGAAACTTTCTTCCACGAATACCATCTTTCATTGGCCCAAACAAATGGAAGTCTGAAGGTGCCCGATCCGGGCTGTATAGAGGGTGGGGTAACACAGTCAAGAGCATTTTTGTGATGGCCTCTCTTGTTTGCAAACTGTTGTGTGGTCTTGCGTTATCGTGTAAAAGAAGGACGTCTTCCAGTTTTCTCTCCAGTCGAGCTCGCTTTATACGTCTTTGGAGTCTCTGTAGGGTAGCAATATATGCCTCTGAGTTGATTGTTTGTCCTTTCTTCATAATGTTCACCAGAATCACCCCTTTCATGTGCAGAAGATGGTGACCATAACCTTTCCTGCAGAGGGAGCCATTTTGAACTTTTTCTTGCGTGGGGAGTCTGCGTGATACCACTCCATGGATTGGCGTTTTGAAAGGAAGTCATCCCCTTCTGTCTCGTATCGAACCAACGACTCAGAAGCAATTTCTTTTCTTTAGGCTTTGTGATCTTCAGTCAGTTCGCGAGGAACAAACCGTGAACACGCTTTTGAGTATCCCAGTTGCTGAATTATCGTATTCACACTTCCTTCACTAATTCCTAGCTCCTTGTATGTGACGCGCCGATTTGATCGAATGATGCTGTTAGCATGTTGCACAGTGTGAGATGTCATAGCCGATGCAGGGCGACCGCTGCGTGGCTCATCATCGAGGCTGGCTCTTCCTCTCTCCGATGATGTCACGTTTAGATCAGCGTCCAACTGTGCTTCGATCAACAACAGCATCTCCGTAAACGTTTTGTAGACGTTTGTGAATATTTCCAACTGTTTCCTTCTCTGCGGTTAAGAACGCGATAACAGCTCTCTGTTTACGATGCACATCTCTGTCAGACGCCATTTTCGAAACTGCGTTAACCATCGGTTTTATGCAAGAGCGTTTAAAAGCGGTTTTATAGTGGAAAATTCCGGTTATGTGAAGCGCAGAAAGTTCAAACTTACGGCCCAGAAGACATTTCAGCCCCATGGCCTATTATTTAGCTAAGAAAAAAGGGTGGGGAAAAATATCATATATTGAGTGCCCCTAGTATATATATATATATATATATATATATATATATACATACAGGGTGAGTCACGACGAAATGTCATAACTTCGGGAGCTTAAGCTGAAGTTATTCCCAGTCAAAAACTTCATATGAACATAGGTCCGATTTTTAACAGTTATGGAGCTATGGATGTTTCAATGTTTAAAAATAAGAAAAAGCGAACAAATAGCTGCTAAATTTACAATAATTGTTCAAAATGACTACCCTCGTGCCTCAATACACATCGCGGCTCGTCTGTGAATCGCGCGTGTAGCTCGCATTAGTTCATTACGATTGTCCTTTATAAAGACGGCTGCAGCATCCAATATAATAATTACGGGTGCTTACTTTCTTCTGACAGGGTTATTAAGGAAGTAAAAAGGAGGGGGGGGGATGGAAGCAAGATTGTAACTTTGCAATATTGCATTCTAACTGCTTTCATAATTTTCGCTTCTCCAAAACGGTTAATACTTCTAATGTACTGACTATCTCTGCCCATTTAATAAATAGAGAACAGTTACATCGCCACGCTCTACAGCATCCATTTGCCGAAGGGCGAAATAACGGAAAAGAATATTCATTACTACTTTCATATTTTTATCCATTCGTAGAGTGGGTTTTTAATCTCATATTTTGACCTTCACGTAAAAAAGTGAAGTTTTTTGCATAGATCATAGTATGATGTCCTTTCCGGCAAAGGGAGCCTCTCTCGTACTAAGTGGTCACTTAAAATTGATAATAATTGTTAAGTTTCTCCTCTTAGTGATCGGAGACACGCGATGGATGTACAGTAACATGGGAGACATTGCAAAACGCGTAAAAATTGCTGTTGGATAAAATTCAGTGACTGTAAAATAAATGAAAAAATCTCGAAATGAGGGCAAGGTTCCTTTACTCTCGCAAACTACAGCAAAGACCCGTTTTCGCAAAGTGTTTTAGTATATTGAAAGAGAGCTTAAAATGTCATTCCGGCAAATATTACCACGATAAAATCCTACACTCTCTCTCTCTCTCTCTCTAAATATATATATATATATATATATATATATATATATGCGCCTCGGTGGTGTAGTGGTTAGCGTCGCTGACTACGAATCCATCGGCCCCGGGTTCGAGACCCGACGGCAGCCGGCGCGCAGCAAAACCCAGCTGTTCATCCTTCCACACAATAAAGAAAGTGGTTGGTAGATAAATGGGTACACTAGGTGCCTAGTAGTTAAGACGCTGTGCTGTTCTGATGGGGCGTGGTTCGGATTCCACGTTAAACTGTAGGTCTAAGGTGGACTGAAAAGCTTGACCTTCGTCTGAATGAACAATTCGGGCGGAAGCAACCAAGGGTTACCAAATGTAAAGGTGTATATATATATATATGTGTGTGTGTGTGTGTGTGTGTGTGTGTGTAATGTCCATATCAGGGCGACAAAATTAAATCATTTGGTTTGGTTGAAATAATAAAAATAATTATAAATTCTTGGACATAAGGTTTTTATAAAATGTATTTTTAAACAAAAAAAAAGACTACTCTATTTTCTTTAGTAATATTCTCAGATTATAAAATTAAGAAGGAGATTCTTTACTTTTGTTGCTGTTCTCATTATTTTACTTGAATCAATGATGGATTTTTGTTGTATATTCACATATAACACTGGGGAACAAATTTCAACTTTTTGTCTATTGAATTAGATTTGACAGTTAGTTCTAGGTAATTTGGGTGCGCTGAGCACGAATCTTTACTCGGTTTTGCTCTTTCAGGTCCTGATTTTGCTCAACACCCCTCCTCTTTCGTCGTATTCATAAAAAGGTTTTTTTCTCAATACTCGCTAAGTCTTTTTGCAGTTACACATTATGCAACTAGGTTTTTATCTAGGTATTTGTACCTATTGTTATGGTATTGTTGTATTATGTATATTTTTATATGTAACACCCTAAAAATATTTTTAATTTTGTCATTTTTAACCCATTTTAATATTAGTAAATTAAGCTAAAAATATCATAGAATTCTAAAATTTTCTCGAGCGTTCCTGTTCTCTGTAGAGTATTCTAGAGGGACAACTAAAATATATAAAAGCGACTCGTTTCCAGAGTTAATCAGTCAATTCAATCAGTCAGTCAGTCAGTCAGTCAGTTGAGTTAGTTAATTAAGTTTGGACATTAACATAATTTTGAATTGGCATATGATTTAGTGAGTAATTTTGTCATCGTGATTTAATATAGTTGATTTAATTAGACGTTTATATTGTACCTACTCATCCGTGTTTCTAGTTTAATTTCATAGATTGTAAGTACCTATTTCATAATAAGTACCTATTTAAACTAATTTTTGTGTTTATATTTCAGATTTTCTTAAATTTATATGAATTAAGGGCTTTAAATACCTCTACAAATTGGCAGAACAGTCAAGCAATATGTCATCAAGCACTAGAAAGTTCAAATGCAAAAACAACCCTGATTCCTTCTGTTACATATGTGGTAATTTTACACTTCCACATCAACGAGCAAATATAACTGACTTCGTAAAAAGAGCTTACTTAGCTTATTTTGGCATAAAACTGGGGGACCAAGATAAATCGTGGGCTCCACATAAAGCCTGCACTATATGCATTGAAAGACTGCGACATTGGACGAAGGGTTCGGATTCAAAAATACCTTTTGGAGTTCCGATGGTAAGTTTATGATTTCATAAAACTACGTAATTTAATCACTAGTATACTGTAACTTACCTAAATGTAATTGTAACAGGTACATAAACAAAAATTTACAGAAAATGTTTATAAGAATCTCAATATTGCATAAGGTTGAAACACATAGAAATGTTAAATGTTTGGGTGATAACTTTTGATAAAATTCATAAAAACAAGTCTCTCGTCGCTTTTGTTAACGCTTTACAATTTTTTTTCCATCATCAGGTGTGGCGAGAGCCTACTAACCACGAGACCGATTGCTACCTTTGCTTTGTCAAGACTTCGGGCTTCACTAAGAAAAATAAACATTATATCGAGTACCCAAATTTCGACACCGCGATACGACCTGTGCTACATTCAAATGAGATCCCCATTCCAAAATTTAAGGGTCTGCCAACTCAAGAATTAGTTGAAGATGTTCCTGAAAATATTGTTATGCACTTTGAGGAGTCAGACACCGATTTTGACCCCAGCGTATTTGAAAGTCAAAACGATCCGCAAAAGTTTAACCAGGCCGAGTTGAATGATCTTGTAAGGGATCTAAATTTGCCAAAAAAGGCTGCGGAAATTTTAGCTTCAAGACTTAAAGAGAAAAACTTGCTTACTTCAAACACATACATTTCATTTTACAGAAAAAGAGAAGAAGAACTTGTTAAATATTTTAGAACAGAGGATAGTTTAGTATATTGCTGCGACATAGTTGGTTTGTTAAAGAAGATGGGGGTTGAGTCTTACGATGCAAATGATTGGCGCTTGTTTTAGACAGTTCGAAAAGAAGTCTTAAGTGTGTGTTGTTGCATAATGGCAATCTATACGGCTCGATACCGATTGGGCACTCAACAAAATTAAAAGAAAAGTATGAACATATAGAAAAGGTTTTAAATCTTATCAAATATAGGGAGCACGAGTGGATCATATGTGTTGACTTAAAAATGGTTAATTTTCTGCTAGGACAACAAGGAGGGTATACTAAATATCCCTGCTTCCTTTGCTTATGGGACAGCAGAGCCAAGGAAGAACATTATTTCAAACAAATCTGGCCAGCACGAACATCACTTACTGTCGGAGAAAAAAACGTAATTAATCCACCTTTAGTGAGCAGAGATAAAATCATATTTCCTCCTCTGCATATAAAACTAGGCCTCATTAAACAATATGTAAAAGCTTTAGATACGAACGGCGAGTGTTTCAAATACATAACTTCAAAATTTCCAAGTTTAAGTTATGAAAAATCAAGGCGGGAATTTTCGACGGTCCACAAATAAGAACAATGATTAAAGACAGCAATTTTCCTAATGTCATGAATGAACGCGAAAAAAATGGCTGGTTCTCATTCGTGGACTTGATAGAAAACTTTTAGGCAATTATAGGGCAGATAACTACGAAGAAATCGTAAAAAAACTTTTAAGGGACTACAAAGAGTTAGGTTGCAATATGAGCATAAAAATGCATTTTTGAATAGCCATCTTGACCAATTTCCAAGTAATTTAGGTGATGTAAGTGACGAACAAGGGGAGAGATTCCACCAAGATATCAAAATTATGGAGGAACGGTACCAAGGCCGCTGGGATTCCCACATGATGGCTGACTACTGCTGGTGCTTGAAAAGAGACCTGCCATCAACAAGCAAATACGCTAGAAAGTCTTACAAAAGAAAATTTTTGCCACAGTGAAAGCTTCATATCTGTTTGTTTTTTTATTTTAAGTCATTTCTATCGTTATAATGTAATTTTACTGTAGTTTGAACTGCTTGTATTCATGAAACTTGAAAAAAAAATTTAACACATGACTTAATTTTTTAGTCCTAATTTGAAAAATCTGGAAAATGGCACATAGGCTGTCGACAAGAATCAGGACCTGATAGAGCCAAACCGAGTTGAAATTCGTATTCAGCGCACCCAAATTACCTAGAATCAAGTGTCAGATATCATTCAATAAAATACGTGTTGCCCAGTGATAATTAATGTTTTAAAAAAATAGGATTTTCGGTGTTGGAAAAAGGTAATATGTCTGAAGGCAGAACTTTTTTCGGACTTCAGTGATTACTGTTGCGGATAGCATTAGAGCAAGTAAAGTTAAACCATGTTGTTTTTGCATTAGTAGTAGGAATGGAATATGGAATGTACGACTCCGTGCCCGAGAGAATCACCTCTGTGATGCGCTCAGCACACTCGGAAGGGCCCCGGCCACGGAAGCAGTAATCATTCCATGGGAAATTACAGAAGTACTGCCCAAGGGCCTCCCTCTTCTTGGGAGGATCCAAAGGCTGAATTAGAGCGAGAGGACAGGAAACAAATATAAGATTGTGATCGGAGGACCCCAACGGAGAGAAAAGTCTCACAGAGTAAGAAGAAGGATGAGAGGTAAGAAATAAATGGAGAATGATAAACAGCGCAGATGTATTTAGTTTGAGATTGGCATGTAAGGCGTAGCCAAAGGGTCGCCATCCAACTCCCTCTCACTCAGCTTATATTTCTGATCGGAATCGTGCAAAATCTGTTCTTCGACTCGCCAACTCGTGAAAAGCTATCCAATTCTAATTCTTCTCGCTCTTTCCGACATCTAGCTAAGAACCTCTTCAACAACTTTACTTCCTCTTCTTTCCTTCTCTTTTCCATTCCGATGGCACAGTTGCCTTCGCTTCTCCTGACAAAGCTGAGCTCTTGGCTCAAATTTTGCTTACAATTCAACCCTGCACGATTCCGGTGCTATTCCTCCATCTCCTCTCCATCTGACTTTATTATGTCTGAAATTAGAATCTCTTCTAAAATGCCCTATCTGGGCTCAACTCTAGGAAGGCGTATGGCCCTGATGGTGTTCCTCCTGCTGTTCTTAAGAACTGTGCTTCTGTGCTGGAAGTTCGTTTTCATTCAGGTTGTCTCAAAGAAGGGTGACTGGTCTCAACCCTCCAACTATCATCCAATTGCTTTGATTTCTTCCTTAAGAGGAAGATTTTTAACACCTCTCTTCTCACAATCTTCTTTCAGATCGTCAGTATGGATTCTGCAAGGGACGCTCTACTGGCAAGCTTCTTGCATATCTCTCTGACTCTTGGTTATCCTCTTTTCGGGATTTCCGTGAAACTTTTGCTATTGCTCTACACATATCAAAAGCTTTTGATAGAGTCTGGCACAAATCTTTAATTTCCAAACTGCGCTCCTTCGGTTTCTAGCCTTCTATCTGTGTCTTCATCTCTAATTTCCTTTCTGGCTGATCTATAGCTGCAGTTAGAGATGGCCACTGTTCTTCTCCTAAAGCTATTAACAGTGGTGTTCCTCAGGATTCTGTCATGTCACCCACTCTTTTCCTTTTATTTATTATTAATCTTTTAATTCGCACTTCCTCTCCTATTCACTCCTATGCCGATGATTCCACTCTTCACTTCTCCACTCGCTTCCCAAAGCGTCCTTCTCAACAGTCACTTCATGATTCGCGTAGGACGGCTATGGAGCACCTGACCTCTAATCTTTCTGCTATCTCTGATTGGGGCAGAGAAAACCTTGTGGCCTTCAATGCCTCAAAAACTCAGTTCCTCCATTTGTCTACTCGTCACAGTCTTCCGCACGACTATCCCCTTACCTTCAACAACAAACAACTCAGTCCTTCCTTTTCTCTTAACATTCTTGGTGTTTCCTTTTCTCATGATCTTTCCTGGAAAGCTCACATATACTCTCTTTCTAAAACAGCTTCTAAGAGGTTAGATGTCCTGTACCGCCTCCGCGGTTTCTTCACTCCCACTCAGTTGCTGTCTCTGTACAGGGATCTTGTTCACCTCTGTATGGAGTATGCTTCTCATGTGTGGGATGGTTCAACCCACACAGCCGTACTTGAGGCGGTGGAATCAAAGGCTTTTCGTCTTATCAATTCCCCGCCTCTTACTGATTGTCTTCAATCTCTCTCTCTTCGCCGCATTGTTGCCTCACTCCTACTTTACTATGACTATCATAACGGACATTGCTCTTCTGAACTCTCTAACTGCATGCCTCCTCCTTTAAGGAGAGCACGCAGTACCACACTTTCTACACTTTCTCATTCCTTTTCTGTCCAACTCTCTAACGCAAGAGTTAATCGGTATTTTCAGTCTTTCATCTACTCAACCGGTGAACTCTGGAACAATCTTTCTCAATCCATCTTTCCTCCTGTCTATGACCTCCCATCTTTCAAACGCAGAGTGTCTAGGCATCTCGAAAAACCCGGGACCTTGCTTTTGGCTCTCTTCTTCTTCTATGGGAGTGGCGCTTTTGCGGGCATTTGCCCTTGGCCCCTCCTTCCTGCATAAAAAAAATTCGTACCTGTAATACCGTTCATTATAAGTTAGATGACCAAGTGGCGGCCCGCGGGCCAGTGTCATTTAGTATTTCTGACTTTTAAAATATATAGTTTGTGTTCTTTTTAATATTTCGTGTTACGAATTCTAAATGTACTTTACGCACTCATGTAGTTTCGCCCCCCCCCCCCCACCACCACACACTAAGTACTAAGAAACTGTCCCGCGAGCATAAAAAAAATTATCATCCGTTCCGTATATAGTTTATAATTTAATACATAATGATTTCATTTGTCAAAAAAGATATCAAAATTCATTCTCTCTCTCTCTCTCTCTCTCTCTCTCTCTCTCTCTCTCTCTCTATATATATATATATATATATATATATAAATAATATATATATATATATATATACACACACACACACACATATATATATATACACACAATATATATATATATATATATATATATATCAGAATACGAGGCGAAAAACTTTTTAATGTGCTGCCAAAAGAACTGAGAAACTTCCAACAAAACAATCTGAATAATTTCAAGAATTAGCTGGACAGGCTCTTGTGCAAAGCCCCTGACCAGCCATGCGTGGCTGTCCACGAGGACAGGAGGAGAGCGAAACCCAATTCACTCCTCCACCAAATCCCGTAAATGAGGCGAGATTCTTAACTATCGTTCGAAGCCATCATAAGGTATCATAAGGCATATAAAATCGTGTGTGTATATATATATATTTTTTTTTTAAGTTCGAGAAGAACCGATTCGCCTCTGTTTAAAAGGGCATATCTCTGCGGAAAAAAAAAGAAAAAGTGAGAGGAAAGATAGGAAAAAGAAAGGGTGGAGGGGACAGTCGAAGTGGAAAAAGACCAAGGATGACAAGGACTGCAGGGTCGAGCCCCATCATCCTTGGGTGCTAGGGCCGGGAGGGCGTACGTGAAACCTCCAGGAACAAGCGCGTACAAACGAGCACAAAGAGCACTCAAGAGCACGAGCTTAGAACCCCCCTTGCGGGTATATATATATATATATATATATATATATATATATATATATATATATTTATTACTTTCCACAAGGTGTAACCAAAAAATATAAATATGGATATATTTGTGCATAAAACTGTATCCATTGCGCAAATGTTTCAATATGAACACCTCTTAAATACTGTAAAGCCAAGAACATATAATAACATATAGCAACGTGAATACCAGTTACGTAAAACATATAGATTTCATTTAAATAAATAATAAATAATATTAATAATATCGTTAATTATAGCAGTTAATAGTTTCCTATTGCTTGTAGAGAGATGTTCAGCGGAAAACATTTTCAGATCGTTAACTCCCGCGTAGATTTTATGTGGGAGGAAAACCCTTAACACTATTAACTTCTCCACAGGAAAATGGTGGAAACAGCTAGTTACCTACACAATTTAACCTAATTTAATAGGTTAGAATTGGTCAGTTGAAGGTAGGTTGGTCAGTTTAAGGTAGGACTCATGATGTTCGATTTAGTTATTTAAGTTAGGTTAGACAACGTTTTGTTAATTTGGTGTTTGGCCGGTTTCTCATTTCAAGGAAATGGCCTGAGCTCCAAAAGTTCTCATTCATCTTTTATAAGTTCTCTCATTTCAAAGAAATGGTCTGAGCTGCAAAAGTTCTCATTCATCTTTTATAAGTTCTCTCATTTCAAGGAAATGGTCTGAGCTGCAAAAGTTCTCATTCATCTTTCATACGTTCTCTCATTTCAAGGAAATGGCCTGAGCTGCAAAAGTTCTCATTCATCTTTTATAAGTTCATCGAACGTGAGAGTAGCCATAGACACTCTCAAAAAGAAGTGAAAAATGGTAAAATCCGGTGATCCGACTAAATTTGAGTATGAAATTAATATACATTGTAATAAATGTTATAATCAAATATAGAAATTACAATTATATGTTAATGGTCTGATATACTTTACCACCACAAGAAGTAATAATTCCTATACCCAATAAAGTGACGAAAATGGTATTCATTTATTGCAAAGTTATATTCAAAATTAAAAACAATTCAAAAAAATAATGTAATAAAATTTTATTTAAAAAATGAAACAAAAAAAATAGTTTTGTCTTTCGCTTTGCTCTTTCATCCTTTTAAATCATTTGTTTGTTGCGCAGCTTAGAATGAATCTTACGGTCTTTGTTAGCTTATAATTTCATAGATATTTTGTCTATAACTTAATGGCAATAAAGCTTAAAAAGCTTCAAAACATATACCACCTTCGAGTTTGGTAAAAACTGAAGTATAAGTCCTCATGAGCAGTAACTCTATTAAATGTAAAATTTGGAATGGTACGTTTTGATGATCATATTTGATCTTCAGCAAAAGTATGCAACTGAACGTATATCATACTCTCACACAGCCTCACACTTATACTTAACAGAGTAGTCTGAGCAAATTCATTACACTGGTATGCATCAATTTTGCTGTCAAGGGTTTTGTAAGTGATTCTTATAGAGTCTTTCCTGCTGATTTCGAATCTGCAATCCGTTTTTCTCAATCAGCTCAGGTTATTCGGCTATGGCCTCATAAGTAAAATAGAATTTTTCGTGATTTTGTCAAAGCGGAATTGGAACAGTAACATCTATCATCACTTGTTTCACTTGTAAAAATCTTTTTTACTTTTCAGACATATAGATAAAATATTTCATAATGAATAGAGCGTGTAAAAATGATCCCAATAGATTCTGCTACATATGTGGGACGGTTACCATGCCAAATAACCAGTCCCAAATCACTAAATTTGTGAAGACAATGTATAGAGCATACTTTAGAATTAAGCTAGGGGACCAGGACAAAAATTTCGCCCCTCATATGTGCTGCAAGACGTGCATTGAAAATTTGAGAAGATGGAGCAAAGGTAGAGCGAAATCTTTGCCTTTTGGAATTCCCATAATTTGGAGAGAAGGAAAGGATCACGTGACAGATTGCTATTTCTGCATGACAAACCTCCAAGGTGGGCTTATAAATTTATTTTCTTAAATATTTGAAATCCTCGTATGAAACTTGACATAATATTCACCATAATGTAATATTCACCATATATAGCATAATATTCACCATAATGGTAATCATACATTTACATATACATATTGTTATAGAAAATACATTTACACATACATATTGTTATACAAGTTACATTTACATATACAATGATTGCATATTTTCTTTCTTTTTCATTCATATTGTCCCCGAAGGGACAATATGAATGAAAAAGAAAGAAAATATACAGACTCCATCGACCTATTTCATATCTTACAGACCGCAGCCTTCCCTCACGAGCCGCCACTGTCTGAATGCTTCTTCTATTTCATATGCAAGTTTTATATCCATGTTTCTGTGTTGATATTTTCAGGAGTTAACAAGAAGAATAAACACATTGTTGTATACCCTGACATTCCTTCTGCTATGAGACCTGTACCCCATGGTCCTGGAATTCCAATACCCGACCCACCTCAAACCCTGGACTTCGATGATTCTGATGATGAATCAATGACCATGGTATATTATTCCATAAACTAAAAGAACTTGGTATTTGTGGAAAAATAGGAAAATGGATCCATGCCTTTCTCTCTGACAGAAAACAAATAACAACTGTAAATGGAGCAAGATCTATAGAAAAAGAAGTGATTAGTGGAGTGCCGCAAGGCACAGTACTAGGACCAATTCTATTCATTATAATGCTAAACAATATAAACTGTAACCTAGGAAGCTCTCTCCTGTCATTCGCAGATGATACCAGAATACTAAGACCAATTACAGAAAAGAAGACTGTGTAGAGCTACAAAAAGATCTACAAACTATATATGCATGGGCAGATGCAAACAATATGGCCTTCAATGAAGACAAATTTGAACTAATTAAGTATGGACCAAATAAATACCTGAAAGAACAATTCAACTACACTGGACCCACAGGAAAAGATATTGCACAAACTGATCATGTCAGGGATCTAGGGATTATATTATCTGAAGATGCAACATTCAACAGGCACATTGACAAAGTAACCTCATCATGCAAACAACTAATAGGTTATATACTGAGGACATTCAGAACTAGGGACAGTATGACTAGGCTTACCCTGTGGAAATCACTTGTCCTTCCACGCATTGACTACTGCTCCCAATTATGGTTTCCCCACAAACAGAATGAATTGCAAAAAATTGAGGGCCTACAAAGAACCTTTACCTCGTATATTAAACAACCTGATGGGCAACAGGTGAGTAAAAACAAATTAAACTACTGGGATAGGCTTAGAGGCCTCAACCTTTATTCCATAGAGAGAAGGTTTGAGAGATACATCCTAATCTACACCTGGAAAATTCTAGAAGGGCTTTTAGTTGCCCCCAATACTGAACCAATTGTGCCCACCTTAACAAGAAGGTAGTAGAATGTGTAAAAAATATCACCTCCCACCAAACAGTCTGAGAAGGATTCAAACTCTTCAAATAAATTATCTCTAGGCAGGGTTCTCGCCTGTTTAACTCCTTGCCTCAGTACCTTAGAGATATAAGTGCAGTCCCAGTAGATACTTTTAAAAAACACTTGGACATGTTTCTAGCCAACATACCCGACCAACCACAGTGTCAGGGTATTCCTCTGCCAGACCAGCCCCCACAAATTCAATAGGGGACCAAATCGTATGGCAGGAGCAAGAGGAAAGAAGGGTGGCGACCCCGTCGTGGCCCCGCCTCAGGAGGCGCTGAGCGGACTTCGTGGGAGCAGCGCACCCTTGAGGCAGAAGCGCTTTAAGGTAAATTAAGGCGATCATTCATTCGAGCCAATGACCAGTCCCAGTCGTATATACCTCAAAATACCGCTTCAAATGAGCCGAGGCCTCTCAACCAGGCCAAACTTAATGATCTTACCAGGGATTTAGGACTTTCCAAATTAGCTGCCGAGATCTTGGGCTCACGACTTCGAGAGGACAACTTGCTGGCTCCGGGAACAACATTCTCCTGGTATAGGAAACGAGAGGAAGAATTCCGCAAGTTTTTTGCAGTGCACGAAAATACCTCTTCCTTAGTGTACTGCTGCAATGTTGAGGGGCTAATCGAATCCTTGGGCCTGCCATATAATGCATCAGAATGGAGGCTATTTATAGACTCGTCTAAACGAAGTTTGAAAGCAGTACTTCTCAACATTGGGAATAGGGTTGCATCAGTCCCTGTAGCACATTCCGTACAACTTACTGAGAGCTACGATAACATGAAAATTTTACTGGATGCTCTCGTATACGACCAACATAACTGGAGGATCTGTGGAGATTTGAAGGTAATACTAATATCATAAGTAAACTATTGCTATTGACTATGTTGTTTTTCCAAAGGTTATTTGAGAGCGTATAAGAACACTTAACTTCCCCACAGAAGTGATACAGTCCAATGCATAGATTTTTTTATCTGATAGAACAAATTCTCTAAATTCTTTAAATATTTTCATTTTTTTTCAGATTGTGACATTTGTATTGGGAATGCAAGGGGGATACACGAAATACCCATGTTTCCTCTGCAAATGGATAGCCGAGCGGATGAGAAGCACTATACACAGCGTGAATGGGCATCCAGAGAGAATTTTGAACCTGGGTCGCATAATGTCGTTTCAGTGCCCCTTGTACCACCAACAAAAATTTTGCTCCCACCACTTCATATTAAGCTGGGCTTGATGAAAAATTTCATCAAATCAATGAATAAGGAGGGTTCAGCATTCCGATATCTCGAGAGTAAATTTCCTCATATATCTGATGCTGGGGTTTTTGATGGTCCTCAAATTCGAACTTTGATCAAGGATACTCAGTTCGAAAACGCAATGACTCCAAACTGAGAAGAATGCCTGGCAGGCATTCAAATCAGTTGTCACTGATTTTCTTGGCAAGCGTAGAAGTCCAGAATACGAGTCCGTTGTCGAAAACTTGATGGAAGCTTTCAAAGCTCATGGGTCGCGCATGTCCATAAAAATGCACTTTTTGTGGTCCCACTTGGACTATTTTCCTGAAAATTGCGGGGATTATAGTGAGGAACAGGGTAAACGATTTCACCAAGATATCAAAATAATGGAAGAGAGGTACCAGGGAAACTGGGATATCAATATGCTGGCGGACTATTGCTGGTGTTTGAAGCGAGACGTGCCCGAAGAAAACACAGACGGAAAGCCAAAAAAACTTCATTCCTTCCTCAATAAACTTTTGTCCATATTCATTGTATGAATAAAAGTATTTATTCACACAATGTTTTCATTTTTCACGAGTGTTCTTATAATATTACTCGTATCTACAGTGTTTAAGCTAAAAAAATCAATAAATTTGGGGATAAAATTGGACTTATAATAAACGGCCAATAGAGAAAAAACCTGACCTGATTGAGGAAAACCAATGTCATTTTCGAATTCAGCATGGTCGAATTATATAATATGAGTTGCAAAACACCTCACAGCAGACAAAAAAATTTCATATGCATACCAGTGTTATTTATAGCTGAAACATACTGTACGTATTTTGTAAAAATTTGCTTAAACTACGTGTACAGTAAATTAAAACAGGCAAATCATATGTTTCATTGTCTAAATTACTTAAACTATCACAGTTATAAAGTACAGTATTCGTATGTTGATAATGCCAAACATATCAAATGACCAAATAAATAATTCCAGGAGTTTAAGGCATAATAATTAATATCCAAAAGCGTATTGCTTTATACGCTTCAGATATACAGAACATTAACAAAAGTAAATAGACACCTTCGGTTTTTTTTCCATATGAAGCCTGTGAACGGTTTTTTGACCGATATTCTTGGTTAGTAACTGTAATTAGTAACTGTATTTACTGTAATTAAATTAATTGTTGCTTGTGACTTTTTTCTTAAATTACACCTACCACATATAACTACAATTAATCACGCAAAAATAAAATTGGTATTACAATAAGTACATTTTGTAGGGGGTGACGGGACTTTTCGGACACCCTGTACTTGGGGACAATCATCATGGTGTCTATTCAGTTTTGTCAATCGTCTGTACTTGTTTCATTACGCGTATTATAATTACCTCTATTTTGGTCCTATATTTGTTTATAGTCGTACTAGTTGTATTATGGAAGTCATTTTGTTTTGTTCTGCCAATAAATTTCCCAATTTCAATTTCAGTCTACGAAAGAGTTGATATTTTGAACAATAAAAAAAAATCTAAAACTCGGTTGATGCAAAAAACTTTCTGTCTCACTTCAAAAAACTTTTTTTCTCACTTCCAAAAAAAATTTGTCTCACTTCAAAAAAAACTTTCTCACTTCAAAAAAATTTTTTCTTTCTCACTTCAAAAAACTTTGTCTCACTTCAAAAAAAACTTTGTTTCACTTCAAAAAAAAACTTTCTCATTTAAAAAAAAACTTTTAGGTAAATGCGATCTATACTATTATTCCTCTAACACTATTTTCAATAAATTATATTTCCTTCGTCTCTTCTCTATTATGAACTTCACAGAGAAAGGCAATTTGACATTTAAATTGTAACTGTCTGAAATTGATGAATACCTTCAAAACAAAGTTGTACGTTGTCGACCAATTAATTATCTTTTGTGAACTCGAATCAATTAGAAATACCAATACCGTATTGCAATAAATTATTGGTTCAAACAGAAATTCATATTACTGTATATATATATATATATGTATATACGTTTTAACTTTTCAAATGTTCCATACAATGATTCCTCATTTCACGAAGGTCAAACTTGTCGCCCCTATATACAGTGTATATATATATATCATATACACACACTTTGGTTGGTTAACCTTGGTTTTTGCTTTCGCTTGAATTGTTCATTCTGATGAAGGTCAAGCTTGTCACTCCACCTTAGACCTACAGTTTAATGTGGAATCCGAACCACGCCCCACTACAGGCGGTCAGACATTATAAAGTCCTCGCCCGGACTCGATCTCACGACCTCCCGATCAGCAGCCCAGCGTCTTAATCACTATCTACCAAGCAATTTTTATTGTGTGGAAGGATGAACAGGTGGGTTTTGCTGCGTCACCGAGTCTCGATCCCGAGACCGATGGATTCGTAGTCAGCGATGCTAACCACTACACCACCGAGGCACACACACACACACACACACACACACACACACACATATATATAATATTTAGGAGAAATCCAATGACAAGGAGGAATGTAAATGCCATGAAAAGTCTTCTTTAATGCGCAACGTTTCGAGCAATACGCTCATCATCAGGCTAGATAATAACAATATGAAATTAGAATCAATAAATAAATGTGAACAAGACAAAATAATTTCTATAAAAAGACTAAAAGAAGAGGGTTAAATTCAAAGTTATAAAAGTTTACATATAAAATTACAAGAATTTTAAAAGCTATTTTTAAATTACATATAGTAAATTTGAAATTAGTACACTGGAATAATTAACACTAATACAATGGAATAATTAACACTAATACAATGGAATAATTAACACTACGAACCTTTCAATGCTGGTTCCGAGGCACGAGTAATTTAAAACAAAACAAAACAGGAAACAAGCTATGGGTTGGGCGGTTGGAGTTATAAGTTAGGGGAGGAGGGATTATAAAAATTGGGGTGGGGGGAGGGGAGTTGGGGAGGGGGGTTTATACAAAATTTAGAGGGACAGCTGAGGAATCCACGTTTAGAGAAGGGGTCAATGTTTTAATATAAAGAGATTCCAAAATTCTAAGTGAGTTAGGACAAGAATTACAACCGAGAATTTTAAAATTATCTAAAGTGACATCAGTTTTACATTTTATACTGTGTTCCCGAATACTGGAGGCTTCTATTTTATTTAAAATTTTACCTGTTCGGCAACTTATTCCATATGCGAATAAAATCTAGTCCTGAGGGAGCGCACGGTGCTGCCAATGTAAGTACCAAGGAGACACCTTGGGCAGGTAAATAAATATACAACACCGCTACGCAACGAATCAGGAGTTCGATCCTTCGCTGAGAAAAAGCTACCTAAAGACATTTTGTTAATAAATATAATGCGAAAATCAGTATGATAAAAAAATTTTCTTAACAACTTTGTAAATTTAAGTTTAAATTCTTTATTCATGGGACCCATTTCAGGTACCAAGAAATATTTTATATCTTTAGGCACTGAAATACAAGAAAGTTGAGGGCTATAAACATTATTTAAGAAAGATCTTATTAGTTTATCTACATATTGAACAGGAAAACTATTATTGGTAAAATATGATCTTAAATTATTAAATTCATCGTTTAGTAATGTAAAACTAGAGGTCAAATTATATCCTCTGAACAAGAGAGTTTTAATACACGACATCTTATAGTTAAAATCAGTAAAACTAAAGAAATTCATGCCCAAACCAGTAAAAGTGGGTTTCCTGTAAACTGATGTAGTAATAGAATCACCTTTTTTCGAAATTAAAAGATCTAAAAAGGGAAGGGAGCCATTTTTCTCAGTTTCCATTGTATAAGTTATATTGGGGTGCAGAGAATTTAAGAAGTTAAAAAATTGTTGCGCTTGTACAGCATTATCAAAAACAGCTATCGAGTCATCAACGAAGCGTCGATAGAAAATTGGTTTACAATGAGTGGGAGATTGTCTAAAAATTACACTTTCTAAATGAGTCATAAAAAAATCAGCTGATAGAGGTCCGACGGGTGATCCCATCCCAACACCATCAATTTGTTGGTAAACCTTATTATTGAAAGTAAAATAACATTGCTTAAAAACCAATTCTAAAAGTTCCTTAAAATAAGAACATGAAAAACCATGAAAACTATCATCAGAGCTAAAAACCCTATCTAAAATAATGGCAATAGTTTCTGATACAGGTACATTCGTGAAAAGCGACTTTACATCAAAACTGACAAAAAACTTTTTTGAATCGAAATTCTTACTAAGAAGATCTTTTTGAAATTCATAAGAGTTATTTATAGTATAAGCATTTTTCGCAAAAGGTGACAGGAGACCAACAACAAATTTTGACAATTGAAAGGTAGGCAAGTTATTCGAAGCTAAAATGGGACGGAGAGGTGTTCCAACTTTATGGATTTTAGGCAAACAGTATAATTGAGCAAGATTAGAACCAGATACGAACAACTGAGAGTAAGTATCATTTTTTATTATCTTTAAAGACTTTAATCGTGACAAAAATCTATTAACTTGGTCTTCCAACCTTAAAATGACTTTATTGACGGGTTCAAGAATTTGTTTGAATTTGCTAACATCACTTAGGATTTCATTAGTTTTATTTATGTAATCAGATTTATTCAAAATAACAACTCCGTTGCCCTTGTCCGGTCTAGTCACAACAATCTCCTGGTTCTTTGCCAAATTCTTAATAACCTGCAAGTCACTCTTCTTAAATATGAAAGATTTAAATTTAAGGTTTCTAAGTTTGTGAAAAAATTCATGAGATAAATTAGCAAACTGACATTTAAAATTATTGAAATCACCGACATGGGGAACATTTTTCAAGCCATTAAAAAATTTTCAAAGTAAAGAAAAAACGAAGGCTTATATATTTGAAATAACGGAAGCTTAAATTGCAAGCCAAGTGAGAGTAAAAACCTTTCCCGAGGGGATAGGGTGTAACTAGAAAAATTCGAAATTACTTTATCAGAATTGAAAAAATTAGGTGAATTCAGGCCCAGGGCCTTTAACTTACGTTCATGAGTTTCAGAATGGTAGAATGAAACTTTTCAAGTTCACGCTGTACAAGAGAAATTATTAATAAATAATCCAACAACGAAAGGGTATTTTTAAGGGTAATTATATGAAGCTCAAGCGACTTATTATGCGAGTCTGAAATTTTGATTTTATAATTAATTTCATTATTTAATAAATATTCCAGGGAAGATTTTAGCTTCGTATAACTTGCCTACCTTTCAATTGTCAAAATTTGTTGTTGGTCTCTTGTCACCTTTTGCGAAAAATGCTTATACTATAAATAACTCTTATGAATTTCAAAAAGATCTTCTTAGTAAGAATTTCGATTCAAAAAAGTTTTTTGTCAGTTTTGATGTAAAGTCGCTTTTCACGAATGTACCTGTATCAGAAACTATTGCCATTATTTTAGATAGGGTTTTTAGCTCTGATGATAGTTTTCATGGTTTTTCATGTTCTTATTTTAAGGAACTTTTAGAATTGGTTTTTAAGCAATGTTATTTTACTTTCAATAATAAGGTTTACCAACAAATTGATGGTGTTGGGATGGGATCACCCGTCGGACCTCTATCAGCTGATTTTTTTATGACTCATTTAGAAAGTGTAATTTTTAGACAATCTCCCACTCATTGTAAACCAATTTTCTATCGACGCTTCGTTGATGACTCGATAGCTGTTTTTGATAATGCTGTACAAGCGCAACAATTTTTTAACTTCTTAAATTCTCTGCACCCCAATATAACTTATACAATGGAAACTGAGAAAAATGGCTCCCTTCCCTTTTTAGATCTTTTAATTTCGAAAAAAGGTGATTCTATTACTACATCAGTTTACAGGAAACCCACTTTTACTGGTTTGGGCATGAATTTCTTTAGTTTTACTGATTTTAACTATAAGATGTCGTGTATTAAAACTCTCTTGTTCAGAGGATATAATTTGACCTCTAGTTTTACATTACTAAACGATGAATTTAATAATTTAAGATCATATTTTACCAATAATAGTTTTCCTGTTCAATATGTAGATAAACTAATAAGATCTTTCTTAAATAATGTTTATAGCCCTCAACTTTCTTGTATTTCAGTGCCTAAAGATATAAAATATTTCTTGGTACCTGAAATGGGTCCCATGAATAAAGAATTTAAACTTAAATTTACAAAGTTGTTAAGAAAATTTTTTTATCATACTGATTTTCGCATTATATTTATTAACAAAATGTCTTTAGGTAGCTTTTTCTCAGCGAAGGATCGAACTCCTGATTCGTTGCGTAGCGGTGTATATTTATTTACCTGCCCAAGGTGTCTCCTTGGTACTTACATTGGCAGCACCGTGCGCTCCCTCAGGACTAGATTTTATTCGCATATGGGAATAAGTTGCCGAACAGGTAAAATTTTAAATAAAATAGAAGCCTCCAGTATTCGGGAACACAGTATAAAATGTAAAACTGATGTCACTTTAGATAATTTTAAAATTCTCGGTTGTAATTCTTGTCCTAACTCACTTAGAATTTTGGAATCTCTTTATATTAAAACATTGACCCCTTCTCTAAACGTGGATTCCTCAGCTGTCCCTCTAAATTTTGTATAAACCCCCCTCCCCAACTCCCCTCCCCCCACCCCAATTTTTTATAATCCCCCCTCCCCTAACTTATAACTCCAACCGCCCAACCCATAGCTTGTTTCCTGTTTTGTTTTGTTTTAAATTACTCGTGCCTCGGAACCAGCATTGAAAGGTTCGTAGTGTTAATTATTCCATTGTATTAGTGTTAATTATTCCATTGTATTAGTGTTAATTATTCCAGTGTACTAATTTCAAATTTACTATATGTAATTTAAAAATAGCTTTTAAAATTCTTGTAATTTTATATGTAAACTTTTATAACTTTGAATTTAACCCTCTTCTTTTAGTCTTTTTATAGAAATTATTTTGTCTTGTTCACATTTATTTATTGATTCTAATTTCATATTGTTATTATCTAGCCTGATGATGAGCGTATTGCTCGAAACGTTGCGCATTAAAGAAGACTTTTCATGGCATTTACATTCCTCCTTGTCATTGGATTTCTCCTAAATATTAAATTGAAGCTTTGTAGAAGCAAACCGCATGACTACATATATATATATATATACAGGGCGTCCCAAAAAAATGTATACACACTTTAACAGCTGATAGCTCAATTGATGTTTCTTTCTTTCCAAGTTAAACCCATTAGAATTAATAATGGCAGTCAGACTAAGCTTTGAACAAAGGAAATTCATTCTAAAATGCTACTGGAAGTGTGAAAACGCAGTTGAAGTGCAAAGACAGTTTAGGAGGGAGTTTCAAACAGATCCACCAACGCGACTTACCATCACTCGAATTAGAGATAAGTTTGAAGCCGATGGAACTGTTCAGAATGTCCACAAGAAGCGTTCCGGAAGACCACGGACATCGACAAGCCCCACAAAGCAAGAAAGAGTACTGGAAACGTATCACCAAAGTCCAAGAAAATCTGTGCGGCAAGCGAGTCGTGAGGTAGGAATTTCAGAATCGTCTGTCCAACGCATTTTGAAGCGCTGTCAATGGAAAAGTTACATTCCAAGATTAGTCCATGCTATTAATGAAGATGATCCGGACCGAAGAGTGGAGTATTGCGAGTGGTACTTGGCACGATGTGGATGTGGATTGGACGAAGGGGTTTCGTAGAATACCCTCCGCGTTCACCAGACCTCACACCACTAGACTTTTTTTTATGGGGATACTTAAAAGACAAAGTCTACGCTATAAAACCTGCAACAGTCGCTGAATTTAGAGCAGCCATTGAACGAGAATGCACACAAATACCAAACGAAATGTTTCGTGATGTTTGCGATTCCAGTGCTTCGCGTTATCAGCAGTGCCTGGACCAGAACGGACGTCAGTTTGAAAACAGCGTTGACAAAACAATTAAATAATGTCTGTAGATTCTATTACATTTTGAAAATGAAATGTATTTTAATAAACACTGCCTTTATAATTATTTAAAGTGTGTATACATTTTTTTGGGACGCCCTGTATATATATATATATATATATATATATATATATATATATATATATATATTACGACAATATTTACTCAAATTGCGTTGAATGATGATAAAAGCTCTTTCATATGAAAAGTAATTCATACTGTTTATGACATTTTATTGGATTATTATTATTATTATTATTATTATTATTATTGGTTCTGCGTCAGGGGTAGATGGCTTATCGAATGAGCACTTAAAATATGCCAATGACGTAGTATGTCTGCATTTATCATTGCTCCTATCAGCCATGCTTGCTCATAGCTATATCCCTGCAGAGTTTATGAGGGTATATATCTTGCCCCTGGTCAAAAATAGGTACGGAGACATTCTGTCCAGCAATAATTACAGGCCTATTGCTGTCGCTTCCTGCTTCTCGAAACTACTAGAAAAACTCTTGTTACTCCGATTAAATGATTTCCTATGGACATCTCTTAATCAGTTTGGTTTTAAAAGGTCACACTCAACTGACCTGTGTATCTATGTACTTAAAGAAATAATATCTATGATAAATACACTGACAGTAATTCGACTATTTATAGCTGTTTCCTAGATATAAGTAAGGCATATGATAGGGCGAACCACAATATTTTATTTGAAAAACTAGATGACAGGAAGATTCCCATGTACATACTAAACGTATTGACATTTTGGTATTCCCACCAATCTTTCACCGTTAGGTGGGTCAATGTACTATCCGAGTGTTTTGGCTCCTCTTGCGGGGTGAGACAAGGCTCCTTGCACTCCCCTATGCTGTTTAATGTGTATGTTAACGGATTAATTGCTTCACTTAATGAGGCAACAGTGGGATGTTGTATAGATAACACAAGGATAAATAACTTAGTTTATGCCGATGATATGGTGTTAATAAGTCCCTCTGTTAAAGGTCTGGATCGGCTACTAAAAGTGTGCGAAGTGTATTCGCAGAAACATGATATTGTTTTCAACGTTACAAAAACTAAGGTTATGCAATTTCATCCTAAAAGCTGTAATCAGCCAACTGATATAAGGTTTAAAATGAATGGTGAAGTAATTGAGGAAGTACAAGAGTTTAAGTATTTGGGTCAAACTATTACCAGCTCCTTGAGTGATGACTCGGATATAAGAAAACAATCTCGAAGCCTGTGTGCTAAAGCGAATATGACTATAAGGAGCTTTCGATTCTGTAAAAGTGAAGCTAAAGACACTCTCTTTCGTACTTTCTGCAGTAATATATGCGGACAGCAACTGTGGGTGAATTATAAAAAAGGTTCTGGCAGAACCCTAAATTTGCTGTACAACAGGTCTTTTAAACTCTTACATAAATTACCCCCGAGATGCTGAGCTTCGCAAATGTTTGCTACCCGCAATGTTCCGAGCTTCCCGGAGGTAACAAGACGTGCTCAATACAGTCTAACAGTGCCGGATTTAAGGGTGGGCAACGTGGGCGCTCGCCCAGGGCCCCCCACACAAGGGGGGGGGCCACAAAGTACCTCCAACTTTTTTGTCTTGTCGACATAAAAAAAAACTGCGAAGAAATGTTTTGGTTTCTTTCAGTATCAACATAAAATTTATTGCTTGGTCTAAATTAATTTTGCGTAAAAATATCAAATTTATGGTTTTGTATAATTCGTCTCAATATCTTCGGAAAATAATTCATATTTCTAAATAATGCTGCAAAAATAACAAGTCGCTAAAATATCGTAAGTCGCTAGATTCCAACATTTGTCGTTAACTGGATCACAAAGTCGCTAAATCTAGCGACAAAATCTCTAAATTGGCAACGTTGGCTCGTAATCAGTGACGTTCGTAACTTCGTGCGCTGCTATTGTGCCGCGTCGTTCGTTCAGTGCCTTTTGTGGTGAATACCAATAGAATATTTTTTATATTTTAGTATAAATAGATTAGTTAAAAAAGAACAATAGATAAATAGTATAAGTAGATTTATATTTTTAAACATAATTTACTCGTTTCTGTATGTTTTGAGTGTGTAATTAAGAGTGTATTGTTTGAGTAGGTTTGATGCATCGATTTTGTAATGGTGTAGTTTATATTGTTTAGTTTTTTATAATCATGTATATGGTGATGCACTATTAGTTTTGATGCACGAGTTTGCAATCAGGGGTATCAACATGAGGTTAGGGACTGAGGAAATCTCAAAGTTTCTTGATTGTTTATAGTGATCAAGGCCTCTTACAAAAAAAGCAGTCAAAGGAAGCAGTATGTTTACAACATATTATGTTGTATATCAGTATTTATGCAGAATATATAGATATTTTAATTAAGCACACACCTAGTCTGTGAAAACGTAAATCATTCTGTAAGTCAATTAACTTATCTGAAAAATAGAGGCTGCCCAGGGACCCTACATTGCTAAATCCGGCAATCCAACCAGATTATCCAAGCTATCCATGAGTCCTGCCATTTATCCTCTAAGCTATGGAATTCTTGGTACGAAAACGTCTGTCTGTAGCTCCACTTAACTTCGACATTACAGTATTATTTCTAATCAATTGTATATATTTCTATTCTTAGTATATGAACTGTCATTGTATTAATAATATTTGTCATATGGACTATAGTCTGCCAATAAACATTTTCATTTTCATTTCATATTACTTATTTTTCTAAGTACATCTAATATTTTGGAAATCTTATTAATTAAGCACTGTTCTTCGGTAAAACCGTGATATTGCTTTTGTTATTTGTAAACCAACGTTTCATTTGAACACTTTAGACATGTTCAGGAAAACACTTTAATCTAAAACTAGAATATTATTAACCATAAACTAAAATTAACTAAAAAATAAGTAAAGAGCTGAATGAAGTAGAGATTTACAATATTTAACAGACTTTTAATACTTTAATTCTAAAAACCTTTATTCTTACCCTTTTACCCTGATGGTTGCTATAGTAACCAGAAGGAAAGGAAAGGAAAAAGAAAGATAAAGAATGGAGGAAAGAGGATTCCCTTTACATTTTATTTCGGTTCCATGGCACGCAGATCAGTGTTCTTTTATCTGTTCTGGTAGCTTCTTGCTTGAAAACGGTTTGGCTCGGAAGTTTTCAACTGTGTTGATTACATGTAAGTAATGATGGGGTTGTTTTAACTTCCTTCGCAACATCTAAGGTCATAGGACGAAGGGGACCTACATCTTTACGTGGGATCAGAACCACGGGTCGCTACATAATCTGGAATGGACGCAGAGGACAGTCTTCCATTCAACTACTACCCAGACCCAATATCGCTTAACTTCGCTGATCGACGGGAAGCGATATTACGACACTGGCCACGAACGACGTAGCCCTGACTGCAGGTACTGGATGAAATTTAGTCGCCGTATTGTATTGGCAATGTCGAAAAAGTTATTATTGTGGTTTGTGTTCATAGTTTTCTTTTGAATTATTTCTAGAGACCTACTGTAAAGGTTTGTTGGAAGATCATGATAACAGCACCATCTCCCATATTTTGTATAATTAGTGCATGTGGTCAGGTTTGCAGTTATCTCCGAATTTACAATGAAACACTGTCCACCTCTATATCTGCAAATATCCACTCTAAATGGTACTACTGAAGACGTTTGGCTATATATATGAAACGTGTACTCGATATCTCATAATGAACTTAGTTTTGATAATGTAAATTACAGGAACTTATTTGATAGGGATACAGAGTCAATTACAAGAAGAAATGGATATAAATTGAAGGTTAAGAGTTTTTCTTTAAGATTAATGCTGTGAAGCAATTCTTTTCCTATAAAATTGAACTTAAACTTAAACTCGTCAAACTTTCATGCTTTAGACATTTCAATTGGTTAAAAAATTGGAACAATTTAGACATTTCAGTTGATTTACTGAAATGTCTAACGAAATGTTTAACTAATGTGAATGTCTAATGAATTACACATTTCAAAATTCACAAAATTGGGACAATGAAACGTCTAACGAAACATCTATTTCTATTTAGAGGGTGTATATATATATATATATATATATATATATATATATATATATATATATATATACACGACGATTCACTATTCACGAATAATACATAAATGTGTGTAGCAACCTTGTTTCACGAACTGATATGAAATTCCACTTGGAGGAAAGGCCTAGCCTTGAACGCGAATTGCCAAAAGGATATTGGCAACACATCGATGTACGGTCATTCATTTACCGAATTCAAAGGGTCCTTTGATGCAATTAATTTTGTTAGAATGGTCCGATATGTGTACAGCAGTACAATTGTTCCTATGGGTTTAGGCTTTTGGTGTTCAATTTTACGTATCTGACATCGTAACTATACACACACACACTGTGTGTATATATATATATATATACACACACACACACACACATATATATATATTATCGTAAAGAAACGACGCTTGTATAGGAGATATTCCGCGCAAGACGAGAGAGAGAGAACGGAACAAATGAAAAAATGAGGTAACCACCTGGGAATCGAACCCGGGATCTTCCGATTGCCGGTCAGACGCGATACCATTACACAATGGACCTCACTCTTCCAAATGCCGTAATTCTTCTACATACTCGCAGAAACCAATGCCCCAAGGGGGCACCTCCCGCATGCCGTAACATTATATACCTTCAACTGCAAAGAACACGCAGTATAAATAACGTATCTCCTATACAAGCGTCGTTTCTTTACGTTATTTATACTGCGTGTTCTTTGCAGTTGAAGGTATATATATATAATATACTGTATGTATGCGTTCGGTGGTGTGGTGATTAGCGTCGTTGACTACGAATCCATTGGCCCCGAGTTCGAGATCCGGTGACGGCAGGCGGGGCGCAGCAAAACCCAGCTATTCATCCTTCCAAACAATAAACAAAAATTGGTTGGTAGATAAATGGATACCGGCGCTAGGACAGTTTGCCTACGGACAATTTGCCTACGGACAGTTTGCCTACGGACAGTTTGCCTACTGGACAGTTTCCCTACTGGACAGTTTGCGTACTGGACATTATGCCTATGGACACCATGCCTATGTGGTATATTTATCCTTACCTTATTTAACTTATTTAACTTCAGATTCATGCAAAAGAATTAATTCAAAATTAAAATGTGTTGTTGCCCTTAATAGCATAAATGTCTGAAAATATATCAAGTAAGAAAGGGAAACAGAAGTTTTCACATAATGGATATTTGTATGTGTTTGATAAATGTAGCAAGCGCGACCCTTCATTACTTTTTTGGCGGTGCGAGCAAAAGAGTCAGTGTATTATAAGGTGTGTGTATATAATATGGGTACTTTTCCGTTATCTGCCCCCTTGACGATTGGTTAGGTTAAGTCGTGATATTTTCGTTAAAACTAACGAAAATATCACGACTTAACCTAACCAATCGTCAAGGGCGTACAGTTGACCTAACCGGGCAGTGACGATTGGTTAGGTTAAGTTGTGATATTTTTGATAGTTTTAATGAAAATATCATGACTGAACCTAACCAATCGTCAATGGGGCAGATAACGGAAAAGTACCCATATTATATATACACCATATAATACACTGACTCTTTTGCTCGCACCGCCAAAAAAGTAACGAAGGGTCGCGCTTGCTACATTTATCAAACACATACAAATATCCATTATGTGAAAACTTCTGTTTCCCTTTCTTACTTGATATATTTTCAGACAGTTATGCTATTAAGGGCAACAACACATTTTAATTTTGAATTAATTCTTTTGCATGAATCTGAAGTTAAATAAGTTAAATAAGTTAAATAAGGTAAGGATAAATATACCACATAGGCATGGTGTCCATAGGCATAATGTCCAGTAGGCAAACTGTCCAGTAGGCAAACTGTCCAGTAGGCAAACTGTCCGTAGGCAAACTGTCCAGTAGGCAAACTGTCCGTAGGCAAACTGTCCGTAGGCAAACTGTCCGGCCACGATGGATACCCTGGGTAGCCTAAGACGCTGGGCTGGTGGTGGGGCGTGGTTCCGATTCCACGTTAAACTGTAGGTCTTAGGTGGAGTGGCAAGCTTGACCTTTGTTAGAATGGACAATTCGGGCGGAAGCAAAACTAATATATATATATATATATATATATTATAAGACAGGAGGGGCGACAAGCTTGACCTTCGTAAAATGAGGAATCATCGCGCGGAACCTTTGAAAGGTGTGTGTGTATATATATATATATATATATATATATATATATATATATATATATATATATATATATATATATATATATATATATGAGTTTGATCGAGCGAGTAAAAGTTGAAATTGATTAAATTCTGTTCGACTTGATTCCAGGTCATGGTTTCAGTTCATTTCCAATCCCAGTTTTGTTTTGATTCTGTTCTGTTTGGTTCCATTCCATTTGATTGGGTAAGCGAGCCAATCGGTCACTTGAGATCACGTGATTCATACGAGGAAAGTGTGTTCCAAAATTTTTATTTTTATGTTAAGAAAATAATTAAATAGACGTTCTATATTCATAACGATTTTTAATATTTTAGAGCTCTCGGTAGCTCATTCGTTACGGTGTCGTACCCTGGGAAGTGAGGCTCTGAAGTGGCTGCAGTCACCGTTTGGTTTGAGCCGGTCGGTCCCTTACCCTGTCAATGTTCGGGGTTAGGAGATCCTTGGACCTAAACTCCCCCCCCCCCGCCCCAAAAGGTGGCGAAACGAGTTCCCAATGTTTAATATTTTAGAAAAAATACTGTATAAAATAAACATTAATTTGAAAATTTCTATTTCGAAATGGCGTTCATCGAAGACTTTTTTTAAAGACAAAACTTTCAACCAAAGAGAAAAATTCGCGAGATGTTAAAAATATTCTCTCGAATGTAAGAATTTTCGACGATAGCGTTAAGCCATGCTCTAACAAAGCCGACGAAGCAAAAGATAATCTAATATAACATAACCAGTTTGATCTAATTTGACCTATTTTAATCTAATCTAACCTAATTATCTTACCTAACCTATCTTATTAAAGTTTATTTAATTTAAACTAACCCAGCTTATAAAGACAGTTATTGGAAGTTTCGGTGGCGATAAAATTTGGATACAATCTCTCCCCAACCATCATTTCGAGGAAATATGGCACTGTAGATTGATATGTTATCATTTAGTACATAAATTCATACTTTCTGAAAGAGATTTGGGGGTAATTAGAAAGAACATCGCGGCATCGTTTGCCGATGCTACGAACTTTAACAGACAAGACAACGGACGAAGATCTACAAGAGGACTCGAACAGTATACAAAGGGTTGATAAAAGTAGATTAACACTACAATGATCGTCCTCAAGAACAAATTGGAAAGATCATCAATGGAATGCCAGAACGTGTGTCAACTTTACGTGATGCAAAGGGTAAAGCAACACCTTTCTAAATATATATTGATTCAATAAATTTATCATTATTTATTGATTTTTATCATCAAATAAAAAATATGGAAAATCCGAATGCGTTTATTTACTTTTGTCAGATCTCTGCATACGGGTGGTCAGGGAATAATAACAATAATAATGCTAGATCTAACATCGAAAAGCTTCATAGATAAGAAAAAACCAACTAAAACAATGGAATGTTATACTGCAAATGGACAAAAACTCCAGAAAAGCCAAAACGCATAGCTGATAATGCGCAAAAGGAGATACCAGTAAACAAAGTCAAGAAAATAAGTGGACAAATACCCGCAACCTTCATATCAAAAGATAGAAGAACAATGGTTTATTTACTAAAAATATTAATTCTTTGAACATATGGATACCGTTCAGTTCAAACGACCCCGTATGGAATGGAGGAAATTAACCAGCTGGAAAAAGTACAAAGAAATTTCACTTAAAAAATAAATGGATTCAAAAGGTAGGATTTCAAATTGAAATTTCGATTCAAAATTTATTCAGAGAAAAATAACAAATGACAGAATTTTACAGTTTTTACATTTAGGTTAGATTACGAGGAAAGGCTAAGAAAACAAGGATTTCTACTCTCTGGAGTTGGGAAGATAGAGAGATACATCATCATTGACGCATAAAAAATAACGGAAGAACAAGTCGTGAATCTCAAAATCAAACCAATAAAATAAAACCAACAAAAAAGGACATCGAAAAGAAAAAAAAAGGAAAGATTTGCTAAACCCCAAATTTAAAGGCAAGAAGGAAAAATTTTTGTAACAACAAAAAAAGAATGATTTTGTATTTTAGGCAAAGACTGTTCTAGAAACCTCCAAAAACATCTCAGAAGCATAACAGAAGTGGAAGTGGAAGTTTTCAAGACATCTGCATTACTGGCTCTGAATAACAAGATGACGCAGATATACCTGAATAAGTCAAATACCGAGTAAGAGAGATTAATTCTCTCTTACACCAGGCAACGACTATAGGCAGGGCAGCGAGCCTGACCTGCGCGGGATGAATTATGGACCAGGAAACAGCAACAAAGAAGACATATATATATATATATATATATATATGATGCAAACCCACAGGGAAAAAGAAAAGAGAAAAGAAAAAGTGGGTTTGCATCATTCATTCATTTCACGTGTTTAATTGTGAAATTCATCCCACAAAAAATGAAAAGCGACTCTAATCCATATATATTATATATATATATACACACACACACACACACACACACACACACACACACACACACACACACACACACAGAATTGACAAAAGTAAATAAACACCTTCGCTTTATCCATAATTTCTGATTTGCTAATAAAAGTCAATAAATAATAACAAATTTATAGAATCAACATACAGTAATTAAAATGGTGTTGCTTTACCCTTTCCATTATGTAAAGCTGACACACTTTCTGACATGCGACTGATGGGTTTTCCCATTCGTTCTTGAGGACAATCAACGTGGAGCCTATTTACTATTGTCAACCATCGACATATATCAGAAAAATCACAACAAACAGGGCAAACCATAAAGTCAACCATAGGATAAAACCATAGGATAAAATAAATAATTCATGTTCTTCCGTTTATGCAAGTGCCCATGATGTCTTTGAGTAAGGAAGAACGCATCCAGGTAATTCTGTTCGTAAGAAATCGGAGTCAGATGGAGGTCGCTGAGGAATTTAACAGATTGCATCCGGACCGCGCGCCGATAAGACACAGCTGTGTCGGCAAACTTGTAGCAAAGTTCAGGGAAACGGGATCCGTAGGAGATAAACCACGCAGTGGACCTCCGAGGACATCCACCGACGATGACACAGCCGCTACCATCCTCGCTCATTTCACAAACGGTCCCCAAAAGTCTCTTCGGCGTTTTTATTGCCGTTTTTATCATTTTGCCCTATGGTTCCAGACTTACGGGACACCCTATATTATATATATATATATATATAATATATATATAATATATATATATATATATATATGATCTTTTCCGTTTCATGTACTGTTTCCGATTTTGTTGAAAATAAGATATTTAATGTAGATTTTTACGCTGATTTAAAAAATGTAAGTCTTTATTTGGAGAAATAGGCGGTCCAAAAGTTAGGTTAGGTTAACTGAATGCCCGGTTAGGTCAACTGAATGCCCGGTTAGGTCAACTGTATGCCCGGTTAGGTCAACTGAATGCCAGGTTAGGTTAATTGAATACCAGGTTAGGTCAACTGTATGCTCTTGACGATTGGTTAGGTTAAGTTGTGATATTTTCGTTAAAACTAACAAAAATATCACGACTTAACGTAACCAATCATCAAGGGCGTACAGTTGACCTAACCGGGTAGTCACTTAACCTAACCGGACAGAAAAATAAGGGTCGAAATCTATTCACACAAATACTTAGTGACATAAGCCAATATTACTAAAGAATACAATAACTCTTGTATTAGTTTTCAGTTGTATTGTTATAGTTTTTGACCTAATACAAAATTACAATAACGAACATAACTTTTGAACCGCTCATTTCTCCAAACTAGGACTTACATTTTTTAAATCAGCGTAAACATATACATTAAGTACCTTATTTTCAACAAAATCGGAAACAGTACATGAAACGGAAAAGATCGTGTATATATATATATATGTATATATATATATAGAGAGAGAGAGAGAGAGAGAGAGAGAGAGAGAGAGAGAGACCTCGTTCGTACCAATTCACACACACATATATATATATATATATATATATATATCGGAAAATAACTTAATTTCGTCAATAAATTTATTTATTTTTGTTTAAAAATTTCATAAAAAAAAAATTTGTTCCCCTGTTTTGGCCAAAACCGGAAAAAGAGGTTGACTGTTAGTGACTGAATAAAATTACGATGATAAATTTTGTGTGTGTGTGTGTGTGTGGTGGATGTTCAAAGATGACGCGGAGGAAAGAAGAATACACGAAACGTTTAATTTTCATTCGACAGAAAATTGCCACTAAAAGCTAATTACAAATGGTTCAGTTAAACATGGAACAAGGTTGGTTGGTTGTTTACTCCGTTATACATCCTTCGTCCAGCTGAGAACACTAATACGGCAGTAATTCCACCAAATGGAAAAATAAAATGAGGTCAGAGTCCTTCGTTGTAACGTGATTTCTTTGAAGAGAAGTGGTGAAAATTAATTGATTTTTAAGAGTAACATTGCAAAGGAATTAATATCTATTGTATTTACGAGACAATATTGATAAAAAATGTATAAAGTTGAACTGGTTGAGGCATTGTTGTTATAAATACTGTACGTAACTACCCCAATTATATTACAGATCTGAAAAGAACTAACAATTATATATATATATATATATATATATATATATATATATATACACATTTCAACTGCAAAGAACACGCAGTATAATTAACGTAAAGAACGACGCTTGTATAGGAGAACATTCCGCGCAAGATGAGGAGGGAGAACGAACAAATGAATTCTAAATGACACTTAAACGATAATTTTGACGGAAGAGTCCTATTCCACATATTTCCTGCAGTTTATGATAAAGGAATATCACAGCCACCAACATCACCCCTGTGACATTTACATGTGGGGTTATTTAAAAGATAGGGTGTTTCAACAGAATCGACACACAATACTGAAAGTATCAATTGAACAAGGAATTTTTTCGAATTTCAACAGATACTCTGTCCAGAGTACTGCAAAATTTTGTTGTTCGTGTGCAAAGAGTTAATAAGCTGAGAGGACATCACATACAGCAATGTTTCTCAAACTTTTTCTCGCGACCAAATAGAAGAAAAACGCTTATCCTCGCGACCCAAAACAATAATATCTTCTGTCTAAGTGTTTTCATAAAATCACAAAGGACAATATATGCTAGATTTAACCACTTTACTTCAAGTAATAACTTGGCATCGAAGCTTTAATTGCAGTTTAAATACAGTCAATAAAAAATGAGGCAGTTCGTTTTACGCATCAATTTCAAATAACTATTTTGTATTTATTTAAAATAACTGTTTTGTAGAAAAAAAATGTTCTACTCCTTGTGACCCAGTGATTAATATTTCGAATCCCAGTACTGGGTCGCATCCCGTACTTTGAAAACCACTGGTATAGAGCATATTTTGTATTAGGGGACTAATTCTCCCATGTGTAGAGAAGGTACAGTAAAAATTTCAAGCTTTTACTTCAGTTAATAAAAAGATACAACCTTTTTAAAGTGACATCAGATTTTTCAAAAATCCACGGGGTGTATATAAGGGTGATCCAGAGAAATGGGACCCAAAAGAAACCCCTGTAACTCTTAAAGTATAAGTCCTTTTATAAAATCATACGCATCATTCGAAAGTGGATAGTTACAAGTTTGTACAGGATTGTATAGGTTTTGACAATACAAGACAAGATAAGATACAAAACAAAATAAAAGCATGGCAGTTTTGCGTCAAACGTTTCCAGGCGAGTTAATCTCAAGATGTGGAAACGTTGAATGGCCCACAAGGTCTCCGGATTTTTCTCCCTTAGATTATTATCTCTGGGGATATTTAAAGAGTAGGGTCTACAGAAATAACCCAACGACCTTGCAAGAATTGAAGGCCGCCATCACAAATGAGATACAGGCCATACCACCGCACACTCTTGCAAAAGTGATGCAGAACTTACAAGCGAGAACACTGGAATGCTTGGCAACTAATGGAGCACATTTGAAAGGAGTCATTTTTAAAAAATAAATATTTCATAATAAACTTGTAACTCTACTCTTTCGAATGATATATAGTTTTTATGAAAGGAATTAAATATTAAGAATATTTGGCTTTTTTTCATGGGTCCCATTTATCTGGATCACCTTATATATGTAATGAAAGTTTAATTTACCTTGTAGTTATAAGAAAGCAATATTGTTTCTCTCTCAATTCCTCTGAAGGAACTAATTCTGAGATGTTTGCAGAAAATGAAATTATTACAGTGGAAAAAGTGGCGTAAAAGATCTTACAATGAAAATAGAATTTCCCATAAATGTAGAGACCGCAACACCGTATATATATATATATATATATATATATATTTATATATATATATATATATATATATATATAACGAGGGTACAATTTATATGGAAAATCCTTATAAGTGAGGTGCAGAAAAATGACTCAAAATAAAAAGTTGTACAGTATAGTTGGAAGTATAGTAGCTTCAAAATTTCTGGGGGAAAAGGATACGAATGTTACAAAGATGCATCAGTTGGAGAAGTTTGTCATTTAGAACTCTGAATAAGGAAGAGAAGGGAAGAGAAAGGATAAATATGTGTATGGATGTTTTTCATAAAAGGAACTCGAAAATTTGAATCAGAGAATCGAGGAAATGAGAAAGGACAGATAAATCAACAGATTTTTAAATAAATACTTATCGATGGACGTATTTCATGCAGTGACAAAACTATCCCAAAGAGTATTCACAATTTATTTTCAACGAAATTGTTAAACTAATCATTGATCAAAATCCAAAAATTTGTCGTACAAAAAGTTTAACGAAGGAGGAGGATTCGCCAAGCTTCATTGAGAACCAAAAAGTGTAGATTTTTTTGGTCTTAATTCTTCACTAGGACGTCTTCACTAGGACGTGTGTAAAATCATTCCTAAAACCTGAAAGAAGTTTCGTTGATTTCGTGTCGTCTGAATTACGTGAAAATATATGAGCAATTTTTATTCACTTTAATCTTGTTTAAAAACAAAAGAAATTGGCATTGAAATGGATATTATTCATATTTTAGACCAGTAGTTCCTACGCAGTAAAGAAAAAGTTTTGAATCAATTTCTTACTTGGTCTATGAAGGTTAGTTATATTATTATGCTCCTCATCATTTATCCTAAGTTTACAGAAAGATGTCAGAATTATTAGCCATTTGACTACTTCTATTCATACACAAATTATATGTAGTTCTTTTCCTAATGAACTAGTCAATTTGTTAATTAAATAGTTATATCAGGAAACTCGTCAAGTGAACAAATCACAAACTGATAAGGAAAGTTACTCAACTATTTAATAATATTTGACTAGTTCATTCGACTAGTAACTAAAATTTACTGGTACTGTATATCATCAGACTACCCAACTTCTTAATAATAATAATAATAATAATAATAAATAAACAGTGTATCTGACAACCCTCATACAGTTCACACGAATAATTTGAATAATGGTATCAATGTGACCTTCTGACTGATGGACTGTGTACGACCCTCTCTCTATGACAAACTCTTCTCAACTGTCTGATTGACTCTCGATCTACCCGGCGCACTGTTTTTCCCATCCCGACTTCAATTTTTATTTTGCATTAGGAAAGACAATTGCACTTCTTTTCCCAATTGATCCTGGAACTTAGAAACAATTTTAAAATACATTATATTAAGATATGATAATATAAACCCACTCTAAAGACAGAGTTTATTTCCACAACAGTTTCGATGCCCACTGGCATCCTCTTCGTTTTTCTGTATCCACCCGAAGAGGATGCCAGTGGGCATCGAAACTGTTTGGAAATAAACTCCGTCTATTAGAGTGGGTTTTTATTATCATATTGTGACTTTCACTTAGAAAAAAGTGAAGTTTTTTTGCATTTATTATATTAGGAGTTTTACAAATTTCTAACTGTTATATATTATTTAATTTCACAATATTAAATGATTTAATTATATATATATATATATCAAGTACTATTTACTATTTAAACATTAAATCTGTTTAGGAATACAGGATTGGACGAACCTTTGGTGTGGTATCACGTGACTGGTATTCCCACACCTCATTGGTTGAACAGACAACGTCATATATTCCAGTAAGAACATGTTGAAACCTGTTCGAATGTTTACATGCGTGTTGTCACGTAACCTTTTATGGGATTTACCTTAGGCGGTTAGGCCTGATGGGAATTTACAACCAAACTAAATTTTGTTTTGAATGTATGTTAAAAAATTTACTATATTTTTACATTATTAATAAATCCCCAACTTTGCAATCCCAACATTTCAAGGAAATTAAGTAAGTCTATTTAGGTTAAGTCCATTTAAATCTATCGCCAAATGACGGGCTCGTCCTCGACTAGTTGCAAATGAACTACTTTAGGTTTAATAACTGTTGACAGTTCTTTCAAGTCAAATAACTCAAACCCACTTTTGAAACTGCAAACTCTTCTCTTGGTAACATAGTTTCGTGACATCAAAAAAAAATCAGTGCAACCTTTCCGTGGTCACGACGCAACCAAACATCGACACGTTTCCAAGACATTTCAAGGCTCCGTTTTCTCCTCATATGAAAGCCAGGGATCTTTCGGAGGTCCGGTGCTAATGTCTCCGAGCAACTGATACAATGAGCAAACCAACCAACTTTTCCGTTTAAGGAAGGGGCTGTGAAGAAAAATTATAAAAACAACTTTTTTTGGGTTTGGAAAATAATAAATTTATTTAGAAAAGTACATTTTAGGATGGAGAAACTTTCAACTTACTATCTGATAAAACTTATTGTTTTAATTGGAAATATATGTCGATATTTGGCTAAAAAAAAGGATAATTATCGAAAATATAATAAAATAGCACAAAATAACCTAACGTATCCTAACCTATAGTATAGCGTAACTTAATTTAACTTATAGCATAGCGTAACTTAACCTAACCTAACCTATAGCCAAACTTAACTTATAGCCTAACCTAACTTCACCCAACCTACCCTATCCTATAGCCAAACCGTTAGGCTATAGGATAACCTTGGTTAACCTTGGTTTAGCTTCGCCACATTGTTCATTCTGACGAAGATCAAGCTTGTCACTCCACCTACAGTTTAACCTGGAATCCGAACCACGCCCCACCACCAGCACAGCGTCTTAACCACTAGGCTACATTTATCTACCAACCAATTTTTTTGTGTGGAAGGATGAACAGCTGGGTTTTTCTGCGCGCCCACTACCGTCACCGGGTTTCGATCCCGGGGCCAATGGATTTATAGTCAGCGACGGTAACCAGTACACCACCGAGGCGCGTAGGTAAGTTAGGTTTGGTTGGATTTTTAGCCAATTATCGACATCTATTTTCTAATTAAAACGGTAAGTTTTATCAAACAGATAGGTTAGGCCCTAACCTAACTTTAACCTAACCTAACTTAACCTGTATAACCTACCTAACCTTATACTGCTTCTAGGTTTGCGCTCATAGCATACTTCAAACACCTGTAATGATCGGCGGTCCTAAATTTTTTTTGTTTTCACTATATAATATATTCCTCCACCCTAAAATTATATATATATATATATATATATATACACGGTGAACCAAAAGTGGACAGTAGGTTGAATACGGTTTGTGTTATATTATATTATAACTATGGTGTTCATTATAACTATGGTGTTTGTGTTATATTATATTAAATATTATAACTAAATTTATTTAAATTTTATTTTGTATTATAGTATACAAAAAAATTAAATATGTATTCTCAAAATAAACGTTATCATTTACTGTCCACCTACATTTGGTTCACCCTATATATATATATATATATATATATATATATATGTTACAGTCAAAGTGTGTAACCAGCCATTTCGCGTAATGGCTGAAAGTTTTAGTCATTTCGCGAAATGGCTGTTTCACTTGGTCATTTCGCGAAATGACTAAAATCAGCCATTACACGAAATGGCTGAAATTCCACCTTGGTCATTTCGTGAAATGGTTAAAATGACTTTTGTCATAAATTCATAGAAATAACAAACATCACAATAAAATTGGAAACCTTTATTTAACTAACTAAATCTGCTAAAACATAAATACATCCACATGTCTGTTCAAATAAGTGAGAAACACTCTTCAAATACACATTTGAACACATTTGAACATTTGAATTTGAATTTTCAATATAGAGGTTTGCAAATACTAACTGGGCCCTCAATGTTATTCCGATGTCCGCCACTGAAGGCCCGGTTAGGTCAACTGTATGCCCTTGACAATTGGTTAGGTTAAGTCGTGCTATTTTCGTTAAAACTAACGAAAATAACACAACTTTACCTAACCAATTGTCAACGGCATACAATTGACCTAACCGGGCATACAGTTGACCTAACCGGGCAAATGATCTTGTACGAAATGACCAAGGTCGAATTTCAGCCATTTCACGTAATGGCTGAAGATTTTAGTCATTTCGCGAAATGACCAAGTGAAACAGCCATTTCGCGAAAGACTAAAAGTTTCAGCCACTACGCGAAATGGCTGGTTACACACTTTGACTGTAACATATATATATATGGTCTGAGGGGACCATTCTGAGTTTGTGTATATATATATATATATACACACGAGGGCCACTCAATATATTTTGCCCCACTTTTTTTCTTTCCAAGTTTCCTTGAAAGTTCCAGAAATTTCCTACACAAGTAGTTACATACCTTTTTTACAAGTTTTTATTTTTCCACATAGTCTCCATCCTTTTCTAAAACTTTCCTTCACCTCGAAACAAGGGCCTTTATTCCTTGCTGGTAAAAGTCCGCCGGGTTCCGCTGGAGCCACCTCTTAACCTCCTCAACAACCTCCTCGTCACTCTGAAACTTTCTTCCACGAATAGCATCCTTCATTGGCCCAAACAAATGGAAGTCTGAAGGTGCCAGGTCCGGGCTGTATGGAGGGTGGGGCAACACAGTCAAGCGCATTTTTGTGATGGCCTCTGTTGTTTGCAAACTGTTGTGTGGTCTTGCATTATTGTACAAAAGAAGGACGTCTTCCAGTTTTCCCTCCGGCCGAACTCTTTTTATACGTCTCTGGAGTCTCTGTAGGGTAGCAATATATGCTCCTGAGTTGATTGTTTGTCCTCTCTTCATAATGTCCACCAGAATCACCCCTTTCATGTCCCACAAGATGGTGGCCATAACGTTTCCTGCAGAGGGAGCCATTTTGAACTTTTTCTTACGTGGGGAGTCTGCGTGATGTCATTCCCTGGATTGACGTTTTGTTTCAGGTTCAAAGTGGTGTACCCAAGTCCCATCCCCAGTCACAGTTCGTGAAAAGAAGTTATCCCCTTCTGTCTCGTATAGAACCAACGACTCAGAAGCAATTTCTTTTCTTTGGGCTTTGTGATCTTCAGTCAGTTCGCGAGGAAGAAACCGTGAACACACTTTTGAATATCCCAGTTACTGAATTATCGTATTCACACTTCCTTCATTAATTCCTAGTTTCAGTGATAGCTCCTTGTATGTGACGCGCCGATTTGATCGAATGATGCTGTTAGCACGTTGCACAGATTGAGATGTCACAGCCGATGCCGGGCGTCTGCTGCGTGGCTCATCATCGAGGCTGGCTCTCCCTCTCCCCGATGATCTCACACGTTTATACCAGCTTCCAACTGTGCTTCGATCAACAACAGCATCTCCGTAAACGTTTTGTAGACGTTTGTGAATATTTCCAACTGTTTCCTTGTCTGCGGTTAAGAACTCGATAACAGCTCTCTGTTTACGACGCACATCACTGTCAGACGCCATTTTCGAAACTGCGTTAACCATTGGTTTTATACAAGGAGTGGAGGTTGAAACTGGAAAAATCGGGTTATGTGAAGCGCAGAAAGTTCAAACTTACGGCCCAAAAGACATTTCAGGCCCATGGCCTATTATTTAGCTATGAAAAAAGGGTGGGAGCAAAATATATTGAGTGCCTCTAGTATATATATATATATATATATATATATATATATATATATACACAAGTTAAAGAATCACATTAATTGGATTGTCAAGTGATTCTTATATCCGGATAATTCTTATAATCAGTAACTCGACATAGGTTTGACTTGGATTGGTAATAATAAAAATTATTCTTAAAGACACTTATTGTTATATGCATGATTTTTATATGCACCTTTGACTATATATATATATATATATATATATATATTATATATATATATATATGAAAATTATTTCACGAAAGTAACACTTGAATAATATTTATGATGAAAATAACCACGCAGGAAAAGGAACCACAGAATGGTGCTCAAGCGCTTTCGTCTAATGAAATCCTCAGGAACACTGAAATAAATAACAAGTTCGAGACTATATATAGGTCACAAAAAAATAGGAAAGCCCAGTTTTTAAGTTTAGTATTTATCGGAAAAAACAAACAATTTGCCCTCGGTACACTTTTACTCCGGACATGACACCTGCTTTTTTTGGAATCTTGTCTTAACAAAGCAAAACGAACTTTCTATCGTGTGAATAATAATCCTCGCACTTTGTCGAAGAATATTTTAGTACTTCCATTTTTCCCAGACCTTTTATGCATTACTAATGTAATTGCAGTTTTGAATGTTAATGTAGTATTTTCATATGACAATGTTGTGAAAAATATCATAGTAAAAATAGTTTTACCGATAATTCATGCATTTTCTATAAAATTGGTTGTAAATAATGTGATTCCTTTTACATTGGGCAGACGGGAAAGGATTTTCAAACGCCTGTAAAACAGCATCAATATTCCGTGAGAACGGGACAGTCGTCCAATGCCCTTTTCGTCCATTTCTCAGTTATCCCAATGTATTGATTATAACAATGCTTCAATTTTATTTCACTCAAGCAACATTTTTGATAGAAATATTCTTGAGTCTGCCATTATCAGAGCTGGGCAATAAATACATTGAATGTATTTAAATACTAAATACATGGGAGAAATGTATTTAAATACTAAATACTAAATACATTTTACGAATGTATTTAGATACTAAATACAAAATACATCAATTGTATTTAAATACATTTGTAAATACATTTTAAATTGTTATCTGCAGATATATCACTGTTTGATTCACCGGATTTGCTTGTTGAAGCCATGACACGCACACGATAAAGAAATCAACCGCTTTCGACTAAGAGTGGCACACAACTGATTGAACTGACACGTTGAAACATGAACCATGCTGTACTACACTGTCGACGCGTCGTATTGTGCTAGTACAGAACGTGTATTAAACCAGTAAAAGTATTTACATTTTTATATTTTGAGTATTTAAATACATTGTATTTAAATACTCATTAAAGTATTTAAATACTATATTTAAATACATGAAAACAATGTATTTATAAATACAGTTCTAAATACACAAATGTATTTAAATACGTATTTAAATACAAATGTATTTAAATACTGCCCAGCTCTGGCCATTATTCAACTTACAAATAATTTCAACATTAGCCAGGGCCTTTTTTCGCTTGATCCTGTTGTTTTGAATTCGTTCAGAACGGATTTAGACAAGAGGGGCAAAGTGCTAAAACTCTGGTAGCTTTTCCCTTATAAATTTGTATGCTCCTCCAATAATTTTTTATTTTTTTGTGACCTATATATAGTTTCGAACTTGTTATTTATTTTAGTGTTTATGAGGATGTCATTAGACGAAAGCGCTTGAGCACCATGCTGTGTTTCCTTTTTCTTCGTGATTATTTTCATCATATATATATATATATATATATATATATATATATATATATATTCGTACATTTGTGCGAAAAGTTTAATTGTACCTGAAAACTCAATGAAAATTCATATTTTGATTGAATTAATATCAGTAGCAGTTAAAGCGAAAAACCTTAAAATAGTTTCGGAAACAACAGATTTATTAAAAATTTATTAAAGATTTATTAAAAATAATAAACAAACCAAAATGCAACACATAATAGAAAAAAAATGTGAAATTCAGGCTGAGCAAATGTTTAGGTACAGTCACAGATGATTAATGTGATTGAATAACTTCAATCAAACGCTTGGGATATTTCTCTACCAGCTTTCTACACTCATTGAGAGTAGTTGGCTTCCGTGTATGAACAGGTCTTTTGAGATCAAACCACAAATGCTCATTCAAACTGAAATCTGGTAGTTGGCTTGGCCACTCCAAAAGCTTCCATTTCTTTATCTTCAGCCATGCTTTGGTAGATTTGTTTATGTTTCGGATCATTGTGCTGCTGAATAATTGAGCTGACGAACTGAAGGCATGACATTTTCTTCCAAGATTTCTTGATATTTGGTGGAACCCATGTGTCCGTTGATTTCCACCAATTTACCAGAACCAGAAGCACTGAAACAGTCCCACAAAAGAATATTACCACCACCACATCTGACCGTGGATAGGGTGTTTTTTTTTTCCTTCAAGTGCTTTACCAGACTCCCTTCAGATATACATCATTGTGGACAAAGAGCTCAATCTTGGTCTCATGATTCGACAGTACAGTCTTCTAGTAGTCAGTTCCATGATTACGGTGGTCGTTGGCATACTTTAAACAAGCACCCTTGTGAGCTTTCTTAGGCAGTAGTTTTCTCCTTGCAGCTCGTCTGAAGAGCCCATTCTTCTTCAGTGTTTTACATACAGTGGAGGGATTAACATCGATTCCAGTTTGGCTCAAAGAATGTTTTAGTTTCGTAGAATTCAACCAAGGATTAGCAGTAGCCTCCTTGATGATTTTACGAACAGTACAGTTGGGAATCTTTCGTAGTCGTCCCCTACGAGGGCCTGGTTTGGTGATTCCAAGGTGCTTCCACTTACAAATAACGATTGAAGGTAAAAACTTAGCAAGTTGTTTACCAATCTTCCTAACAGGCTTACCATCACTATGCAAAGCAATAATTCTATTTTTAAGTTCCTGAAACAGCTCTTTGCCTTTACCCATGGTGGAGTGATTACGGTGGTCGTTGGCATACTTTAAACAAGCACCCTTGTGAGCTTTCTTAGGCAGTAGTTTTCTCCTTGCAGCTCGTCTGAAGAGCCCATTCTTCTTCAGTGTTTTACATACAGTGGAGGGATTAACATCGATTCCAGTTTGGCTCAAAGAATGTTTTAGTTTCGTAGAATTCAACCAAGGATTAGCAGTAGCCTCCTTGATGATTTTACGAACAGTACAGTTGGGAATCTTTCGTAGTCGTCCCCTACGAGGGCCTGGTTTGGTGATTCCAAGGTGCTTCCACTTACAAATAACGATTGAAGGTAAAAACTTAGCAAGTTGTTTACCAATCTTCCTAACAGGCTTACCATCACTATGCAAAGCAATAATTCTATTTTTAAGTTCCTGAAACAGCTCTTTGCCTTTACCCATGGTGGAGTGACGATTGAACAGTATTCCACATTCATTTATGTTTTATGTTCTGACCAACGTAAACTACGGAAAATGCTTACTCGGGAATTTTCTAGACGTTGAAGGTTCTTCTAGTGTCGAATTTGCTAGAATGTTCCGCTGCTTGACCACTCTACAATGGATTCCAATATTGTACTGAAACTTGTGCACAAGAGAATATGTAAAAAAACTAAATTGGTATAACTTAGTTGCGATATTTCACATTCATTATTAAATGAATAACAAAATTCATAAGGATTTTAAATGAACAAACATGATATAATATACTGTTGTACTTGACCTTTTTGTACAACTTTATATATATATATATATATATATATATATATATAAGATATATATATATATATATATATATATATATATATATATTGTTATGTATGGGAATAATATAATGAGGTTAATTAATTGCAGGTTATAAATTAAACAACAAATAAATTGATCATGCAAACAGAATGAATTGTATGTATAAATACCAAACGGAAAGCCAAGCAAATAAAGACGAAGAATTGTATTCGTCAAAAATTGGCGCTGGGCATTTTCGTGTAGATTCGGGTGTAAACGAAACAATTTGGGAATTCTTAAGTACATGGAATGTTAAACATATGTATGTTAAATACTCATGTAATTTAAGGAAAAAGACATGAATTCAATTGTCTATTTAATTCTGAATAAGTTCGGATAAAAATACCATATATAGGTTACACGAAACTAGGAAAATAATTACTGTAAAAATTACGTTTTCAAACGAAATGTAGCCATTCACCCATGTGGGTTCCGCGTTTCGCTCAAAACAAAGAAAGGCGGCGTTTCAAAAGTGAACGTTCATTTACGTATAAAATGGAAAGACTCCGTTAAAATTAAATTGTTACATTATTAACAAGTTTAATGGCATGTAAAATTACACCTTCTAAAAGGTTACTAATTCTTACAAATAAGATTAATCAAAAAGGAGAATCTGATTTGGGTATGTAAAGAATCTTACGCCCGTCAGCCATGACAAGAAGGACGGAGGCTGAGAAACGCATGCGGGCAGTGTATCTGAGAACGTAAAAAATAAAGATCACTCCCACAAACCCTGTGTTGAATTTAAATAAGAACGTTAAATTTAATTCTCCTTTTAAGAACAAAAAAAAAAGAGTTCTTAATGGAAGTTTGCTCAAGTATATAAAAATACACATATTGTGCCGTAATGATAAATTTCAAATCGTGTGGGCACTTAAAAGCGAAATCGTTCTTCTAAAATTGAGTAAATTACTCACCGAGCTAAAGTTAAACGAAAAATTCACGTCAGTTTAAAAGACTCCCAAAAGAGTCTATCCTATATCCCGGGGGAAGAAAACGGAGACTCCATATATTTTGTTAGTGTCGGTAAACACTCTAAAATAGTGTGTCCTTGATTCACTGTTAAAAATATAAAATACACAGGATTATAATGTACAAATTCTCAAGAGAATAATTACCACTGTCAAAAGGAAGTAGGCAACAATGTAACTAAGACATGCATTAAACATTATAATTGGAATGGTCAAATAACCAGATAGGATTAAAATAATTCT
>JAJOZX010007608.1:120000-140000 GCA_023014485.1 Bathynomus jamesi
ATAGTTTTTCCTTACAAATTTGTATGCTCCTCCCACAATCCTTTAATTTTTTTATTGTGTATATATATATATATATATATTTTTTTTTCTGTAACCTATATATAGGCTGTAACTCTTTATGTACTTCAGTATTCCTGAGGATGTCATTGTCACTCATTAGACGACAGCCCTTGAGCACCATTCTGTGTTTCCTTTCCTTCGTGGTTTTATTCATCATAAATATTTTTCACGTGTTACTTTCGTGAAATAATTTTCATATATATATATAATTATTATATATATATAATATATATATATATGCAGTAAAATCACAGAATAACACGTGATCTTATTAATAAGCAAACAACCACAGGAAAAAGGAAAAAGAAACACGTGTGTATATATATATATATATGTGTGTATGTGTGTGTGTGTGTGTGTGTGTGTGTGTGTGTGAGGAAATTCCTACAGGTCTTTTAGAATTTAAGCCTAAATTTAGGGTCGGGATAATATAAGGTACATGTATTTTCCAAGATCCACCGATTTCAGAAATCGTTATTGTACACTGTACAGTAAAAGACAAAATATTCTCTAATAACGTAATTCTTTTATGGTGGTTGTTTACGTCATTATTCTTTGTCGTCATTTAAGCTCTGAGAACCGTTTACTTTTTCTTTATATAACTTTATAGGACACATGAAACTGTTCCATAATGTAAATATTATAATCAAGTAATCAAGCGCCTGAGCAAGAAATATGCGTCTCCTCCTACACACGTACAGATATTATGACGTATAATTATGTCGTATATTTTATGAGTTGCAAGAATAAACTTCTAAGGCTGGTGAGACTCTTATATTTGTAGAAATCATCTCACCAAATAATTTATGTAATAATAAACAGATACTGCGTATTCTTTGTACTCTTTAACACACAAATGACAACAAATTAAAAGGTCGAAACTTCTCCAAACTCTTTGTTTATTTGTTAATAAATAGATAAATATTTGCATGTTTCTGCAAGTTTTATTTATTTCAGAGAACGCTGAAAACCTGTCTTTCAGTAAATTTTTTCAGATATTCACAAACTTTCACTGAAAATTAAAACTTGTCAAAGTACTGATCTCAAAAAATGATCAAATCAACAAACTTTGGACTGTTCTTGTAAAATTTTAAAAAAAGTGTCGATATGATCAAAATAAAAATAAAAAGTTTACGTTCAGTCTTTTTTACTTGATTTGCAAATGAGACAGTACTAAATAAAATATATTTTTAAAATAATTAAAAAAAAACATATATATATGTACTGTATATACCACAACATCAAATTCAGGCTGCTATTCGCCAAATGGAAACGACGTGTTATAACAGTGATTAATGAAAATGGGGGTCATATCGTATATAGGTCTTACCAGTATCGGTTTGTTTCCAGTGAAAGTTGATGTTTTAATGCGGAAAGCCATTGTTTTGAACTTTCACTTTAGACAGCTATAACTCTCTTTGTAATTACATTATTTGGATATGTTCTTATTTGACTGCAAAATTTTCAGCTGTCTACTAATCATATTAAAGGAACAGTGGCTCTTCAAACAGGACGGGTATTTTCCGCGCTACCCGATATATATATATATCTTACAACCTTCCCTTACAAAGGTTCCGCGCGATGATTCCTCATTTCGAGAAGGTCAAGCTTGTCGCCCCTCCTCTCGAGTTGGCCTGGTGAAGTAGTGAGATGGTTTCTTTTGCTCTCCACCTCTCATAGCCAGGTACGGCCGGCTATATATATTTGAGAATGTACATAATATTAAGTCATGTTATCTATTAATTTTAATCTTTTATGTCCATTACTGCCAGATGAAGTAATAAAAATGAAAAAGTTACCACCAAATGATGGTCATTTTCATTTTTTGTTCGTCAAGAAAAGAGAATTATTATGGACCAATGAGGCAAATACTCTAAAAATTCAGAATCGATGTGAAAAACAGCTGATTTTATGTACATTTTCTTTTCCTTAATTCATGAGCAAATAAACCCAGCTTAAATAACTAATTCAGCACGTTTATCTTCATAAATTTTACTATTTATTTCAGTTTTATAACATTTATTAAATTTATGTCAAATATAATTTAATATATAATTCACTTCATACAATATAATAAATTATTTAATTTCAAAAGTTAACTCGGATTTGGAACATTGGAACTGCATGGATTGGTTGTCTGTACGCAAATTATGTACGACTTATCGATTACTTGAACGCGAAAAGGCAACACTGATAAAAGGATAAGACAACTACAAGCGTAGCTCGTGTCACGGCGAATTACAGTACAAAACTTTTCCTTTCATATTTGAAAATGGCGCTTTACAAAAAGCCTTTAATGAAACTTGTACGTCGAAAAGTATGGTTGAAAATGTACGGTAACTGCTTTACTCCTAAAAATAAATGAATAAGCTGCAAACGCTTTGTATCTGTGCCTGAATATTATAGAGTATAATTTGTTAGTTTTCTCCACAGTAATATCAACTAATTAAATTAATTTTTCCCATACAGTATTATATATTTTAAATTTTTTAATTGATTTAAAAAGAACAAATCTAGTTTGTTTATTTTTGTTTTTTTTATGCAAGAAGGAGGGCCAAGGACCAAATGTTTTATGTCAGAAAACACTTAAATTAAAAAAAAAATCGATACCCACTCAATAAAATAGAAAGAATTGTTTTATAGTTTAGAAAATTTATTCGTCATACCATTAATAATTTCATATTCGAGGCAAATGATATCCAGGTGGTATGATCAGCCGTAATAATATATGAAAAGTATTGATTGTTTCAGCAAAACGACTGTTTTACTAAAGAGGATAAATTTCCAATTATCACTTTGTACGATACTATATCTTTTGACCTGACCTTTCGAAATATAAATTAAATATCACAGTACAGCGCCGGCGTGAATTCGCATCCTGTTCGATTGATCAGAGCATTTGTAAAAGGTACTGGGAGGGGGCAATAATTTTCCACATTTTTATTTTCCAACCGATTTTAATGAAATTTTCACTGTGTTTAGTACTCTATAATATACTAAGGGGACTCAATATAATTTGCCTCACCCTTTTTTCTTAGCTAAATAATGGGCCATGGGGCTGAAATGTCTTTTGAGCCGTAAGTTTGAACTTTCTGAGCTTCACATAATCGGATTTTTCCAGTTTGAACCTCCCCTCCTTGTATAAAACCGCTTTTAAACGCCCTTGTATAAAACCGATGGTTAACGCAGTTTCGAAAATGGCGTCTGACAGTGATGTGCGTCGTAAACAGAGAGCTGTTATCGAGTTCTTAACCACAGAGAAGGAAACAGTTGGAAATATTCACAAACGTCTACAAAACGTTTAAGGAGATACTGTTATTGATTGAAGCACAGTTGGACGCTGGTCTAAACGTGTGAGATCATCGGAGAGAGGGAGAGCCAGCCTCGATGATGAGCCACGCAGTGGTCGCCCGGCATCGGCTGTGACATCTCACACTGTGCAACGTGCTAACAGCATCATTCGATTAAATCGGCGCGTCACATACAAGGAGCTATCACTGGAGCTAGGAATTAGTGAAGGAAGTGTGAATGCGATAATTCAGCAACTGGGATACTCAAAAGTGTGTTCACGGTTTGTTCTTCGCGAACTGGCGGAAGATCACAAAGCCCAAAGAAAAGAAATTGCTTCTGAGTCGTTGGTTCGATACGAGACAGAAAGGGATGACTTCCTTTCACGAATTGTGACTGGAGATGAGACTTTGGTACCCACTTTGAACCTGAAACAAAATGCCAATCCATGGAGTGGCATCACGCACACTCCTCACGTAAGAAAAAATTCAAAATGGCTCCTTCTGCAGGAAACGGTATGGCCACCATCTTATGGGACATGAAAGGGGTTATTCTGGTGCACATTATGAAGAAAGGACAAACTATCAACTCAGAGGCATATAGTGCTACCCTACAGAGACTCCAGAGAGTATAAAGCGAGTTCGACCGGAGAGAAAACTGGAAGACGTTCTTCTTTTGCACGATAACGCAAGACCACACAACAGTTTGCAAAGAAGAGAGGCCATCACAAAAATGCGCTTGACTGTGTTATCCCACCCTCCATACAGCCCGGACCTGGCACCTTCGGACTTCCATTTGTTTGGGCCAATGAAGGATGGTATTCGTGGAAGAAAGTTTCAGAGTAACGATGAGGTTGTTGAGGAGGTTAAGACTAAGAGATGGCTCGAGCGGAACTCAGCGGACTTTTACGAGCAAGGAATAAAGGCCCTTGTTTCGAGATGGAGGAAAGCCGTAGAAAAAGATGGAAACTATGTGGAAAAATAAAAACTTGTAAAAAAAGGTATGTAACTACTTGTGTAGAAAATTTATGAAACTTACAAGGAAACTTGGAAAGAAAAAAAAGGTAGGGCAAAATATATTGAGTGGCCCTCGTACATTGACTCTGAAAATTTCAGCATGATTGACCAAAAAATAAATGTGGAGGGGAGATAATTTTTTTCCTGGGTTAATATGTGTAGGGATACAGGAGGGAAGGGATTGGGATAGGGCCCCCATCCTTCTCTCTTTTTCCCACGAAGGGCAATAATAACGTCAGGCTTGACAAGTCCTGGAAGCGCTACCACGTATGAAGCGCTGCAGTTATGGAATTTAGCCATGCTGGTGGTTGGGCGCTGGTTCACCAGAATGTGTGTGTGAATGACTATGTAAGATTTAGTTTTTTAGCTCTTTTCCTCTTTATTATTTTTTTTGTCTTCTCACCCCAATTCTTTGGGAAAAGAGATTTTGATAATGTATATTTTCAATCGGTCTGGGATAAGTATCCACTTTTGACTCTTCGGGAATAATAAAAAGTAACTGTGACATAGGGAGCAAACTTTCAAATATTCTCAGCCACATTAATTGCTATATTTGATAATAATAATAATAATAATAATAATAATAATAATAATAATAATAAAGTTTATTGGCAGAAGACGTCCCATAAAAAATGCTAATTTTTCTATGAAATCGAAACTTATCAAAAAATAATTATAACAAACGTTTGATCACTAAAGCCCTCATTGTAAGCGTAAAAAGTAAATATTCTGTCTATAAATTATGCAAGAATAATATTACCAATGAACAAACGTATATGGTAAAAACTATTGTAACAGACTTAATTTACTCATAACAACCACAAAATCGGACCACTATTCTTTTGAAATCAAGGAACAAAAGTCTAATCTAAAAGGACTGTGGAAGAATACTTTAAATTTCTTACAGTGATCCCAAAGATATAGCTCATTTATTAAACAATAAGAATCAATACGGCAGCAGTCATTCCATATTCAGACAGTCACTTTCGTTTTGGGAAAAAATTTCCAAGTGCAACTGCAGCAACATTGAAAATCTTAAATAAAAACGCGGCTATCAATTTAATACTAATAAAAATATATAAACTAACAGCTGAAATAGCAACTCCACTCAAAACTTGTGAATGAGTCAATTTATGCCCGAAAATAGCCAAAGTTTGTCCAATATTTAAACCGAGCAGCCCTGACTCTCCAGTACATTACAACATGGGGTAGTACAAACAGTTATACAAGATATTCACTCGAAGTAATCCTTAAAAAATGCTTATGAATGATAACAGACACTCTCATACTTCACCAATAGGCAGAGATTTGAATATCCATAAACTAACTAGTGATATCATTATGAACAAAGTTGGGATCAAGTAAAGATAAGCACCCCTAGCCTTCTTTAATTAGCCTTATAAGGCTAACTACCGAAAATATCACGACCTAACCTAACCAATCGTCAAGGGCGTACAGTTGACTTAACGATTGGTTAGATTAGGTCGTGATATTTTCGTTAGTTAGCCTTATAAGGCTAATTAAAGAAGGCTGGGGGTGCTTATCTTTACTTGATCCCAAAGTTGGTACTAAACGAAACTTTGTTTTGCTCATTCACAGGGCACTAGACGATCCTAACCATAATACGAGACTTCCCACTGATTTCATACAAAACCAAATTATTCAATACAAACTGCAGGAAATGCTTCCTTTTAAAAGGAGCAGACATATGGAACTCCGTACCCATAAATATCAGACAGGCACCATCATTAATTTCATTTCGCAAATCACTAAACCTGAAAGAAATGCAAATTATTTAAATTATATTTTGAAACTTTCCATCATATTACATAGCTTATATAATATGCCACATATATGGGTTACCACCCCTTTATTTCAATTATTTTAAGATTATTTCATTTTTCACTCATAATAACAGAAATTAGTTTATTATTGTTACTATATTCATCTACTGTTTACGATTTCTTTATTTTCAATTGTTTCTAAGATCTCATTTTTCACTTGTGATGATAGAAATTAATCGAATACAATTTTGATGACGTTAATATTAATCCACCAAATTTGGCTTGCCACTTACAGTAGCTTTATTTCTATTATTTCTATTTATTTTCTTATTTTCTGTTGTAAAAATAGAAATAAATCTAAAAATAATTTTGCTGCCTGGAAAGTTCTCATGCTTTCCAGCGTCATATTCAGATAAGAATCCTTTGACTACATTATATCAATACCATTATTTTGTAAAGCTCCGCGATGTTTCGCTTGAACTATTTTATATTGTTTACCTTATGTAATATGTAATATATTCTTTCTGAATAAAGATTGTTCGTTTGATTGCCGCAACGTTTTAGTCAGTGACTCGTTTCGTGCGGTTAAAGACCTTAAATATAAATAGGGTTTTTTACATAGGTTTTATTTGTTTTTACGTAAAATTTTTAATTATGGTCTTCAATCGGTACCTATTCTAAGGCATAAAAGTATTCATTCTGAGTTAGGTAAATATCATAGAGAGAGTCAATTCATTTTTAAAATTGAAAAACAAGAGTGAGCCTTAACCATGGACCCTTAAGTAACTTTTTCTTTTCAAATTTTAGAAGTTTAATCTACATTTCAAAATGGCTTCCTTTGTCATATATTCTCTTCAAAGGAAAATTGTTTAATTTTAATTTCCTTCGTCTTTGTGTAATGAGAATATTTTTCATCTTAACGAGCTTTGGTTCATGTAAGACATTCAAATGAGAAAATTGGCTTAAATTCAGGTTTTCTACATTAAACAGCTTTATTTACATAGGAAATATGATTCTTTAGCTCCTTTCTTTAAACGTGGGTTTTTTTTAAAATTCTTGTGCTGAGATTCATATTTACAAACCAAATGACACTTTCATATACAGTATACTCGTATATATATCGACATTCCTTTCCCTGGGCTACGTCGTGGCCGATGTCGTAACACCGCTTCCCGGAGATCAGCGAAGTTAAGCGACATTGGGTTTGGGTAGTAGTTGGATGGGAGACCGTCCTCCGCGCCCAGATTATATAGCGACCCTTGGTTCGGATCCCACGTAAAGCTGTAGGTCCCCTCCGTCATATGACCTTAGATGTTGCGAAGGAGGTTAAACAACCCCAATAAAAAAAAAAAATTCTTTCCCCTCTGACTGTCCAATCCCTCCTACACTGACCGTACGAGACTGTCTCCCCATTTATTCATTTACAATAATGTCATCTGCGGAATCAATGACGATAATGTCATCTGCCAAATCACTGACGATAATGTCACCTGCGGAAAGTCGAAGACTTGTAGGAAATTCTTCGTTGTGTTTTTTTCGTATTTGACAAAGCAGATGACATTCAGTCTGACCTTCTTGTGTCTGTGCGTCACGATTTTTATGATAGTGAAGAAATAGAACAAGCAAGCAGGGCCGCCGAGAGGGCGGGGAAGCCGGGATAAATCCCAGGGGCCAGGACCTCTAATGGGCCCCGGAAAGAGGGGGGATAAAATATTAATAAAGCAATTGATTAAATAACAGAGAGGAAATATTATTAATTAACATACATTTTATAGAGATTATCATAGTCACACTGAAACAGATAAAATATTAGCTGCGGTCCACCAATGCCCAAGACCGACTGACAGATCTGGGAACCAGTGTAATTGAAAGCCAGTAAGGCCGTACTTTAAATTTCATCAGAATCATTTACCACTTTGCTAGAGAGGAGACAAAGAAGGTACACTTCTAATTATGAAAATCTTGCAGTAAACAATTGTCTTGCCTGAATGGACTGGTACTGCATTTGTAAATTGTATGGTGATAGAATTAATATAATTGATTCGAAAAATAAAATGGTCATTTTCCTCTGAGTTGTTTATTCATACTGTATGTTTTGAATAGTGACTTGGACATATAATCAGTTTGCTTGTTATGTACACAAAAAACATTCATAATAAAATACTGAGTAAACAGGAGTGGGGGGGGCTCATATACTAATCCTACCCCGGGGCCCGGGGCAGCTCTCGGCGGCCCTGCACGCAAGGGAACAAATAAACACCTTGTTCAGTAAGAGAAGCGTAAGCGTAAGAAAGAGAGTACCCTCAAAGACATTACAAATAAAGAGTCAGCCCTACGGCAAAATAAAAATAACATTACTCTCTACCTGACTAACTTCCATAGAATTCTGATAATTTCTCTGGATGACGTTAATGTATCAGTGCTTCTCATACAATATAACGAGGTATAAAAATCATTAATTAAAATAAGACACCAACAGGTGGTCTCAAATCAGAAGAACGCAATATCATTCAAACAATTTTGATAAGAATTAGATGCGTTGAAAGAACGCTCCTTCCGCGGCCCAGTTATTCAGATGTGGTGCAACACTTCGAGACACCAGCCAGGATCACGTCGGGCAATGAGGAGAATGTAACTCCCATCCCTAACTTCTTTCCCACAAGTGGGATGGAAATGTATCCCGAAGTGGTAACAATCAAAATCCCTCTCATTCAGGAAGGGACTCCCACGTCTGATGTTTTGAATGATGAACAAGAGAAGAAAGTCAGTACCTGCGACAACATTAATAGTAGTAACAGGGACTATCCATTGCCGAGAGGCGAGGTGTCACTACCCTCTCCTTTGTCTTCTGCTTCAAGATTTCAGAAGAGAGGCGTTCGGGTACACAAACCCCTCCCTCGGTATGCAGTTCCCTCCCCTCCCACCGAAGAAAGGATGGGTGCACACGAGCCTCTCAGGTTGCAAACTGATAAGAAGAGACTGTAGACACCAACTAACCAAGGAAAGACTCCGGGAGGGACGTTAGACAGGGAGTGCTGGAATTCCTGTTTCTGTCCTCCTTAGCTGATCTTTTTCCGTGTCTCATCTACCCTGTGAACAGGTCAGCATGCTCTCAAACACACACTCCTATTCCTTTTCCTCACTACACATACATGCATACATTTTATACACTACACAATCTTTTCAAAATTAAAAAAGAAAACAAAATGGCATCGTCTTCAAGAGCCTCGGAGTCCCCTGGGAAGGGGACCATAAATATCCCCACTTCTGGCTCCCCCACTGCTGATACGGAGAACACAGACCCGGTAAGTGGGGACTGGTTCTGCTACTTCCCATTCGAGATGTTCTGAGCCTTTGCCTGATTCACCTTCCATAAACTTCTGCAACATTTGTAGCCTTCCTCAAATTTCTAATCTGTTGAATACCACCTCTCCTCCTCTAAACCTCACCTTCTCTTCCTCACTAAAACTCAGGTGTCTGGAACGACAGAGAGCAACCCTTTTTCTGTACCCTCCTACCTTCTCTATACTCAAATTTATTCCAAAGGTGGATATTGCGTATATGTAGGCAACGACCTAATTTGCTTTCGTATTCCCGAACTTGAATTCTCCAAATTCTACACCCTCTGGCTACGGCTTACATACTCATCCCAAACTAAATACTGCACATCTGCAGTGTCTACCTCTCTCCTAATTCTACCAACTATTCAAAATTCTTTGACTACCTCACTTTCAAAATGGAATACATTCTATCCCGCTCTCATGTTGCTGAAATCTCCATTTTAGGAGATTTCAATGTTTACCACCACTTTTGGCTTTCCTTCCATTTCACTGACATCCCTGGTGAACTAGTTTACAACTTCTCTATCCTGAATGACCTAGGGTAATTGTACAGCACCCTAATCGTATCCCCGATCGCCTTCGAGATAGGCCCCAAATTCTGGACTTATTTCTCACTACTCATTCTTCTTACTCTGTGAAACTTTTTTCTCCGTTGGGCTGGTTCAATCACAATCTTATGTGTTTCCTGTCCAATCGCTCCAATTCGGCCTTTGGATCCTCCCAAGAGGAGGCGCCTTTGGCACTTTGGTGCCGATGATTGGGAGGTCCTTAGGCAGTACTTCTCTGATTTTCTATGGAAGATTACTGCTTCCATGGTAGGAGCACCTCCGAGCGCACATTGGAGTGTGATTCCCTCGGGCATGAAGGGTGCATTCCATATTTTTTTCCTACTACTAATGCAAAAAATCCTTGGTTTAATTTTTATTTTCCTAATGTTAACCGTAACAGAGAGGAGGCTTTCAGAAAGTGCCGTCGCCATCGAACTTCTGACTCTCATTCAGCCCACACTTCTGCCCGAAACCGTATAAAATCTGTTCTTCGACTCGCCAAAAATTTTAATTCTAATTCTTCTCTCGCTTTCTGGCACCTAGCCAAGAACCTCTCCAACAACTTTACTTCTCTCTTTCCTCCTCTTTTCCATTCTGACTGCCCTGTTGCCATCTCTTCTCCTGATAAGATTGAACTCTTCGCTCAAACTTTCGCCTCCAACTCAACCCTGGACGATTCCGGTGCTATTTCTCTGTCTCCTCCTTACTCTGACTTAATTATGTCTGAAATTAGAATCTTTTCGAAAGATGTTTTTCTGACCTATCTGTACTCAACTTTAGGAAGGCGTACGGTCTTGATGGTGTCCCTCCTGTTGTTTTCAAGAACTGTGCTTCTGTGCTGACACTCTGCCTAGGCAAACACTTTCGCCTTCGTCTTTCATCTGGTACGTTTTACTCCTGCTGGAGGCTCGCTTTCATTAGCCTGTCCCAAAGAAAAGTGACCGTTCTCAACCCTCCAACTATCGTCCGATTGCTTTGAGTTCTTGTCTTTCTAAAGTTTTTAATCGATCCTTAATAGGAAGATTCTTAAACACCTCTCTAATCGCAATCTTCTTTCAGATCGTCAGTATGATTCTGCTGGCGATCTTCTTGCATATCTCTCTGACTTTTGTCATTGTCTTTTCGGGATTTCAGTGAAGCCTTCGCTACTGCGCTCGATATATCAAAAGCTTTTGACAGTCTGTCGCAAATCCTTAATGCCGAAGCTACCCTCCTTCAGTCTCTATTTTTCTATCTATGGCTTCATCTCTGATTTCCTTTCTGCCGATCAGTAGCTGCTGTTATAGATGGCCACTTTTCTCCTCCTAAAGCTATTAACACTGGTGTTCCTCAGGGTTTTGTCCTGTCATCCACTCTCTTCTTTTTATTTATCACTGATCTGTTAAATTGCACTTCCTGTCCTATCTACCCGTACGCCGGTGATTCCACCTTTCATTTTTCCACTCGCTTAACAAAGTGTCCGTCTCAACAGTCACTCCATACTTCGCGTACGACGGCTATGGTGCACCTGACCTCTAATCTTTCTACTATCTCTGATTGGGGCAGAAAAACCTTGTGGCTTTCAATGCCTCAAAAACTCAGTTTCTTTATCTGTCTACTCGTGGCTCTCACCTTACACCTTATAAAGTGTTTTGAACGTATAATTAGAGGCAAAACTACCTACTACCTACAAGAAGAAGACTTATACAACCCAAATCAACTTGGCTTCAGTGCTGAAAGATCATGCCTATCACAGCTACTAGACCACCAGGAGAAAATATATATATAATATATATACGGATTTTGCTAAAGCCTTCAATAAATGTGACCATGGAATCATAGCACACAAACTTAAGAATACAGGAATTACTGGAAAGCTAGGAAGGTGGATATTTAATTTCTTGACGCAAAGAACACAAAGAGTGGTGGTAAACGGAGTTAAATCGGAAGTCTCGGAAGTCATGAGCTCTGTCCCAAAAGGGACAGCATTAGGTCCCTTGATGTTCATAATAATGATTGCAGATATTGGTGCAAATATTAAGGATAGTATTGTATCATGCTTCGCAGATGACACAAAGATATGTAAGGAAATATTGAAACATTATTCCAGTGGGCAAAAGACAACAATATGAAGTTCAACGAAGAAAAATTCCAACTTCTAAGATATGATAATAAGTTAATAACAAAGAGCTACAGAAAAAAGGGTACAGAACTATGCAAACCAAACAGATAACACCAAATCCACAAGTCAGGGATCTTGGAGTAATAATGTCGTCGGATACAGAATTCAGAGAGCACTATAACATCAAAATTACAACGGCTAGGAAAATAATGGGAATCATCTGGAGGAGCTTCCGTAGCAGAAAAGCAAACATCATACTCAAATTAGGGAAGAGTCTAGTTCTACCAATAATTTAGGTATTGCTCAATACTCACAAGCCCATACAGAAAACGAGACATTGCGAACATTAAAGCTATACAAAGGACTTTTACATCTAATATAGAGGAAACGGAATGTGAAGACTACTGGTCTCGACTACAATCACTGAAACGTTACTCTCTCGAAAGAAGACGCGAGCGGTACACAACAATATACATATGGAAAATACTTGAGGGTTCTGTCCTTAACTTTAGAAATGAAATAGAAACAAACTGGAATGAGAGAAGAGGCAGATTTTGTACGGTCCCAGCTGCGGTGGGACGATGGGCTATGAAAACGAGGATGGAAAATACCCTGAGAATACGAGGCCTAAAGCTTTTCAATGTTCTACCAAAAGAAGTGAGGAATCTCCAGCACACCGACCTGAATAAATTCAAGAACCAGCTGAACAGATTCAAGAACCAGCTAGACAGATTCCTGTGCAATGTCCCTGACCATCCATGCGTGGCTGGCTAGGAGGGCAGGAGGAGATCAGACAGCTATTCCCTCCTTCACCAAATCCCGCAAATGATGCGGGATGCTGCAGAGGGGTCGACCGCAGGTCGATCCTGAACCGTCGTTCAAATTCACCTAAAGTAACCTACAGTAAGTAACTCGTCACAATCTTCCACACGACTATCAACTTATCTTCAACAATACAGAACTCACTGCTTCTTCTTCACTTAACATTTATGGTGTTTCCTTTTCTCGTGATCTTTTCTAGAAAGATCAAATATGCTCTCTCTCTAAAACATCTTGTAAGAGGTTAAGTGTGCTGTACCGTACCGGCTCCCAAGTTTCTTCACCCGCCGTATTCACCGAGATTTGTACTGAATCAAAATCTTGATTTTGACCTTGCATTTTATCGTTAAATAATCTGAAATCTACCTGGGCGTCAAATTAGAGATTATGTAAGCCCGTAGTCAGAAAGATTGCGAGTTATTCATCTACAACCAATATTACTATCGTAAACATTATCCCTAAAGTAATTATCAATAATCAAGTTGCGTGTTTATAACCCTCTTGCGTACTACCTAAAAGAGCTCCGCGTACCACAGGTTGGGAATCGCTGCCTAATCTACAGGGTGTCCCGTAAGTCTGGACCCATAGGGAAAAATAATAAAATTACAAAATAGCCCAAAAATGAAAAAATGACACAGTTTCCAGAACACTGGATTGGACGACGAGGACATGTTGAGTTTCCACCAAGGAGCCCTGATCTTACTCCGCTGGATTTTTATTTGTGGGGCCACTTGAAAGCCAAAGTGTACGAGGTCAAACTTCAGAACATTTTCCACCTTAAAGCACGCATTGTGGAGGCGTGTCAAGAAATTTCTGCGACTGTGATTCAGAAAGTGCTGTCACAGTGGAGATTGCGTCTTCAACTATGTGTGCGACACAACGGCGGACACTTTGAACAGATTATGTAATAAATTTTTGGACTATTTTGTAATTTTATTATTTTTCCCTATGGGTCCAGACTTACGGGACACCCTGTATTAAAACAGTACTCCTTGAAATCGGATAATATTGTCCATTCAGAACGTGCTTCTTCTTACGAATCCATTAAGATTTTAAAGATAAAGTAAGGCAAATAATATTAACAAAAATTATTGAAATTCAAATCCTCTGCAGATCTATTGGTATTAGTGGTACAGTTATCAGGAACAAAAACGGCGCAATAGAATAACTGCATTATGTGAAAAGCTTAAACTACACGAAAAATGTGTACAGTAAAATTTCGTTTCCCAATTCACACAAAACATAAGGTCGTCATCTCGAATTCTCAATCGTGGGGTCTTCGTTGAATGCAATTTTTAAGTAAAGTTTTCCACATTTCCACATTTTTCAGAATTTTAGGACATTTTGAGTGCTTTCATAAGAGTACTCTCTTTCCTAAGCGTTTTCAAAATCATTAAAAGTGCTCAAAAAATTAAATCCTTATTAAAATTTTCATTATGAAAAGTTTTTCAGAACTTTTTGTGTTCTGTATTTCATGATATTGACTTAATTGATATAAACACAAAGGGAACTGCACTTACGAACGAATAATGTTGCGTATCTTGTGTTACGAATATACTGTAAGTAGAATGAAGCGAAATATTTTGCATGATTCGTGAATATGAATCTACATTTTATGTACATTTTATCTACTTCATGTTCTTCATTGAAATACAGATGTTGAATTTAAGATATTAGATTTGGTAGAGTAAAATAAATCATTTCAATGTAATAAATTATATACAAATTATACATAATTATATAAAACGTATAAAGTATCGAGGACACATTAAATTAGACTAAAATCTTCAAGGAGGGCATTTGGGGCATTTGGTATTTATCATTCAAAATAACTCTTACCATTACATTGTTAAAAATATCAATTGTATTCGAATAAATAGTTAATATATAATTATAGTTTAATAATTATAATATATAATTAATGATACGCAATTAATTTTGCTACTGAATGTTTATAATTTGGTAATTATTTTTAACCTGAATAATATTTTCTTGTCCAACTTCAGTAATTATTGTAAATTATCTATTAATTAAGTTAATTATATAATGAATAGGCGAATCAGATGAAATACGCTAACTCATAAATGACGTCAATTTCCGTGTAAAGAAAGAAACAAGCGGTGCATTTTGCTCCTGATAAATCATGCACCCGCGGACCTATGAAGTGAGGAGTGTTTGCAATACAGACTAACGACACACACACGGAAATGATTGTGAATTTGGATGTTCATTGGATAACGATAACACACAGCATTGTTAATTCTGTTGATGATGAACCATGTACGGAAGCCTCGTTAGTATGTTGAATTCTATGTATTTGGCAATAATACTGCGAGCTGCTTGTATCCTGTATAGTCGTATGTAAAAAAATTGTGAAAATTGTTTGTAAGAATCAGTGAAACCTTTATATATATATATATATATATATATATATATATATATATATATATAAATCAGGTGTCGTCCAAAAATGTCCCTAATTCTAAATACATGTGCTACGCTAAAAAAAGGAGTCTACACAAAAACAAAAGCAATAGGTTCAAAAACATAAGAGTTTATTAACCTTAATTAAACGTGTTCAGTGTAACCGCCATTTTTTCTGATACAGTGTTCAACCATACACAAATGTTTGCCTTTGGAAATAGCTCAGCTAGAATGTTGTTGATTACCTCTTTAGTCTTTAGGTCTTCAAGTGTCTTAGGCTTGGCAGAATATATCCTGACTTTTATATAATCCAACAAAAAAAAAGTCAGGGGTTGTGAGGTTAGGTGAGTACGTGGCCATTTCACCGGATCACGAAGGGAGATTAGTCGCCCAGAAAAATGCTTCCTCAAAAAGTTGCGAGTTTCACAAGCAGTGTGTGAAGGGATTTTATTTTTTTTTTTAACAGGACAAACTAATTAGTTGTGGTCAGTAGAAATCTTGGATCAAGTAAAGATAAGCACCCCAGCCTTCTTTAATTAGCCTTATAAGGCTAACTAACGAAAATATCACGACCTAACCTAACCAATCGTTAAGTCAACTGTACGCCCTTGACGATTGGTTAGGTTAGGTCGTGATATTTTCGTTAGTTAGCCTTATAAGGCTAATTAAAGAAGGCTGGGGGTGCTTATCTTTACTTGATCCGAAATCTTGTAGCAGCTGACGATATGAATTTTGTGTTACTGTTACTGCTTTTCCAATTTCATTCTCAAAGATATTGAGTTTAGCAATACTACGTGGTAGCTCTATTGGGGCGCCAGCCTGACTTCCCAGTAACAAAAATTTTGCTCATTAACCCCCTGTACATAGGAAATGTACATAGCACTCATTAGTAAAGTGGATGTGTTTCAAAAAACTCAGGATCTTCTTCTAGCTTTCCAACTTCCATGTTGCGAATTCCATTCGTTTTTGAAAATTAGTCAGTGAAGCTCGTGAATGAATTTTGTAGAGAAAAAGGTTGGTGCTGGTTAAGTGTGCGGTGTACCTACGATTGGTTAGGTTTAATCATGATATTTTCGTTAAAACTAACGAAAATATCATGACTAAACCTAACCAATCGTCAAGGGCGATTGACAATGGGATGTAAACAAACAATTAGTAAACAAAATAAGAAGCTATAATTAAAAGGTAGACCGCCGAATCGTAGGTAGACCGCACACTTAACCAGCACCAAAAGGTTTAATTCGGTACAAAGTATACGATGCACAGATATTCGTGAAATACTGAATGAATTTTGTAGGGGAAAAGGTTTAATTCGGTACAAAGTATACGATGCACAGATATTCGTGAAATACCTACTTCTGTTGACAAACGCCGAATTGATTTCTGCGGACTGCGCGCAGTAATTTACTGAACTATAGTTACGTGTTGCACAGTTCTTGTGGATCGTCACCTACCACTATTACCTTTATGTTGATTGCTTATATTTCCTTTCGTTTGAAATTTTCTAAAAATAATAATAATAAAATTGTTCCAGTCGAGCCGCCATGTTCAAATGACTCATATAACCAATGTACGGTAGATGCAGTGGTGGCATTCAGCCGGTTCGCACCGGTTCGTAAGAACCGGTTCTTAAAATTTCATGAGTTCGCCGAACCGGTTCTTACAGTCTCTCTGCAATTTCAAAAATTGGTCGCCATTGGGAAAAGGTTAGTTAGATATTTTTCTTATTGTTTTCCTTTGCAAAAAAACTTAGGTGGGGATGTAAAGCGAGATAGAACCGGTTGCTAAAATTTTTGAATGCCACCACTGGGTAGATGGCAGCCGAATCGACGTGCACTGTTGCCAACAATGATTAACAAATTCACCTGATACAAACATAATCAATGTAGGTCCTTTAGTTACGAAATTATACGCCATGGAAACTTATTTTCTGACCGACCCTCGTATGTGTGTGTATCAGTAAAGCTAAACCCACATGAGCTCTTTAAGCCCAGAATTTTTTGAAGGGTGTTACGAATGCGTGTATTTGAAACACTACTAATTTGTACCAGTCGTCCTGAAAGGATTAAACGATGACACTTCCGAATATGACCTGATCATCGTAGGATGTTGTTCGTTTTTCACAGTTTTACTCTGTTTGGATAATATTATTTATTATGATGGAACGTCGTGTACTTAATATTGATTTAAGATTTTAATGTATACATTTTTCAACCTTTTCTAGTATTTTAATTGTATTATTTTATCTTTGTTGGTTCATTTATAAATTTACTTAATATTTTTATTATATTTTAATGTTTAACTTTTTATACTCGTAATTTTATCTGTACTAGCGATGAAGATGGGAATTTATATCTGAAACGCTTGCTTGCAATAAGAATAATAAATGTTATTTTTTATATACAAATATATACAGTATATATATATATAGGATCAAGTAAAGATAAGCACCCCCAACCTTTTTTAGTTAGCTTTATAAGGCTAACTAACGAAAATATCACGACTTAACCTAACCAACCGTTAGGTCAACTGTACGCCCTTGACGATTGGTTAGGTTAGGTCGTGATATTTTCGTTAGTTAGCCTTATAAAGCTAACTAAAAAAGGTTGGGGGTGCTTATCTTTACTTGATCATATATATATATATATATATACACAGACACACAAAGATTTTTTATTTAAGAATATAGTTTATTTTTAAATAAATTAAACCCTGTTTAATTAATTAAAAACTGCATTACTTTCCTTCTTTGGAGTTGGCAAATGTAGGTCACTTGCATAGGAATCGGTAACACACACACACACACAGACACAGACGGTGCTACTGTAGTATGCGGTCTACCGTTAAGTTTCTACTGTAGTATGCGGTCTACCGTTCAAAATATTTAAAAGGAATTGAAAATGAATTGAAAGGAATTATAATTTAATTTACACAATTAAGGAATTATTAAAGAAGTTAAACATACTACTACCGCATACTTAACGGTAGACCGCATACTACAGTACGCCCTTGATGATTGGTTAGGTTAAGTCGTGATATTTTCGTTAGTTTTAACGAAAATATCACGACTTAACCTAACCAATCGTTAAAAATCACGACTTAACCTAACCAATCGTCAAGGGCGTACAATTAACCTAATAATAAAATAATAAGAAGATAAGAAGCTATAATTAAAAGGTAGACCGCCGAATCGTAGGTAGACCGCATACTACAGTAGCACCGACACAGACACACACACACACACACAAAAAAAAAAAAAAAAAAATATATATATATATATAATATATAGATTTATTTTGAATACTCGACAGGTGAATAAAAAATATAATAATAAAAGTATGTACAAAATCAAAGTATATTGGTTTAGTCACATTTTCCATGCAAAGCACTCATGAATTACAGGTAAGCAGACGTACAATTTTACATTTAACATGAAACCTTATCAAAACCACGTAACTTCTACTCGGTATTTACATTTTATAACTCTGTTCTTTACCATATTTTAGTGCTTTTTATGATTTTTAGTTTGTGACCTTTTGTCCAAGTTTAAAATGTTAAGAAAACTAATGACAGACTAAAATGAACAGATAGTTTATATCCTTTATAACTCTCGGAGTTATTAGGGGTTTTAAGGTATTCAGGTTTCCGTCTTCATAACAAAGGTGTTCGTAAGTTTTTCGTTTAAAAGTGTTTGTTGGGGACATGCGATGTAAATGAGTGAAGAGCAAATTTAATTTGGCAAATGTAGGTCATAACAGGAAGCCTAAATTTGGGGATTGCGTAAAAAAAAATTGAAGTAAATATGGCTTAGTTGTTGGTGCTGGTTAAGTGTGCGGTCTACCTACGATTGGTTAGGTTTAATCATGATATTTTCGTTAAAACTAACGAAAATATCATGACTAAACCTAACCAATCGTCAAGGGCGATTGACAATGGGATGTAAACAAACAATTAGTAAACAAGATAGGAAGCTATAATTAAAAGGTAGACCGCCGAATCGTAGGTAGACCGCATACTTAACCAGCACCAAGTTGTTTTATTCGCAAGATAACTTTTAACTTTAAATAGTGACAGGGTTAATTATATTGTTTTAAATATACTCGTACATTGTATTCCAAATACAGTATATTACTAATAATAAAAAGTCGTAAATGCGTAAAGATTTTTCCTTATTTTAATTTCACACGCGAGGATAATGTAAAGTTCTCTAAAAAGCGTGAATGTATGAATGAATACTGCGCTGAATGCTATGAACTCGGAAGAAATGCATCAACAGTTTCTGTATTTCAAAACGCCTTTGTTTTCTAATATAATTAACATCAATCAGGAGAGCCGGAAACTGGCACAGCGCTCAGGCCAACTAATGCGACTCATTGCTCTCAGTCCTGAATTACCAATACGAACTCCCCCCCCACCCCCCGATCTGGGTGTTTTCACTTCGTTTAAAGGGAAACGATGCTACCCAATGAACCACGGACGCTGGGTTTTTCTAATACAAAGTAAGAATTATTTTAATTCCTAAATAACTTTGATATTAAAAAGAAAAATCAATCAAAGATTGGTCACACGTAAATCCTGAACCAGACGCCATAATTAAAAAACCAAAAAAACCGCGGATC
>JAJOZX010007608.1:142500-195000 GCA_023014485.1 Bathynomus jamesi
TTTTTTGGCGTTGACGTTGTCAAAATCTTTGATAATTTTAAATAACTTGATTAAATCTCTTCGAATTTGTCTTTTTACACGTGAGAATAACTTCAACGTTTCTAAACGGGCAGTCTATTATTTGTTTCTAAATCTGGGAATCATCTATGTAGCCCGTCACTGCACTCTCTCCATTCTGCCTATGTTCTGCCGTAAATATGGAACCAGAACTGAAGTCATTATTCCAGGTGGGGACGTACTAAGGAATTATATAATGTTAACATTATGTTTTCGGGCTTGAATTCAAATGATCCACCAATAAATCCCAAGATTCTATTTACTTTGCTAACGATTTCGATAAATTGCTTACTTGATTCAAGAGTGTCGGCAACAATAATACCTCAATCTTTCTCTTCCTTAACACTCGTTAGTGTCTCGTCACGCGTAGAATACTTTTCTTTAACATTATTTCTACCGTTATGCAACGTTTTACATTTATATATGCCCCGCAAGGTGGTTCTAAGCTCGTGCTCTTCGTGCTCGTTTGTACGTGCTTGTTCCAGGAGGTTTCACGTGCGCCCTCCCGGCCCTAGCACCCAAGGATGATGGGGCCTCGACCTTGCAGTCCTTGTCATCCTTGGTCTTTTTCCACTTCGACTGTCCCCCTCCACCCTTTCTTTTTCCTCTGTCTTTCCTCTCACTTTTTCTTTGTTTTTCCGCCGAGATATGCCCTTTTAAATAGAGGCGAATCGGTTCTTCCCGAACTTAAAAAAAAAAAAAACATTTATCTATATTAACTCTTCAAGGCCGCAATTTTTTGTGGGGTTAAGTAATGAATGCGTGTATATGAAACGTTACCAAATTGTACCGGTCGTCCTGAAACGGTTAAAGTTCATTTGCCATTTACCAAGTTTCTGCCCATTCGAGTAACTTATTAATAGCTTCTTAAATCTGAATGAAGAGTTTTAACTTTTTTTTTTAATGACTACCAGACATAGGTCATAGGTCAAACTAAGAAAAGTAGATTGGATTTTTATACTTTGGTTTTAGTTTTAATTATTGTAACATTTTAATGAAATCTTACCATTTTATTGCATAATATTGTAAATAGACCTATTATATTTTTTTTGTCACTTCTTGATTATTAATTTTAAAATTTTTAAAATTAATTTTTAATAGAAATGAATTTTGTCACTTCGTGCTGAAGATGGAAAGAGTACTTCCAAAATGTTTGTGAAAATAAATTGATGTTTGCTGTTGCATTGGTCTTTCTTTATATATAAAATACCGTTCAAAAGTTTGAAAATAGCAATGGTATATAGGTACTTATAGCTGTCATCGGTCGTACATTTTTTTTTATGCAGGAAGGAAGAGCCAAGGGCGAATGCCCGCAAAAACGCCTCAATATAGAAGAAGAAGAAAGCCAAAATCAAGACCCAAGGTTTTCCAGATGCTGGACACTCTGCGTTTGAAAGATTGGAGGTCATAGACAGGTGGGAAAGATGGATTGAGGAAGATTGTTCTAGAGTTGACCGGTTGAGTAGATGAAAGATTGAAAATACCGATTAACCCTTGCATTAGAGAGTTGGACAGAAAAGGACTGAGAAAGTGTCGAAAGTCTGGTGCTGCGTGCTCTCCTTAAAAGAGGAGGCATGCAGTTAGAGAGTTCAGAAGAGCAGTGTCCGTTACAATAGCGATAGTAAAGAGAGAGGCAACATTGCGGCGAAGAGAGAAGGATTGAAGACAGTCAGTAAGAGGCGGGGAATTGATGAGACGAAAAGCTTTTGATTCCACCCTGTCAAATAGGGCTATGTGGGTTGAACCACCCCACACATGAGAAGCGTACTCCATACAGGAGCGGACAAGATCCTTGTACAGAGAGAGCAACTGAGCGGGGGTGAAGAAACTGCATAGGCGGTACAGCACACCTAACCTAATGTATATGTACATTTGGAATGAAGCAATAGAGTATAAAACACGTACGCATATATTATTACCATATTTCAATGAATAATTACAAAGACAAGTAAAAATAAGTAAAGGCATACTGTATATGTCAGTATTTAGTGTGTCTCCCTTTTGCCCTTATAACAGTTTGGACTCTGTTAATAATGTTGTCACTGTATTTCTTTACCATTGCTAGTAGAATATTCATTCAAATATTCTGCAAGTCTTTCCACAGTTGTTCAACATTAAATGGTTTCAGTTTATCTTTTTCAGCCTCTACATATTCCCATATAGCCTGAACTGGATTCATGCCGGGGCTTCGTGATAGCAATTCCATAATTTTTATTTTTCTAGCGTTCTTCTTCCCTTTCAAATAAATCTTTACAATCCATACTGTATGTTTGGGGTCGTTATCTTGTTGGAAGATGAACCGTTGTCCAATCAAACTCTCCGTCCCACCTGGCACAGCATGCAGTTGAATAATTCGCTTGTACGTCTCTTTCGTTAGACATTGATTGCCACAAGTGGGCCAACCCCATGCGAACTTATGGACCCGCAAACACTGCAAATCGCCCACCATGTATCAATTTCGGTTGTAAGCACATATTATATCTCTCGCCTTGTCTCTGTCATACGTACTGTTTTCTTTTAGGCCCAAAGATTTCAAATTTTGTCTCATCTGTCCATAAAACTTTCGTCCAATCGGTTGACGTCTAGTGGGCATGATCTCGTTTATATTTTACCCACTTAGATTTGTTTCCTGGTCTCAAGTACAGTTTTTTTTGCGCACTCAAATAAAACATTGTAAATTTAGAACCTATAACTTCTTTTTGAGGGTTCATTCTAGGGGAAGTTTTCCTCCTTTGAGGTATCAAAGCTTCTTGTCAGATGATATAATAACTTCTTTTAATGACACGTAACTTCTTTAGATAGAAGATATGGTCTTCAAAACTTCTTTTTTGAGTGTTTTGAGACAATAGAAGATAATATTTCTTTGTATAGAAAGTTGAGGGAAGTTTGTTTTCTGTGCAGCAACTCTTTCGTACAATCCTACCTCCTGCAATCGACATCGTATTGTTACGTCTGAAATGATAGTACGCTGTGAGGAATTAAAGTTCTGCTACAAACTACGATTCCATTCTCTTCTCTCTTTTACGCATGTAACCTTCAAGTACTTGTTTTGAGATTTTGTCATTTTCCTTGCTTTTCTTTTTCGTTGTTTGCCTTCAATTGACCCTGTTTCAAGATGGCGTTTGACAGAAATGTCCAGTTTTTTAGCAATTTCTTGAATAGTATATTTTTCTTATCATAAAGTCACGATCTTAATGCGAACATCTTCAGGTATCTGTCTTACTGGAGCAATTGCATGTGAAAAATTCAGTTGAATCCACTTGTAAATGAGTTCAAGGTACTAATTACTGTATTTCGAGAGATGGTGTAGAAAACTAGGAATGTTTGTAAAACACATTACATGCCACTATTATATTGAAAACATTCTATAAAGATAATTATTCTAATGTAGTTAATTAAAGAGTAGAAAAGCCAGTAGCTTCACATGATTAAAGCAGTTGTGAGAATGTTTTCACGTGATTGATTGATGGCATTGCAGATGTTTATATTGCGCATGCGTATCGTGGACAAGTAAAATTATGCTATTTAGGAACACTTGTTGCTAAATATTAGATTTAACCCCTTAACGACCAAAGTTTTCGTAGGGTTAAGTTATAAGTGCGTGTTTTGGGAACGGTACATATTTGACCCAGTGGTCTGAAAGAGGTTAAACTAGAATATGGACCATTTTATGGTCAATTTCAGTGGCGTTCCAAACTTTCGAACAGTAATATAATATATACCATGTGTGTGTGTGTGTGTGTGTATAAATCATTTAATTTAAAATTATGTAACATTCTGTAAACTTTATATTGTATTATTGTTATTGCTAATATTTTATTATTGTTATCGCTATTACTATCACTTGCGACTTTCACTTTCCTATGTAATAAATAAGCTAAATGCAATTAATTTTGCCTAAAAAGCCTCCATGCTTCCAACGGCATATTCAGATAAGAGTACTGTGAATATATTTATGTCATATTAACTATCTAAAGAATAAAACTATGTCGCTTGTATTCTTTTCTGAATAAAGATTTTTTAGTAACGTTGGTTTTGTTTCCGACCGAATTGTTGATGCTGACGAAGGTCAAGCTAGTTGCCTCACCTTAGACCTACAGCTTAACATGGAATCCGAATCACGACCCACCACGCATTGTCAGAAATTACAAACTCCACTCCCGGACTCGACGTTATGACCTCCCCATCAGCAGCCCGGCGTCTTAACTACTAAGGCACCCATTTATCTACCATCTATGGAAGGATGAACACCTGGGTTACCTGAGCTTTGCTTCCTACAGCCGGGAATCGAACCAGAAACGGTTCCAGAACCAGAAATCAGAAACCAGAAATCCACGAATCGGTGGATTCGTAGTCACCGATGATAACCACTACACCACCTAGTTATAAAATTAGTTATAAAATATAAGAATTTTTGAATCTTTTCGGTTTGGCAGACTGCTACAAATTTTTAGGAAACTTAGCAAATCAATTATTTACAAATTTTATCTTAAGGAAATGTCTAATTTCTAACGTAACTTAACTAAACCTAACCTAACCTAACTTACATTTCCTTAGGATAAAATTTATAAATAATTGATTTGCTAAGTGTCGTAAAAATCTGTAGCAGTCCGCCAAACCGAAAAGACCTGAATTTTATATCAAATTGGAAAATGGTGGACAAATTTAGTCTAAATTATCAAATCAGAATTTATATTTTTGTTAATTTCATACATTTAGTTTCAGTAATTGCCATTTGAGGAACTGTAACTTACACTGTAATTTGTTTACAGTCTTTTATTAGGACCTAAAATGGTTTTGAATTTTAGGTAAAGAAACGCAAAATTAACAAAATTTAGGTTTATGCACGACTGTTTGACACGAGTTGAACCCCTTTTTTGCAAAGATTTACAAATCCAGTAAAAATCGGGACAGTAAACGTTAATAAAACGTTTATAAAACGTCAATGAAGCGTTTATCACGTTTACTGTACGTCTCATTTTTGTTCAGATGATTGTAATTATTTCGGTAGAAGCACGCAAAATGTACCTATTGTATTTTAGAATTATTTCGTTGAAGTAATTCAGAGGAAAGTAAACTACGACTTACTGAAGAAAATATTTGATTCCCATTCACATTTGCGACAAGAAGTTCGCTCAACGAAAATAAAATTTCAAAAAGCTCCCAAAATTACTAATTAGTAATTTTGGGAGCGTTTTTAAAATTTTATTTTGAAAGAAATTATGTTCACAACTGTACAATATTATGTACAGTTTCTCTGGTGTGTATATATATATATATATATAATAATAATAGTGTATATAGTATAATATAGTATGAAAGTTATTTCACGAAAGTAACACGTGAATAATATTGGTTAAGATTCGGTAGAACACATCCACCAAACTCAATATTGATATTTATACAGCGAGATAGCGCGAAAAAAAAAAAACTTTATTCTATACTAGTTTTGGCGGAAATTCCTATTTATCGAGATATTTCCTTTCGAAATTATTAAATTTTGGCGCCATTACTCACTCGTCAAACCATCTTGTCCCGTGCGTATGTAGTCATGTTATTATCATTAGCCAATCAGCGGCTGCCCCATTGTCACGTGACCCCCCTCGCGCATGTTAGTGCACTGATAATATTTCCAACTACTTACCTTTCCAGGTCCAGAATTCATTATGGGGTACCCATGCCCGGTTAGGTTAATTGGATGCCCGGTTAGGTCAGCTGTATGCCCTTGATAATTGGTTAGGTTAAGTTGTGTTATTTTCGTTAGTTTTAACTGTACGCTCTTGACGATTGGTTAGGTTAGGTTAGGTTACTTTTGCCGTGAATATTAGTGACGAAAATAGGTTTTGCTGGTGTATTTCATGTTGTTTCACTTGATTCTGGCCTTTCTAGGCCACAATTTCCCTCTTCTTCAAAGCCCTCGGGGGGAGGGGGGTTATCTCCATAATGGTACATTTACGCCAAAAATGAAGGTCAGATTCAATTGAAACAGCATGAAATACACCAGAAAAACCTTATTTTCGTCACTAGTTTGGGTGGATGTGTTCTACCGAATCTTTACCATAATATTTATGATGAAAAGAACCACGAAGGAAAAGGAAACACAGAGTGGTGCTCAAGCGCTTTTGTCTAATGACATCCTCAGGAACACTGAAATAAATAACAAGTTCGAGACTATATATAGGTCAAAGAAAAATAAATAAAATAGAAAAATAAGTTTTTTTTTTGTGACCTACATATAGTCTTAAACCTGTTATTTATTTCAGTGTTCCTGAGGATGTCATTAGACAAAAGCACTTGAGCACCACTCTGTGTTTCCTTTTCCTTCGTGGTTCTTTTCAGCATATATATATATATATATATATATATATATATATATATATTAGGGTAGTTCTTACTTTTCGAAATTGCAAATTTACCGTCTCATCCCCTCAGTATATTCCATTTGAGAAAAAAACAAAATATGCAAAATCTCAATTAATTATAAATATTCTTATTGGTGCCGCACAAGGACTCAAATTTAGTTAATTATTGAAACATAAATACACGAATTTTTTATTAGCGTTCCATTATAAGGGCAAATAACAGCAGTTAAAGAAGAGCATTAAATAATAAAAGCATTAAATAATAAAACTTAGAACTTAGACGTAAACACCGAAAAAAATCACATCAATACATTAATTATGACCGACATTAATTTCAACAGGAAGAAACCCATAATTTACTAACACATCTGAGATAAACTCCCTCCTTCATTACGAGACCCAGCATGATTCATAAATCACGCACAAACACACATAAATCATCGTTACAACCTGAAACTAATTACAATTTTTCATCATCATTATTATTATTATTATTAATATTATTATTAAAATATGATGTGAAAACAAAAATATTACGCAGCCACAATACACAATCCAAAAAAATATAATTAATTACCTTTTCATGCGAACGTCCAACTTTTTGTAAAGTGAACCTCTGTATAAATATGTCTAACGAAGACAAACTGAATTATCTAATCAAATAGTTCGTAAACATTACTTACACAAATGGAAGTTACACAAAAATATTCGTATCTTTTCCTTTAGAGTACCCCCAATTTCTTCGACTTAACCTTACCAATCGTCAAGGGCGTAGGGTGTCCCCCAAAAAATTTTTACCTATTCTTATTTGCCCAATATTTTAGGTTAAGTGAATGCTCGGTTAGGTCAACTGTACGCCCTTGACGATTGGTTAGGTTAAGTCGAAGAAATTGGGGGTGCTAGATCAAGCGTTATAAAAAAATACTACTTATGACAGTAACACCAGTTCACAATAAAATTTTTACGAACCACCCTGTATATAAAAAAAATATACAAGTATCGTTTATGGGATTTGCATTAAAATTCGTGAAATTAAAAAAGCTTCAAGACTACCTATAAAGTTTAAAAAAAAGGATTAACGGATATAATAAAATTTAGAAAATCAATTGGGCAAAAAAAAAGCTTTTCCATAGCAACCAAATTGCAGAACTCAGCTCATGACACTCACTAAACATTATGAAAACACGTGAAGAATTTTGGAGCAAGAATTTTACCCAAACAATCTATACGAAACAATTTTTGCCCTTTTAATTTATATCTGAATGTACAAAATATATTTTCGACACACTAAATATGCTTAATTTAAGCTAGGTTTCCACTAATAATGATTTTAAATAGGCCTGATTCTGCACAGGGATCACCTGAAGATCAGGGCCCCCAGCCTTCTTTAGTTAACCTTATAAGGCTAACAAACGAAAATATCACGACCTAACGTAACCAATCGTTAGGTCAACTAACTGTACGCCCTTGATGACTGGTTAGGTTAGGTCGTGATATTTTCGTTAGTTAGCCTTATAAAGCTAACTAAAGAAGGCTCGGGGCCCTGATCTTCAGGTGATCCCTGCACGGTACTGTAAATTCAGGACACGAAAACAGAGAACAACGTAGTCGGTACTTTCCTGTTATCCCGGACCCCAGACTTTTTGCCAGTTGCCAGACTTCAATTTTGACACAATATTTTCGTTAAAACTAACGAAAATATCACGACTTAACCTAACCCTACCAACTAATTAGGTTAATTGAATGCCCGGTTAGGTAAACTGTACTCCCTTGATAATTGGTTAGGTTAAGTCGTGATAGTTTCGTTAGTTTTAACGAAAATATTCTGTCAAAATTGAGGTCTGGCAACTGGCAAAAAGTCTGGGGTCCGGGATAACAGGAAAGTACCACGTAGTCTACTATTATAAACATGAACTATTAAAATAAGTAATCGAAAACGGACTGATCTAGTTTAAATTTTTTAACCATAGCCTATAATCTATTTCTAATACTCAAGATCATACAGTGGTTTCGAACCGGTGTGTCCCGACACTTTAGTGTGTCGCCGATTTTCCCAGTGTGTCGCGAAATTATCCAAGGTTTCGAATGCGAGTGTGCTTATCACATATTTCTCCAAATATAAACAAAATATGTAGTTATCATCAAGCTCAAGTATCTCATTAAATAAATGTTTATTTTGCAATGCTACTTTTTTTTACTCATTGCTCTTAATTATTTCTTTGATTGTCACTATATTTTTAACTTCACTATAAATAAATATTAAAAATATAAATGGTGTATCGGTTCCTTTTTGATACATCAAAAGTGTGTCGCCATCATGAAAAGGTTGGAAAGCACTGTCAGACATAAGTATTAGATTAGAATTTAAAAAACACGAAATATACTGTACATTACTAAAATTAACAAGCTGTAAAAAATTGAGTAGAATTATTAGCTAAGCCGAATACGAATACGAATACAGGGTGTGTATAAAGTAACGCGAGTGAAGAGACAAATCGGATTTGAATTGGTTTAAACTAGTTTCAACTTGGTTTTATACCTCGTAAAAATCATTAAATAACTAGTAAAAATAACTAGTAAAAATAACTAGTAAAAATCACTAAATAACTACAAACACCTGAACGCCACACTAAAAGTACAAAAAAAATTTAATTCAAATATCCTGGTTTTTGTTATGTTACATATGGTACTATGGGCCTATTCGAACTCTACCCGATCACCAAACAGAAGCAATTTTAGAACCGAGCCACAGTTTAAAAAAAATATACTAAACCTATTTGATTCCAGCCTAAAATAATTTTAAAATCACTGCTTGCAGCGTTGTAAAAGTACATTTTCAGTCATTTTGTTATTAAAATTATTATATATACATAATAATTGCAAGTTTTAAGTACAACCCGTAGTTTTAGACATAGCAAAAAGATTTAATACTGACAAACCATTACAACTCCTCAATTGGAACAGATTTTCAGCATACTGATAATACATTTTCAAACATTTTTTATTATATATAATTATTATATATAATTATATATAATCTCAAGTTTTAGGAACAACTCCAAAGTTTTAGACATAGCATATAAGACGCAAGATTGCCAAACCATTATAATATCTTTTCAATTAGAATAGATTTTTTCCTTTTGAGGCGATACTGTACAATTTATTCTTCATGCCTGAAAATAAAATAAAAATGTAAATACCCAAACCTTATTTAAATAAGAACATAGATAAGCTTTTAGTGCAGTCATAAGGAATGTGAGCAAAAAAAAATAAAAAATGAGTTGCCCCTGGCTCTAGACTTATTAAATGAATTGCACCTCTTCTCTCTCTCTCTCTCTCTCTCTCTCTCTCTCTCCCCCCCCTCTCTCTCCTCTCTCTCGAAAACCAGAAACATCGTTAATTTGAAAAATATGTTGCTATGGAAACCAAATGACTCAAAAGAAAACGGAAAACTCAATCTAGGCTTTCTGCTGCGTTGCGGCCATTTTGTCGTTTGTATCACTCAGATTTTTTAACTGAAAATTAAAAACTTATAGAAATCGAAATGGGATGGGCCCACCTAAAGGGTGTTCACCGATGCGCATCAAAAATGTCGTGATTCGTTTTATCATTGAATTTAGTTTAATTTACGTTCTTTGCACTTATTTCTACTGTCTTTCACTGACTTTCTGAATTCTTTTTAATGGCATTGGTACCCATAGTGTGACCGAGACTCGAAACATGGAATATACAAACATATTGAACGAAAAGGAATTTCGAAATTTCAATTTTAGTGTTCTTTGCTTACATACAACAGGTGTAAAAAAGAATAATATATGCAAACATATATATACATATTATAGTGCGATAGTTAGTACTTTGTTAAACCTACAGTATGTTGCATAGTTGGATAATGATATATATATATAGAAAAAAGGATCTTGGGGGTTATAACCCATCATTTACTTAATTTTTCATATAATACAACAACCCACAAGATCGGGTTTTTCATATGTAGAATTTAAGTCTGAATCTATTTTCTTCTTTGGTATTTCTTTTGCAAATTGATATTAACGGAGATATAAGCAATTTTTGGATCGATTAAAATAGATTGAAATAGTATGGTGGTAATTATTCGTTTTACCCCTGGGGGTCGATTTTTATATGAGAATAGGTTTTTCTGGTGTATTTTGGTGTGTTTTATTCAAATCTGAACTTCATTTTTTGCGCAAATGAATTATTGAATGCTCGGTTAGGTTAAATGAATGTCCGGTTAGGTCAACTGTACGTTCTTGATGATTGGTTAGGTTGTCGTGATATTTTCGTTAGTTGGGTTAAGTCGTGATATTTTCATTAAACTCTTCAGTGCAAAACTATTTGGGCGAATACCGAATATTAGTTTTATTTGGGTTATTAGGTGCCACTGTAAAAAATTGGGATCTTTTCCGTTTGGGGGCTAGCAACGAATTTTAATGAAAATAGGTATACTAATGTAGTTTTGGTCACTGATTTAAAAAATGACTTTCTTTTTTTTTGGAGGAAAGGAATAAGTGCCAAAAAAAAACTATCAACATCATGTATTGATTAATCTTAAGTTTTAGATTCTTAACCCTCTAACGCCGACTGGGTCGAATACGTACCGTTTCAAAGCATTTAGACTTAACCCTACAAAAATGTTTGGCGTTAAAGGGTTAAATTAAAAAAAAACAGATCAAATGCCAGGCGAGAATGGAACAGCGAAATCTAAATTCTAATCGAAGGAAAAGGCTACGCAGCACGAGAAACGGACATAGAGAAGACAGTTAGAGTTAGACAGAGTCGTTGGAAGCAGTTTGTTCATCTTAAAATCGTTTTGCTCTCTCTTGTTAATGTGTTCAATTTCTCTATTCAAACCCGTAGTAAGTAGCCAAGTCGGGCTTATATTTAATATGAGCTTAATTCAATAAATTCAATGCATTATCCCCTTGGGCCAACGACATAGAATGTTTTATCCGCGGCCCTAGGCTTTTATTCAAGTCACGCGCGAGTAGAGTGTCCAACTGTCCATGCGTCCTGGTTTTCCTGGACATGTCCCGATCTTCAGAAAAAAGCTTTGTGGACCAAAAAATTAATAAGTTGTGTTTTATTATATTTAGTATTCATTTACTCTGTTAAAAAGTGTTTTCAAAATAAGCCTATAAGCTATATAGGTCATAGATCCGCCCCTGTCCCGGTTTTTCCAAGCACAAATCTGTACAACCTACGGTGCGAGGCTACATCATTTTGGGGTCTTTTAATTTTTATGAACTGTAAAAATTTTGAAAAATAACACTTTTTTTGGAGAAACGAAAAGAAATTATAAAACTTTGCCTTTAAAGTATTATTTTTTATATATTTCCTTCGTGCAAATACGGTCTCATCTATTTCAACGGTGTATTTTGGACTCCCGAATTTCATTGGTTGTTTTAGAATTGCGTCGGCACAATCCTGGAACATGTAAGAAAGCTATTTAGATCACGTTAGGTTAGGTTTGGTTATGTTAGGTTGTTAGGTTGTTAGGTTAGGTTGTAAGGTTAGGTTGTAAGGTTAGGTTTGGTTGTTAGGTTAGGTTAGGTCTAGTTAAGATTATTTAAGTTTCTCATCTAGGTAACTTACCTCTCTTAAAAAGTTGTTGTAATCAACCACAGTAGGATGATTTATATCAAGTTCATCTTTCTCAAACTTTGCAAAGGATTTCATGCTAGGTTAAGTCGTAATAACTTAATGTAGCATGAAATCCCTAAATCCCTTAATATTTAGGGATTTCATGAAATCCCTAGTTACACAGATTCCCTGTAACATATACATATATATTAGTGGTGGGCCGGATGTCAGTTTTTCAACATCTGCGGATGCGGATCTTTAATTTCAATATCCGCGGATGCGGATATTTAGTTAATTTATCAATATAATAGAGAATTATGAATATATGACATAATTTTTCAAATTTCATGATATTACTATTATGGCAGGCAATGCATAAGAATTAAAATTAATATTAATGTTTTCATTATGATAAAAATAATAACTTTCTCAAGAGTTTCAGCCACAGAAAATTCAATGAAACAAGTTTCATTCAATTTTCTGTGTTACCACGTATTTATATTTTGACGTTTATATATTTGTTTGTCATTAATAATTAATACGTTACATGAAATGTACATGACTGGGCCTTATAAGCTACTTTATAAGCTAATGTAATTGTAAATTGCATAATTTATTAGAGGTAATATCCGCATAACATCCGCAGTCAGAAGTGCGGATGCGGATGTTAAAAATGACGCGGATGCGGATATCCGGTCCACCACTAATATATACACACCTTACAACCTTACAAAGGTTCCGCGCGATGATATCTCATTTCGCGAAGGTCAAGCTTGTCGCCCCTCCTCTCTCTCTCTCTCTCTGTATATATATATATATATATCAAAGCTATTGACTTCTCCTTAGGGAAACGGAGCTTACAGATGAACAGAAGGACCAACACAACGGCAAACATTTTCATTTATTTTTGTACTTCAGACGTTTCGACAAATCTTTTGTCATCATCAGTGAATTAAGTCTTAAAACCTTAAAACAAAAGTAAAAAGTGAAAATTACATCAATACAATATTAAAACCATTAAAATTAAAACCTTAAAGCAAAATGAAAATTGCATCAATACAAAATTAAAATCATTTAAATAATTTAAATGATTTTAATTTTGTATTGATGCAATTTTCATTTTGCTTTAAGGTTTTAATTTTAATGGTTTTAATATTGTATTGATGTAATTTTCACTTTTTACTTTTGTTTTAAGGTTTTAAGACTTAATTCACTGATGATGACAAAAGATTTGTCGAAACGTCTGAAGTACAAAAATAAATGAAAATGTTTGCCGTTGTGTTGGTCCTTCTGTTCATATATATATATATATATATATATATATATATATATCATAACTTCCTTCTTAACATATATACTCATATGCGAAATATTTGTGCATTTCTTTCCCTCTATTTACATAAATGTTTAGAATTCACTGTATTCAATTATTTAATACCGTAATTAAATAATGCTGAAAAATGAACTTCACCTTTGTTGCCTCTTTCTATGATAGTTTTATGAATGCTCATTTTCGCATCTACAGAGAATTGAATACTTAAATTAATAATTAAAGTTGCTTTGGAGAGACAACCCCCCCCTCCCCCCCCCCCCCAACCCTCACCCTTTTATTTCCGTTAATTTTTCTCATTAAAATCCACATAAAATTTTCGTCTCTGAAATCTGAAGGAGATATTGCGGAGTCCTTTTCTCATTAATTATCATTCTTCCTTTGAAATGTTCATTTTCAAAATTTAATCTCTCTGTTCTTCTCTCGCATTTAGGTCCTTCTTTTTTAAAGCTTCTTTTATAAAGAGTTAAGAAAACAGTTTATGGCATATCACACACACACACACACACACATATATATATATATATATATGGGATGAATTTCACAATTAAACACGTGAAATGAATGAATGATGCAAACCCACAAGAAAAAGAAAAATGATTCCAAGGCCTCCTTTCATGTATTCAGAAGTACATATATATATATATATATATATAATTCAAAACACAATGACCGCGAAAAAAATTAATAAAACAATTAAAATCCCCAATGGTTAAAATAATAAAACACTAAAAACCGCGAAGTTTTTCGAGAGAGTTTCCCCCTCTTCTTTCGGGCGGTGGGCAGAACCTAAAAGCCAGAGTCGAACTTAAAAGGAATATCTGCTAAAAAGAAACGTCATGCCTCAGGCAACTCAAACGGGTGTAAATAATTTAATTTCGGCACACAGAGGATTTTGACAGTCAAAAGTTAGTCATAAAATCACGTTGGAAGGTTCCGTGTTTTATATTGAAATTATCAGTATTTTCTATAGTAAAAGATTCGGCGAGCTTACGTTTGTCATTATTACTAATATTTAAAGGTAAGTTAGCGTTATCAATATCACTATTATGATCCCTGTCTTATCAATGTCTACGTAAAGCCGAATTTTCATCAGCCGTATTCAAACTACGAGTATATTTATGTTGGTAAAAACGTCTTTTGAAATCAATAGTTCCAATATTATATATATATAATATATATATATATATATATATACACAAACTCAGAATGGTTCCCTGAGAACATTATATGTTAAACACAGACCGTGCATGGAACAAGGAACTCTTCTGGGAAAATTAAATCCACTATAGTCCGAATAAGTAATGGTAAATGACAAATACCATAGTTTTTTTTTTTTTTTTTTTTTTTTTTTTCATGATTTTAGCCCGACGTGGGCAACGGGTCCTCTCGCAAAGAGATCCCATAAATATAGCTTCCCTCACCAGCTATCTGCAAAGCAGACAGGATCCAGCTTTGGGACGTGGATCTAGGGTTTAAAGCAAGCCTAGATCCCTACACTCAGAACCTCTATATAAGTAAAAGACTCGTTGCATTCACGTCGTGTTGAATAAATCAAAGAAAAAGGGGGGTAACTATTGTATTTTTAGCCAAAAAACCAAAACTTAAACCTCAACCGGGACATTGAGCGTCCACTTTTCAAGGCACGAAACACGTCCGTTAGTTTTGGCTAAAATACAATAGTTACCCCCCTTTTTCTTTGATTTATTCAACACGACGTGAATGCAACGAGTCTTTTACTTATATAGAGGTTCTGAGTGTAGGGATCTAGGCTTGCTTTAAACCCTAGATCCACGTCCCAAAGCTGGTCCTGTCTGCTTTGAGGATAGCTGGTGAGGGAAGCTATATTTATGGGATCTCTTTGCGAGAGACCCGTTGCCCACGTCGGGCTAAAATCATGAAAAAAAAAAAAAAAAAAAAAAAACTATGGTATTTGTCATTTACCATTACTTATTCGGACTATAGTGGATTTAATTTTCCCAGAAGAGTTCCTTGTTCCATGCACGGTCTGTGTTTAACATATAATGTTCTCAGGGAACCATTCTGAGTTTGTGTATACTAAACGGACGTGTTTCGTGCCTTGAAAAGTGGACGCTCAATGTCCCGGTTGAGGTTTAAGTTTTGGTTTTTTTGGCTAAAAATACAATAGTTACCCCCCTTTTTCTTTGATTTATTCAACACGACGTGAATGCAACGAGTCTTTTACTTATATAGAGGTTCTGAGTGTAGGGATCTAGGCTTGCTTTAAACCCTAGATCCACGTCCCAAAGCTGGATCCTGTCTGCTTTGCAGATAGCTGGTGAGGGAAGCTATATTTATGGGATCTCTTTGCGAGAGACTCGTTGCCCACGTCGGGCTAAAATCATGAAAAAGGAAAAAAAAAAAAAAAAAAAACTATGGTATTTGTCATTTACCATTACTTATTCGGACTATAGTGGATTTAATTTTCCCAGAAGGTTCCTTTTCCATGCACGGTCTGTGTTTAACATATAATGTTCTCAGGGAACCATTCTGAGTTTGTGTATACTAAACGGACGTGTTTCGTGCCTTGAAAAGTGGACGCTCAATGTCCCGGTTGAGGTTTAAGTTTTGTTTTTTTTGGCTAAAAATACAATAGTTACCCCCCTTTTTCTTTGATTTATTCAACACGACGTGAATGCAACGAGTCTTTTACTTATATAGAGGTTCTGAGTGTAGGGATCTAGGCTTGCTTTAAACCCTAGATCCACGTCCCAAAGCTGGATCCTGTCTGCTTTGCAGATAGCTGGTGAGGGAAGCTATATTTATGGGATCTCTTTGCGAGAGACTCGTTGCCCACGTTGGGCTAAAATCATGAAAAAGGAAAAAAAAAAAAAAAAAAAAAAAAAAAACTATGGTATTTGTCATTTACCATTACTTATTCGGACTATAGTGGATTTAATTTTCCCAGAAGAGTTCCTTGTTCCATGCACGGTCTGTGTTTAACATATATATATATGTATATATATATATATTATATATATATATATAATTATATATATATTACACACAGACCGTGCATGGAACAAGGAACACTTCTGGGAAAATAAATCCACTATAGCTCGAATAAGTAATGATAAATGACAGTTGTTCTTTTTTATGCTGGAAGGCTTTCCATCATGAAAAAAGAATCGACCTGGGGTCGACCCCTCTGCAGCATCCCGGGATTCAATATATATATATATATATATATATATATATATATATATATATATATATAATTCTTTGTAGTAATTGGAAATATTGTAGTTATAGAGTCAAAACCCGAAGAGAATCCAAAATGTGCGGGAATTTGTATTTCAAGTTCTTGTAGAAGAGACTCTGAAGAGATCATTCAGTTCAGATACCAAAATTATCATTAGTTTTTAAGTTTTAAGTTTATAATTTTTAATTTTTAAAGTTAATTTTTATTTAATTTTAATTTCCTGTTATATAGCGCCTCGGTGGCGTGCAGCAAAACTCAGCTGTTCATCCTCCCACACAATAAAGAAAGTGGTTGGTAGATAAATGGGTACCCTGGGTGGCCTAGTGGTTAAGACGCTGGGCTGCTGATGGTGCGTGTTTCGGATTCCACGTTAAACTGTAGGTCTAAGGTGGAGTGAAAAGCTTGACCTTCGTCAGAATGAACAATTTGGGCGGAAGCTAACCAAAGGTTATATACTCGCATATATACTACACACAGTATATATATATATATATATAAGCACACCGGACAAAAAATTAGTCACCCCTCTCAGAATGTACCTAATAACGTGTGACGGCGCCTCTGGCCTTGATAACCGCACGAATCCGGCGAGGCAGAGACTCTACGAGGTTGTGCATGTACTGAACATCGATTTGCTGCCACTCGTTCATCAGCCGGTCCCGAAGTTCCGCCAGAGTCCGTGGGTGTCTATTCCTGCGCTTCACTTTCTGTTTCCAGCCTGAACAACACCTTCGACGCATTCAGGATTAAAGGCTTCATTGGACCTGCGATGTACTCGTCGCCTCCCATCATTGGAGAACAAACAAAAACGGGACTCATCGGACCAAATTACACGTTTCCAATCTGCCGCAGTCCGGTTTTTGTGCCTCTGAGCCCATTTATAACGTGCCAATTTGTGACTTGCTGTTAACAGCGGCCTCTTCCGTGGTACCCTGCTCCAGATGTCCATCGCATGCAGTTCTCGTCGCAATGTCCGTTAGGAAATTGGTCGCTGGAGAACCTCATTGGTTTCTTGGAGCAATTGTTCTCTGGTTTGAAAACGATTTGCAGTTACTAGACGAGAAACATGGCGGCGGCCCCTATTGTCGAGAATTGTTTTCCGGCCACAGTTACGCCGTCGATTGTCAGTTGATTGCGAACTACACCACTCTTTGTAAACTCGCTGGACAGTACGCGTTGACACACCAACAAATTGGGCTACTTCAGACATTTTGTGTCCGTGGGCTCTGCCAAACACGATGGCTCCTTTTTGCCACTGAGTAACGTCTGCCTCACGACCCATTTTGCAGACTATATCCAACACCACTTTGTTCTTCACCACCTCACGAAACAGATCTGATCCTGTGTGCTACGTCACCGCTACTTGTCACTTACCAATGCTACATCAGCGCCCTCTGTGTGACCTTGAACTTCCTACTATCGGTGCTATTAGGGGTGACTAATTTTTTGTCCGGTGTGCTTATTTTTCACGTGTTACTTTCGTGAAATAATTTTCATATATATATATATATATATATATATATATATATAAAAAATGTGTTCGTTGGTTGTTTAACTAAGAAAGGTTGGTTGGTTGGTTGGTTGGTTGGTTACGGACAACAAAATGTTCGTTCATCAAAATCAGATTTCGGTCCAGTATTTGAAAAGTGGTCAGTTCAGATTTTCGATTATTTTGTTGAAGTGAGAAAAGCAGTTAAAACTGATTAATTAATATTTAAGATGACTTTTAGGTGTTTCGAGTGTCCTCCTCGGTTAGTGCATTGTTGTAAAAGTTGCATTTGGTTATTTATCATGTATGTATAGAAATATAGCTAATTTATATGGATGAATCATAATTGTGGTCGTTTTTGTATATATCGTATGTGTATGTTAGTGTGTATGGACGTGAAATATACGTTTGTTAAATGAACTTTCATTTGTATATAGTTTTAAGGAAGGCAGTCGGAGTTGAGGCTGGTGTTTTGAAGCAGAAGACAGCCTTGAGGGTTTTCTGCAGTGTGCACCATCCGAGTTTGAATCCCAAGAGAGCAATTGTTAGCGTGGGTTTGTCATATTTAACTGACTCTAGGGTTTTAGTTAGAATTAATGTTACGCCTCCACTTCTTTTTTTATTTTTTTGTAGTTATTGCTAATAAATTTAATCATTTATGTGACTCTTAATCAAAACCACGCATCAGTTCAAAGCGAACTTTAGTGGCATAATCTGTGATAGATTGTTTAAAAATGTTAAAGGTAACAATTCCTGGAACTTACAAGGAAACTTGGAAAGACAAAAAAAGGTGGAGTAAAATATATTGAGTGGCCCTCGTACATACATATAAATGAGACAGTGATGAGTTCCTGTGAAAGAGGTAGCCTTTCTTGGCCTACTCTCACTTCCCCCACAACATACTCTTTTCAACAATTACCACCCCAATGCTGATCTTTTCAACTATATCCCCCCAAAGTTTAAACTTTGCAAATTAACCAAAATAAGATAAGAAATTTAAACAAATTTATTATTTATTGCAAACATACTAAGAGCACTCAATATATTTTCCCCACCCTTTTTTCTTAGCTAAATAATAGGCGATGGGGCTGAAATGTCTTTTGGGCCGTAAGTTTGAACTTTCTACGCTTCACATAACCGGATTTTCCCAGTTTCAACCTCCCCTCCCTGTATAAAATAGCTTTTAAACGCCCTTGTATAAAACCGATGGTTAACGCAGTTTCGAAAATGGCGTCGTAAACAGAGAGCTGTTATCGAGTTCTTAACCGCAGAGAAGGAAACAGTTGGAAATATTTACAAACGTCTGCGAAACGTTTACGGAGATGCTGTTGTTGATCGAAGCACAGTTGGACGCTTGCCTAAACGTGTGAGATCATCGATGATGAGCCACGCAGCGGTCGCCCTGCATCGGCTGTGACATCTCACACTGTGCAACGTGCTAACAGCATCATTCGATCAAATCGGCACGTCACATACAAGGAGCTATCACTGGAGCTAGGAATTAGTGAAGGGAGTGTGAATACGATAATTCAGCAACTGGGATACTCAAAAGTGTATTCACGGTTTGTTCCTCGCCAACTGACTGAAGATCACAAAGCCCAAAGAAAAGAAATTGCTTCCGAGTCGTTGGTTCGATGCGAGACAGAAGGGGATGACTTCCTTTCACGAATTGTGACTGGGGATGAGACTTGGGTACACCACTTTGAACCTGAAACAAAACGCCAATCCATGGAGTGGCATTACGCAGACTCCCCACGCAAGAAAAAGTTCAAAATGGCTCCCTTTGCAGGAAAAGTTATTGCCACCATCTTCTGGGACATGAAAGGGGTGATTCTGGTGGACATTATGAAGAAAGGACAAACAATCAACTCAGAGGCATATATTGCTACCCTACAGAGACTCCAGAGACGTATAAAGAGAGTTCGACCGGAGAGAAAATTGGAAGACGTCCTTCTTTTGCACGATAACGCAAGACCACACAACAGTTTGCAAACGAGAGAGCCCCACACTCCATACAGCCCTGATCTGGCACCTTCAGACTTCCATTTGTTTGGGCCAATGAAGGATGGTATTCGTGGAACAAAGTTTCAGAGCGACGATGAGGTTGTTGAGGAGGTTAAGAGGTGGCTTCAGCGGAACCCAGCGGACCTTTACCAGCAAGGAATAAAGGTCCTTGTTTCGAGTGGAGGAAAGACGTAGAAAAGGATGGAGACTATGTGGAAAAATAAAAACTTGTAAAAAAGGTATGTAACTACTTGTGCACAAAATTTCTGGAACTTACGAGGAAACTTGGAAAGCAAAAAAAAAGGTGGGGCAAAATATATTGACTGGCCCTCGTATAATAAATAGAGAACCATTATTTACATAGGATAAAATATTTTAATATGCTCACAGAGGTTATTAAAAGCATTTCGATTAAATCTATCGCGCTACATAAATTCTTGCAGGTACCAGTGTAAGAAATCGCGCTTGATCCCATCATTTCTTTAGTGCGTTATTGTTGTTGTTGGTTAGCCGATCAGCCCACCCTGATCGAGCAAACCGGCGACACGCAGGTAACCGATCGCTCTCTCCGGAGTGGACCAGAGGTTCAGCGCACTAGTGATGTTGTGTTGTGTTCTATGTTCTGCTAAAACGGTACAGTCTGTCATAATATGTTCAATTGTTTGTGGTGTGTCCTGGCACTGGTGGCAGGTGTCGTCTGTGGAGTTGTCTAGTCTGTGTTTATATGTCTGTAAGTTGGGGTGATGTCCACATCGGAATCGTGTTAACTCGATCCGATCTGCTCAGGCTGGTCTCTGACCTGTCAATGGGTGGCGGCTTCGCACCTAGGATCGCATTTGGACCAAGTTGTGTCAGTGCTTTGTGGGCTAATTAGGTGTGTGTGTATGTGTTTTCTGTAGTGTGTGATGTCTGGGGGGCGTGGTATGGAATGGAGTATTTGGTTATAATGTCTTTCTCGTGTTACCTTAATCGTGCGAGGTGTTGGTGCATGATTGATTGTACATGTAGTGGCAAGGGTGTTGTGGGTTAGTTGTCACTGCTGCCATGAATTGTGTTCCCCTCATGTTTAAATGTTCCCTAATTTTCAGTATTTTTGTTTCTGTGTGCAGTTGTTCTATTGGTGGTGTTTGAGTACATCCTGTAATGATACGAAGTGCGTTGTTTTGTATTGTCTGTAAGGGGTTTATGTGTGTGTTTTAGATAATGGGTGCCCAGCATGGGCTAGCATAGTCCATAACTGAGCGAATATATTGTTTGTATATGAGTGATGTTGTTTCCTGCTGGTGTCCAAAGTTTGTGCCTGTTAGTACCCTAAGCGTGTTAAGTCTTGACGTACCTTTGTTTTTAATGTCCTGAATGTGGTTTGCAAAAGATAATGATGTGTTGTATGTGACCCCAAGTATTTTGGTCCTGTGAGTGTGTGGAATGTTGGTGTTGTTTAGTGTAAGCTGTGGAGTTATCTGGTGTTCTTTTGTGATGCTTGTTAGCAAGGTGATGGTTGATTTTGTGGGCGCTACTTTGAGTCTATTGTGTGTGAGCCAGTCTTGTATACTGTTTATGTATGTTTGTAGGTTATTTGTAGCGGTGTCGATGTTGTTGTGGGTGGATGTTAGAGTGATGTCACCTGCATATGATGATAAGATAAGCTTGTTATCTATGGGTGTTGGAATGTCATGCATGTATAAGTTGAAGAGTGTTGGTGAGAGAACAGAGCCTTGAGGGACCTCGTTCGGAAAAAGCTTGTTTCTGGATGACTTGCCATTAAATGTGACATGTGAGTATCTTCCTGAAAGATAGCTACTCAACCACCTTTTAGTGTTATTGTGCATGTTTGTGTTGAGTATTTTGGTTATGAGAGGGAAGCGTGGGATAGCATCAAATGCTTTACTAATGTCTATGCTTTACTAATGTCTATCCAGCTGGTCGTCTGGAGTTGATGCCATTCATGATGTGATGCGTGAGGTTAGTGAGTAATGTCGTGGTTGAGTGGTGAGGGCTGAATCCATGTTCAGTGGTATGTGTGGGTTGGTGATTTGTAAGATTAGTCTTTCTGTTACTTTGGAAGGTATGCATAGTAAAGTAATGGGTCTATAGGAAGCTGGTTCTGTTGGATTTTTGTTTGGTTTGAGTAGTGTAATAATTTTACCTTGTTTCCATATGTCAGGAATAATACAGTATTGGTATGAATATGTGCTGATATTTGTGAGAGCTAGTATTCCCTATGGGCCCAAGTGTCTAAGATGTATGTTAGATATGTTTTTCTGGTCCAGTAGCCTTTGAATTCTTAATGTTTTTGATGATGTTGGTGGTCTGGTCTGTTTTGAAGGGTGTAATGGTCGTGTTGAGTCTGTAGGTTTTCTTGTGTCTGGCTGTTTGTCTGTCTGCGTGTTTCTGGTTGTTTTCTCTGTTAAAGTGACTTATCTTTGCGTAGTGATTAACTAGAATGTTAGCTTGTTGTGTATATGTTGGGATATTATTTTGGTTGCGACAGATAGCCGCGTGTGAGGTGTGAATGCCGGTGTTAGAGTGGATAATGCTGTTTATAGTCTTGTATAGCCTGGATGTATCTGTAGAGTGGTTTAGTGTTGTTATGAATTCCATAAATGTTTGTTTGTTTTTCTTTCAGTTTGTTGTTTATTTCTGTGTTGAGCTGTTGTACAGTGTTGTAGCTGCTGTTTTGTGGCTTCTGTGTGTGGTGTTTGTGTGTTATGTTTGAGGTTGTTTCGTTGCCTTATGAGGTGGACTATTTCTCTAGTGTAATTTGGGCTGTATTTCCTAATGTTGCCCTTGGGTATGTATTTGTTTGCGTTATTGATGATCTGATTAAATGTCTTGAGTGTTGTATTGATGTTTATGATGGGCGTCTGTTTAATGTGGTGTATTGTTCCTCAGTCTGTATTTTGAACTGTTCCCAATCAGCTTTCTTGTAATTTCTGTAAGTGTGCCTAAGGCTGTTGGGGCAGAGTGTGGAACGTGTTGTAATGATGATGGGCCGGTGGTCTGATGACATTTATTTTTCTTTTCTCCAGTGTGTATGTGTTGCTAGTGAGGGGGAACAGAATGTTATGTCTGGGGAGGAGTTTGAGTATCCTGCTTGATGAGGTATGTGTGTATGTTCTGTTGATGTCTTCGGTTTGACGTCGCCTCTTCTTCGCGTTGACGTTCCACGTTTTTTCGTTGACATTGACGCGCGAATGTGTCCCGCGCTGGAGGATACAGCCACTGCTAGAAGCTCCCTAGTCAGCTGCTAAATTTTGGTTTTATTGTGTGTAGATTCAGTTATTACTGTGAATCTATTAAAAGAACATTCTCTGTTATTTTGTATTTGTCCTTCGTCTGCAATTTTGTGTTGCTCTCTTTGTTGGAGTTCTGAAAATGTATTGCCCGCCTGTCTGCTAAATTGCTCTAATATGGACTCTGTTTCTTCTATTTCTTCTTCCTTTAATTTACACTAGAAATATGTCTAAAATCCAATACAGAAATCTTCTTGGGAAGAATTTAGGTACTTGTAGGTTATCTCCCCCCCCCACCAATTTTGACAGAATATTTTCGTTAAAACTAACGAAAATATCACGACTTAACCTAACCAATTATCAAGGGCGTACAGTTGATCTATTATTAATTATAACGTTTTTTTCTGGAATAGATCAACTGTACGCCCTTGATAATTGATTAGGTGAAGTCGTGATATTTTCGTTAGTTTTAACGAAAATATTCTGTCAAAATTGGTAGGGGGGAGATAACCTACAAGTACCAGAATTTACACATGCTGGAGTGCTCCTGATCTTCGTACACGCAACAGAGAATAGCAGTCGTAAATTATCTGTTTTCATTGGAATGGTCGACTGGCTTTGTATTCGATTTCACAAAAAAAAAGTCAAGTAAGATGATGCAAACCACTGAACGAGGAGACTGTTTACCACCATTAACTCTCAAGTTTCACGTCAAATCTAACACTGAACATGGAACAGGGACGAAATAATTGAGCGTGTATGGCCGGCTTAACAGTTGCCGCTAAATAATAGAATTTTTAAGATATGTATATAAGGTACATATCTTGAAAATTCTATTATATTCTATCATATTTCCGGTTTAAAAATTCGGATCACCTGAAGATCAGGGCCCCCAGCCTTCTTTAATTAGCTTTATAAGGCTAACCAACGAAAATATCACGACCCAACCTAACCAATCGTTAGGTCAACTGTATGTCCTTGACGATTGGTTAGGTTCGGTCGTGATATTTTCGTTAGTTAGCCTTATAAAGCTAACTAAAGAGGCTGGGGGCCCTGATCTTCAGGTGATCCGAATTTTTAAACCGGAAATATGATAGAATATAATAGAATTTTCAAGATATGTATCTTATATACATATCTTAAAAATTTTATTATGTAAATAAGATAAGTAAAACTTGTTAAATTATCTCCCCCCTAATACTGATCTTTTAAACTATGTTCCCCGTCTTTGAAGCTGGGGGAAAATAGTTTAAAAGATCCCAACCAAGTTACACAAAATAGGGCTTAACAATATACCTTCAATTGCCTTAATACTTAAGAGAATTGACTATGTTACGGTACCTGAAGAAGTTAAAATATTGCGCTCTGCCAAGGTGGAATACATTTCACTCCCCTGCTAAAATGGGTTTCAATCTCACGTATATACACTGTGAGGGCGGATTAACTATCCCTAACCTGCTCTACGATATTAGAAGAAGAAGGAGCGAAGTCCTCTCCCTGACAAATCTCGTCGTGACCACATCTCGACTCCTCGTCTCTCCCGCTCAAAGGAAAAAGCAGTCCTCCTCCACGATTCTTTTAAGTCATTTCGCGAGTCAGATCTTGTGTCAGGCATGCCCACAAGAAAATGTGTATATGCATACATACATACACATACATTATATAGGCACCAGTTGACCCTTACACTATACATACACACACACACACACACACACACTTGTATAGGCACTATTTGACCCTCACACGATATATACATACATACAAAGAACTGCCATTTACGAGCAAATTTTATGCTTTATTGGCAGATTGCAGTTATTTGATAAAATTTCTTAGATAATGACGAGTAATGAGGTTATTTACATTAATTTTAAAGATATAGAAACAAACAGAGATAAATTACATACATATTATCTATAGTAAGTTTCAGACTATACAGACTATACAGTTTATACAGTGGTGCTCATAAGTATTCGTACAAAGAAATATTTCACTTATATTCATCCTTATCTTTTGTACCATGTAAAGGATAGTTATGAAAAGTTCACCGTTCGTTTGGAAAAATTTAACAAATAAAAAAATCAGTTTAACTCCAACATATAATGTAAATGTCAAAGAATTTGAGGAAAATGGAAAAAAAAGTTAAAATGCAAAAGTTTTCCTACGTTTACTTGCAAAATTATTTAATATTTTGTGTGTCCACCTTTTGCTTGAATGACTTCAATGATTTGTTTTGGGTATTTTTTTACAAGGTTTTGACATCTCTCGGTATAAATTTTAGCCCATTTTTCATATCAAGCCATAAATTCTTCATTTAATTGAGATCTGGACTTTGACTGGGCCACTCGAGAAACTTGAAATTCTTTTGCTGAAGCCATTTCATGGTGCTCTTACATTTATGTTTCGGATCATTTTTTTTTGTTGCAGTATCCATTTGCGACCTAATCGCAACTCCCGAACTGAAGGCAAAACATTTTCTTCCAAAATTTCCTGATATTTCTTCGAATTCAAGATTCCATTGATGACAACAAGCTTTCCTGGGCCAGAATCTCTAAAGAATCCCCAAAGAAGGAAACCAACACCACCAGGTTTAATTTCATCAAGCATAATTTAATTTGGCCTCGTCTGTCCAGAGAACTGACTTCCAGAATGCAAATCCATGATTCTGATGATTCTTTAAACAAGCTTCTTTGTGCACGTTTCACTTTGTGCGCTTCCATGCAGAGCTTTCTCTCTCAATGTACGACGTACAGTAGAGGGATGGATAGCGGTCTGTGTCTCAACGTTTGGCAAATATCACCTTCAGTCACTCGTGGATTCGTGGCAGCCATTCTTTCAATCTGTCTAGCTGTACGTTCTGAAACCTTACAAGGTCGTCCACACCTTGGTAGAGTTTTGATTGTTCCAAACCCTTTTCATTTCTTTATAACTGCAGCAACCGTCGTAAATGGAATTCGAAGTTCTTCGCCTCTCTTCCTATAACTCTTTCCAGACTCGTGTACATCAATAACAGATCTTTTAAGATTTGTAGACAGCGCTTTACCACGACGAATTATTGCTTACTAATGGCTTGTACAATCACTTATCTTCCATGAAGATTCACAGAGAAAATTCTAGAATTCAGAATTACCAACAGTCTCTAATCAATAAACAGCCAACTACTGATAAAAATTTTAAATTCTTCAAGCCAAAGGTGGGCACAAAGATTAAATAATTTTGTAAACAAACGTACGAAAACTTTTGTATTTTAACTGTTTTTTTTATTTTATTCAAATTGTTTGATGTTTTACAATACTGTGTATGTACAGTATATGTTTGAGTTAAACTAATTTTGTTATTTGTTAAATTTTGTTAAACGGTAAACTTTTCATAACTATCCTATGATGCATGATACAAAAGATAAGGACGAATATAACTGAAATATTTCTACACATTCTTATTTTGGGGGATACAAGAAGCTTGAATATTAAATATCAAATATTAAATACTTAAATATGAAATATCTTGCTAATTAAGTATCTTGACAGCCTTAGCTACTTTAACCTTGCACATATTTATTTTTATCTTATCATTTATTATTTTTATTTTGCTATATAGGAATAAAGATTAATTTATTGTTATGAAAATACGAAAGAGGATACAATGTTATGGCCTGCATGCTTTGAAGAATTTGTCTTTCAGTTTTCTCTGGAAGGCTTTTAAAAAATTTCTAAATTGTTTTATCTCCTGATCGAGGGTGTTCCAAAGGCTTGGTCCTGTGAAGCATAAAGATGTAGTTGTACAATCTAGGGTGTAATTTGATTTTCAGATGTACGTGTTTCACTGTCTTGTGTTAAAGCGGAGTTGTATTTGGGAAGTTAATATGAAGCGTATAGAATAGAAAGGGCGTACGCCCAAAAATCAAGTTTTGAGATAAACGCATTTATTAAAGTTAGCGAACGTTATTACTCGTTAACGACTGAACTGAGTTTAATGGTTTTGATCTCAAGCCCGTGTGAGGGCGCGTCACACCCACGCAATACAGCGTACTGATTGGTTACTGTGCGAAAACGGGATATCGGAAACCGGGGGATACGCCTGTGCTATTCTAATTACGTCATATTTTGTTTTGGATGATTTCTGCTGCAGTATTACGGACGATTTAATACTTATATGAGGCAAGCACTAATGCAATAATCTAAGTGTGGGTACGCCATGGTGAAATTTAATATTCTAACAATTTGTTTTGGCAGTGCTGCACCTACTTTTGTAATTATGAATGAGACCTTGGCTAATTTCTTGTATAAGTCTTCAGCGTACTCTTTGACTGAGAGGTTTGAATCAAGGGTAATTCTAAAGAAGTTTCACCGATTGCACCCATTGAACAAGGATTGAATTTAGGTTTAAGGTTTTATTTTTTGTGATGAACATACGAGGTTTTTTTTTTTAAATATTTAAAGATAGTTTGTTGGCGTTATGCTATACATATATTTGGAGTTCATTTTTGGTGGTTGTTTGAAGTGGTAAAAAAATCTTTGTTAAAGGTTCTGATTGAAGCATAACTTGCATACTGGTTACAGGATTAATTATTTAGGGACCGGTGGAAGTCATTTATATAAAGGAGATACAGGATAAGTGCTAAAATGCTCCTTTCGAGCACCCCCATGAGGGGTGTATCTTGTTCGCGATGGAAGAAAACCTGTGCTATAAATTCTGTCCTGTTAGTCAAGTATGAGCTGAACCATCTTAAAGGTAATGCCATGAAGCCGTAATGTTCGAATTTTTTTTAAGAATATGTCATGAAGTACTGTGTCAAAGGCTTTAGCTCAGTGTTTCTCAAACGGTACGTCGCGAAACCCCGGCGGATCGTATTTTACCCCTGTAGTAGTGATTTGTGCACAGAAAACCAAAAACAACCCCACTTCGTGAGTTTCTTTACCCCTGTAGGGATGATAAGGGGTTGCGCCGACCTAAGACCCTGAAAACGGAGATTGTGGGACAAATCCGGCTGAGAAACACTGCTTAGTTTAGCTAGTTCAAGGAGGATGATAATTAATGTTTTTTGTCGATCAGACTGCGTGAAGTAGTTCTAATATAGCAGTTATTGCGTCGATGGTCGTGTGTTTTCGTAGAAAGCCAAATTGTTCTTTGTGTATTATTTTATTATAAATTTTATTATTTCATTATATTAAGAATACGCTCTCGTATGTAGTTTCCTGACGGTTGCAAGGACGGAAATGGCTTTGCAGTTTAAGGAGTAAGTTTTATATCCTGATTTATAAATGGGGCATATATACTATAGCCTTTTTCAGGCAGTCTCGGAAGACACCATTTTGAATGGATAGGTTTATGAGCTTTGAGGGCATGGGCGGAATTAAGTTCGTTCACTCTTTGTAAATTCTGTTTGGAATTGTGTCCAGCGTACAACTTGTATTTTTCAGTTGTTTTATAGCTGTCATTAAATCATGTCAAAGGCGAGATTAGCTCCCACTTCGGTGAGAAACTTGTTGAAAGTATTTAAAATATTTGTCGTGTCTATAATTGGGTCATTATTTATAATAATATTAATAATAATAATAATAATAATAATAATAATAATAATTAAATTCTTTCAATATTTTATTGCTTTTATTTTAATTAATAAAAAATTACAAACCTTTTAAAGTATCAAATTTTAAAGAAATTACCCGATATATATATATACAGGCCCGGATTTAGCTATAGGCGAACTAGGCGATCGCCTAGGGCCTCGCGCCAAAGGGGGCCTCGCTCAAGCCGTTTTGCGCGTTCTGTTCAAGTGATATTAATGATTTAGAACTCTATGAAGAACTTAAAGTACTTTGCAGGTTTATACCTGAGAAAACAGATCTCGGAAATGCCCTTGTTTATATAGTGCAAAAACAACTAAGTGAGATTTATCCTAATGTTTATGTTGCACTTCGAATAGTATTAACCATCCCAGTTACTGTTGCTTCGGCTGAAAGAAGTTTCTCGCGTCTCAAACTTATTAAAACATATTTGCGTTCTACCATGTCTCAAGCGAGATTGCAATCATTAGCTATGTTATCAATAGAAAACGATATAACAAATTCATTAGATTATTCTCAATTAATTGAAGAGTTTAGCTCGAAGAAAAGTAGAAAAGCATTGCTGTAATATTCAAGGAGCATCTGAACCAAATATTAAAGCATTAATATTTAGCCTGATAAGTCGATCGCTCACTATTATAAAAAATGAAATGTCAACATCTCTTATACATCACATATGAAAAACGTTTGTATACTATGGAAAGCCATTACCTATAATATTATATAAATCTTAGAAATCATTGTCTTATATTTTCGATACAAATCTTGATTCATATTATAATTTATACTTATTTGTATGGTTTATTTATATTTCTTATACAATTTCCATGCGTGATTATTTTGGTTTGGTTTAATTTTTAAGTGCTGGCATAGTTCTGTCTATGCGGGATTCTAATATTGCTGGTATAGTACCGATAATTAAGTCCATATTTTCATATACAGTATATAGGCCTAGGGCCTCGCAATTTGTAGATCTGCCTAGGGCCTCGCAACTTCTAGATCCGGCCCTGTGTATATATATATATATATATATATATCAGTGGCGTGCGGTGATTTTTCGTCAAGGGGAAGCAATTCAAACAAAAACAACAAAGATTATATAAAATAAAAATAAAACTTTAAAATACTCGTATATAATAAAAACAAAACACATATAATCATCTACTTATTTTATTTATAGGTTAATTCTATTCTTCTTTCTTTTTTATTAAATATATCTATTATTTCTTCGTAAAAGGCATCGGTTTTCATATCCTTAAGAAGCTTTTTCTCATTTGAGATTAAAGCTAAACTTGCAAGCCTTTCTTCCCCTTGCGCATTTCTAGCGTAGTTATGTATTCGCTTTAAATGAGAGAATGACAGCAGACAGCACGTTAAGTTGCCAGATATTTCAAGAAAATTAACTATAAGATCTGGACAGCGAAATCTAAATTGCTTCCTTTTTGACATTGGGAAGGATAAAATAACGATAAATATATATTCTTTTTCTTAACATGGCCATGGAATTTTTTAGTAGAAAAACTATATATGAAACTTGTTGTAAATAAATACTACATTATTAAACATTAAATGAGTTTTTAGAATGGAAAGAAACAATTTGTAACAGTAAAAAAAAGCGAAAGTCATTGGGAAAAAGGATGCATTTCGTCAATTGTTGTCCAACTCGAGATTTTTGCGTCGGCTTTCTTAAAGGTTCTTTCACGAACGGCAACCAATGTATATACTATGTATCCACCTGATTACCAATCAAATGCTATAAATAGTATAATAAAATGATTTTGTACAAATTATTAACACATATTGAACTGTTTAAACTTTAAAGTATAATACAGCATTTTCTTCTTTCTTTGAATAGGGAAGCATTGCTTCCCTTGCTTCCATGGACCGCACGCCACTGATATATATATAATAATATAATATATATATTATATATATATATATATATATATATATATATATATATAAGCCTATTACACAGCTTCTATAACAGATAAATAAAAATGTTATAAGGTCACCAATTTATAGTGGCCTAACGGTACGCCTACTATAATATGTAAAATAAAGTTAAATGATATTGGGTCACCAGTTTGACCTTTCAGCCAAACAAAAAATATTTAATAAGGAGATAGAAATGACTTTGTGGTTTTTCGTTTAATTAGAAAAATAAAATAATTATTTGTTCACAGTGATTAAGAATTATGTATACGATAATTGTGCAATATTACAATGACTCATCATTAACAATAAGGAATGGTTTTATACAGTATGATAGTTAAATACTACAATAGTGACAAGAAACAATAATCTAGCTAATGATATATACTGTACTGGACACTACAATAATGAGTAAATAAGAAAACAACAACTAGGTAATAAAGTACAATATTGGACTCGCAGCAATAAGTAATTATACAAGTAAGTAAATAAATGAATGAACGAAATAACAAGGTGCCTCAAAATACGGTATTGGTACAGTAATTGACTAGCAATACTGCGGTCGTAACAGGAGTTAGATTGCACGGTATTGAGGACACTCTGAAGAAGACTTACTCGATTAGGGAGAGTGTGTAGACATTATAAGCGTTGAAAACGAATAGCCTATCACGACGTAACAAAACACTGTAGGCCAAGTGCCGTGGCCTAGGAGAGGTTTATAGACCTGCGATTTTGACGAAGGTGACTCTGAAGACGGAAAGGCCTACTGGCGTAAACTGCGTGACGAGATCTGTTGTAAGGAAATAAAGCTTCGCCGATCGAATTTTGGTGAAGGATGAGAGAGGACAGGGCCAGAAGGATGACGCCAGTAGGAATCTTGAAGAAGTGATGTTGTTTCCAGCGGGATGAAATTTTAGGTCGCCTCAATTGATGATTTACTGCGTGTATGCTCGAATTAATGGTTAACTTCGTGTATGCCCGAACTGATGATTAACTTCTGTATGCTCCGACTGATGATTGAAAGACGGCAGCCAGCTGTGATCGAGTGGCGTTACTGACGAAGGAAAGGAGAGAGAGATGTGACGTGGCTGTGAGAAAAGGGCAAGTGAGGGCGATCTGAAGTGGCCTGGCACTTTTATCGGCTTGGTAACGCTTACAAATTTGACGGGCATTTTCGAGACACAAAAATTAAAATAAGCGTTCCTTTATGGAGGTTTCTTGTCCACGTGTGAAATTTTCCCTTAGGCCCCTTCAAGTGAGGAAGACGAGAAAAAAGAATTTTCCATTGAGTTCCTACATATATATATATATATATATACAGGGTGTACATAGAGTCAGGATCTATTTTTGTGAAATAATTATTTTTTTCTATTTTTCTTTTCAGAAGCCCTTAGAATAAATACAGAAGAGCGTGTGGCAATAGTAATTTGGCGAATCGAGGGAAAGAAATACAATGACATCAGAGAGAAGTTTAGAAGGAGATTTCATAAGCCGGGGCCAATAGACAAGACAATACGAAAATTGGTGAACAAATTTAAACGAACGGGATCTGTAAATGATGAAGCAAGATCAGGACGACCGTGTATGTCAGATCTTACCGTGAATGCAGTACGCGGAATTATCACCGAGGAGCCACGTACGTCCGTTCGTGCTGCATCACACAGACTCGGCCTCCCGACGTCATCTGTGCACAAAATTCTGAAAGTTAATTTGCAGAATAAAAGCTATCATTTGCAGGTTTTACATGATTTACATGAGGAAGATTTCCCTCGACGAAGTGCTGTGTGTGCTGATCTCGTAGAACAAATCTGGAGTGATAATTTAATGGACAACATTCTCTTTAGTGATGAAGCCACATTCCATACGTGTGGAAAAATAAATCGCCATAACTGTCGAAATTGGGCAGATGAAAGACCGAATGATTTCGTCCAAAATTGGGAAGGAGACTCACCTAAAGTTAATGTCTGGATGGGTTTAACAAAATCTAAGGTTTATGGTCCTTTTTTCTTTGCTGAAGCTACAGTTACGGGGCTTATTTATCTGGACATGTTGCAGCAATTCCTTGAACCTCAGCTGATTGGGGATAGGATTGTTAGTACCGTCGTCTATCAACATGATGGTGCTCCTTGTCACTATGCCAAAATTGTTCAGGATTATCTAAATGGACGTTTTCCAAATCGCTGGATCGGACGCGGAAGCAACAGACCTTGGCCAGCGAGATCACCAGATTTAACTCCTTTAGATTTCTTTGCATGGGGCTTTATCAAATCGCACGTCTATCAGACGAAGATTACGAGTCTTGAAAACTTACGTACACGTATACGAACTGCTGAGATAACATAACCCGCAAATGCTCCAGAATGTGTTTAGAAATGCTGCGGAACGATTTGAGCTGTGCAGGGATACTGATGGGCGTCACGTCGAATCCTACTCTTAATTATTTAATAAATGTTACCACTTTATCATTTTATGATTGAATTCCATATAATTTCCAAGTGCTTCACAAAAATAGATCCTGACTTTATGTACACCCTATATATAGATATATATATATATATATATATATATATATATATATATATACACTGTATAAGCAAAATTGGAAACCCTAAACTAAAAGAATAATTATGAAGAGATAATAATAATAATAATAATAATAATAATAATAATACAAATAATATTAATAGTTTTTCCTTTGTAATTAACCACATTCATGAAAACATTCATCAGCTTTGAAATTTATTAATTTTATTTATTGCTCTATGAAAGTTGAGTGGCCACTGATTGATTAAATTTAATTCCATAATCCATTTAATTCCACTTAGATTATTCTATAATTCCTTTGATCTCTGTTCACTCTCCATTATCTCGTTCGATGTTCGTGGTGTATTTGATTTATTTTGACATTTTTTATAATTATTATCGGGAAAAATGGTTCATTTACTCTGAATATTAAAGAACACAGCTGTATTTCGAATATGTCCTTGAATTTTAATATGCGCAGTTGTTCAAAAGATTTCTGAAGTATGAATAATAATAATCGCATTTGATTATTTTTATGATCCTTCTTTGGTTAATGATTAAAGGGATAATGATATATTCACATGTATTCCGATAAGCGGCGATATTTTATGTAAGGTGTGGATAAATCAAAGAAAAAGTATAGCGTTTTAGGTGCACTTTTGTGTAGAAAATTTAATTTTGTTATAGAATAAATAAGAAGTAAAGAGTTTATGGTCCATGTTTTCAATATTTTTCGCGTAGTGACACGTGATATCGTATGGAAGTCAATGGACCACAAACTCTTTCCTTCTTGTTTATTCTATTAAAAAATTAAATTTTCTACCCAAAAGTACACCTAAAACGCTATACTTTTTCTTGGATTTATCCACACCTTACATAAAATATCGCCGCTTATCGGAACACATGTGAATATAAACTTATCATTAGCCCTTTAATCATAAACCAAAGACGGATCATAAAAAAATAATCAAACGCGATTATTATTATGCATACTTCAGAAATCTTTTGAGCAGCTGCGCATATTAAAATTCAAGGATATATTCGAAATACAGTTGTGTTCTTTAATATACAGAAGTCTGGTATTTATTTCCTTTTTTTGTGATTAACAAAGTTTCTTTTTGTTTAATTTAAGGATAATTTACTGGCTATCAGTCATTCATATACTACCCCGATACCTCTATTTATACTACTTCGTTTAGGGATGCAAGATCGCGGTTTGAATATATCAATGAAGTATTTATTGTTCATATTATTGGGCCTCGGTGGTTTAGTAGTTAGCATCGCTGACGAGAATCCATCGGCCACGTGATCGAGACCCGGTGACGGCAGGCGGGCAGTTCACATTTTAAATGAAAATTATTCCCTTATATACATATATTTCAGTAAATAAGAATGATTAACTTAACCAGCTCTAACCTAACCGTTACCCAATCTGGCATAATCTAACATAATTTAACCTAACCGATATCTATCATATCTTACTAACTATGAGCAAACTCTTTGAGAAATCGTACAGGTAATTAATAATTTTTCTCAGAGGAAAATACAGGGTGGTTCAATAAAATGTTGCCACTTTTCTCTCAACGTTAATAAATATATCAAGTGGTAACATTTTATTGAACTACCCTGTATAACATCTTCTAATCAATTCGGTTTGAGGCATATCACTACAGAAGTTGCAGTTATTGTATTAAATGAGGAACTCTAATAACTTAAACAGAAAGAAACACGATTGAATTTTTCATGGACTTACTTGTATCTAAATCCTCTGACTCAATATATCATTCGGTCATTACTCCCAAACTGGCTAACTATGAAGTAAATGTAATGTCATTGGATTGGTTCAAGCTTATTTAAGAGAAAGCAATACGTTAGCGGTTAGACTACGCGAACATGAATCAGACTTTCAATCAGTCACCCACGGAGTACTACAGGGCTCGATATTTGGACCCCTTTTATTCCTATGTTTTGTAAATGATTTTTATTAATTGCTGCAACATAAGTATTCAGCATCCAGATGACACAACATTCCTGGGCTACATCGTGATCATGCCTCGACACTGCTTCCCGTAGATCAGCGAAGTTAAGCGACATTGTGTCTGGGTAGTAGTTGGATGGTCGACCTTCCTCTACATCCAGATGATGTACCGACGGTGACCCGTGGTTCGGATCCCACGAAAAGCAAGTTGTAGGTCCCCTCCGTCACATGAACTTTGCTGTTACGAACGAGATTAAACGACTCTCAAAACACACACACACACACACACACACACAATTCCTCACATCTCATTACGACTCAGAAGAAAGAACAAGAAATGAGTTGTTCAATAAATAAAAATGTTTTTTTCCTTTTAAACGGGCTGTGAAAAAAATATATAAAAACGACTTTTATGAGTTGGAAAATTTTATTAAGAAGTAAATTTTCAAATTTAACTTATTATTATGAAATAAATTTATAATAATAAATTTATTAACTAAAGTACATTTTAGGGTGGAGAAATTTAGGATCGCCTGAAGATCAGGGACCCAGCCTCATCTGATTGTTTGTTTCGTTAAAACTAACGAAAATATCATTATTAAATTGAATGCCCGGTTAGGTCAACTGTACACCCTTGACGATGGGTTAGGTTAAGTCGTCACATTTTCATTAGTTTCAACGAAACAAACAATCAGATGAGGCTGGGGGCCCGATATTCAGGTGATCCGAAATTTATTAAAAAAAAAAATCAGAATTAAGCCAAACTTTGGTTAGGCTAAGTTTGGTTGGATTAGGTTAGGTTAGGTTAGGTTAGGTCAGGTCAGGTCAGGTTAGCTATTGTATTATATTTTCAATAATTATCGCACTTTTAGCCAAATATCGGCATATATTTTCTAATAATTAAAAAAGTAAGTTCTATCGAATTAGGTCATACCCAAAAATGTACGAATTAGGTTATACCCTAAAATGGACTTTTCTCAATAAATTTATTATTTCCAACCCAAAAATGTTGTTTTTATAAAAAAATTCACAACCCGTTAAAAGGGAAAAAAATTTATAAATAAATAACCCTTTATTTATAAATAAAGAGTACAATATTACAACTTTTGTTGTTATTTTTTAAAATACGCCTCGGTGGTGTAGTGGTTAGCGTCGCTGACTACGAATCCATCGGACCCAAGATCGAGACCCGGTGACGGCAGGCGGCGCGCAACAAAATCCAGCTCTTCATCCTTCCACATAATAAAGAAAGTGGTTGGTAGATAATTGGGTACCCTGGGTAGCCTAGTGGTTAAGACGTTGGGCTGTTGGTGGAGCGTGGTTCGGATTCCACGTTAAAATGTAGGTCTAAGGTGGAGGTGTAAAGCTTAACCTTCGTCAGAATGAACAATTCAAGCGGAAGCAAACCAAAGGTATAATAAATAAGTGTCAATTTGACTATATATATTTTAAGTTGATCCTTAAGCTTTAGGTATATTGGCCTCTCAAATTAATTAAAGCTAAAATATATCACTTCATACGTACCCGGGTTAGCACCCTTATATCGATATAATGATAAAGAACTAGCGATTAATCAAGCTTTTATTACTGAAACGGATTTTGAAATTTCGAATGATCAATCTAAATTACATAAATTTTTTATATCGATCTTTGATATGAAGTTGAAATTGAATATCGATTTAACTTTATTATTCCGAAAAAAAAAATTATATTCTCACCTTTTTGGAAAATAGGATTTATTTTGAAAATGCTTTATTTTATCAACATGTTGTTGCATCAACAGTAAACCAATATTAATTTGTGAACTGTCACAAATATCAACCACATTTAAATTTATTATTCAGCAAAATACAAAAGCATCATTCTGTTCTCACCTTTTAGGAAAATATATTTTGGAAATGCTGAATGAACAAGTCGGGTAGCGCAACAAAGTCGATTCGCGTAATGTCGACATGCGTAAAGTCGATACTGAAAAGTTTAATTTAGGTCAGGTTAGGTTCGGTTACATTACGTCAGGTTAGATTAGGTTAGTCTGGTTAGGTTAGATTAGTTATTTTCATTGAACACCTTGTTGGTTTACGTCGTCGTCGTCGGCCTAGGCAAGCTACGGCTTGGGACCGTAGCGCATCTATCCGGTATAGGTTAACCTGGATGATGTAGCCATAAGCACTGCCGCTGGTTAAGTGCCAACCAGTGATTATCTCACTAGCCGTATTGAGTCCGTTAGGCGAAACTGCGACAGTACCAAAGGTGGAAAATATAACCCTTCGATTTCTATTATTTATTTGTAAAATGGACATGGTATTAGATTAAAATAATTATTTGAATATAAATAATTAACTGACAATTGTGATATATAATAATTATGTTTACATACAATAAAATAATACAATATACATAAAATTAGTATTAATGTGGTTTACAATTGAATTATGATGGGTAACTAATTTAAAATGAATTTATAGCTATTCCGAAATTCAAGACGGTAAAATTAACATTTATCTTTAAACTAAAATAAGAGTATTCACTACACACTCCCCACCAGAGAAGAAGTTCAAAGAGTTCCGAACGACACAGATTTTCCCTGGACCTTTTTGGTAGCTACATGTACCTCGCTTAAGGTTGATTCCAAAAACGCAGGCTTAAGACGATCGATAGAAACCTTGTCGACCTTGGAACCGCGCTGGATGAGAAATGATTTGCGCGTACGTCGGAGAACTTCATAGGGCCCGTCATATGGACATTGGAGAGGCCGTTTTGGGAGAGGTACACGAACGAAAACGTGGGTGCAAGATTGGAGGGCTGGGGAAACAAAGATGTTCTGTTGGCTAGTCAATCGAGGGGGAACAGGCTGAAGGGACTGCATGTGAGAGGAAAGTGTTTGAGCGAATTCCGTAGGATCACATGACTTATCCCCTGCAGTGAAGTAGCCACCTGGTAGCCGCAGTTGTTTCCATAGACTAGTTCAGCCGCTGTAGTCTTCAGATCACTCTTAAATGCAGAGCGAATACCAAGCAACACGAGTGGAAGCTTATCCATCCAATGGGAGTCTTCGTGACACATAAGGGATGACTTCAGCTGGCGATGGAAGCGTTCGACGAGGCCGTTAGCTTGCGGATGATACGCACAGGTATGCGCATGTACTGTACCCAACAAGCTGGTAAACTTCTTCCAAAGCGAAGACTCAAATTGGCGACCTTGGTCAGTGATGACTTTTGTCGGCAATCCAAATCTTGATACCCATCCATGAAGAAAGGCTCTTGCAACAGTGTCCGCTTGGATATCAGGAAGTGGGATGGCTTCAGGCCATCTGGAAAAGCGGTCGAGACAGGTGAGCAGATAACGTTGGCTTGAATCACTGGAAGAGGGCCAACAATGTCTACATGAATTACCTCAAATCGCTGGGATGGGGGCGGAAATGCGTCAAAGGGGGACCTGGTGTGCCTTTGGACTTTGGCACGCTGGCAGGCAAGGCACGTTTTGGTCCAATGTTTGACATCCTTCCGCATCGAGGGCCAAACAAAGCGAGAGGTAACCAGGTGTTGCGAAGCACGGATACCAGGATGGGAGGGCTTATGAAGATCCGTGAAGACTGCTTTTCTGTGACATGGAGGGACATAAGGGCGAATAGCAGCTGTTGATACGTCGCAATAGAGGGGCACCAGACAATCCTGGCATACTCATTTTCTTGAGGGAAAGTGAGTGAGTGGAGTCTTCTCTGAGCAGTTCTTGTAGTTCCGTATCCTTATCTTGATCCTGTGCAATAGCATTCCACAGTGTAGAGCTGAGGGTAACAGAAGTAATCTCTATTCTTGAAAGTGCATCCGCTGGAGTGTTCAAGACACCTTTTGATGTGGCGGATATCTGTGGTAAATGGCGAGATATAATCGAGTTGCTGATGACTCTGGGAGAGTGGTTACAGCTGTTTTTATTGAAGACAGTGACAAAGGTTTGTGGTCGGTAAAAACACAAAACTCTCGGCCTTCAAGGAAATGTTGAAAATGCTTCACGTTTAAGTAAATAGCAAGAAGTTCACGTCCGAAAGCACTATAACGCGTTTGGGCTGGCGCAGCTTTTTGAGTAAAACGCGATGGGTGCTTGTTGACCGTTAATGGTTGTTCCAACACTCCACCGATCGCAACATCTGATGCATCGACCGTCAGAGTTAGGGGGGCATCACTGATAGGAAATGACAGAGACAATGCACTATTGATAGCATTTTTGGCATTGTCGAACGCCTGTAAACTATCGCTACACCATACCAATTTCGTTACCTTGCGTTTGTGTGTGATCATAGCGTGTAGAGGAGCAAGAACACTGGCACAGTTTTTAATGAACTTGTGGTAATAATTTACCAAACCTAGAAACCGACGTAACCACGATGATTATTTGGCATTGGGTAATTTTTATCACTTCACACTTGTCCTGAAGGGGGGTAATTCCGTGCTGCGAAATCGGGTGACCAAGAATTCCAAGGTTGGCTGTGCAAACACACACTTAGATGCATTAATAGTAACACCGTATTGTTCTAAGCGTTGAAAGAGGAGTGAAAGATGTCCCTTATGTTCCTCTTCCGTTGAGCTGGCCACAAGCAAATCATCGATGTAGGCATAAACGAAGTCTAAGCCTCTGGTGACCTCATCTATAAACCTCTGAAAAGGTTGCGCAGCATTCCGTAGCCCGAACGGCATCTTCACAAATTCGAATAACCCAAATGGTGTACAAACTGCAGTCTTGGGAATATCCGAAGGCTCTACGGGAATGTGGTGGAAAGCCTTAACGAGATCATATTTTACTGAAGATAGATTTGCCGTGGAGAAGAGAAGTAAAGTCTTGGACATTTGGTACCGGAATCGGTCCGGGATGGTTGTCGAATTCAAAAACCGGTAATCCCCACATGGTCTCCAGTCTCCTGACTTCTTCTGGACCAGGTGTAGGGGAGAGGACCAACTGCTTTTGGAAGGTCTTATTATCCCAAGATCTATCATAAGCTGGAATTCCGATTTGGCAGCTTTCAGTTGTCCGGGGCAAGACGTCTGGGTTTTGCAAACACAGGGGGACCTTCGTTGTAATGTGATAGGTAATGGGTGCTTAATGGTATCACCCATCTGCATCGGTTGAAGAATTCCTGGATATCGTTGGAAAAGGCACTGTGTACATGGAATTAGGGGGAACGAGGGAAAGTGCAGAGTTCGAGGCGTCCGGAAGGGCAACTGTTTGGCAAGAACAGAAAGCAGTGTGGCCTGGTCGCATAAGCGTCGCTTGTCAAGATCCACCAGGAGTTTGAAATGCTGGAGGAAGTCAGCGCCGATTATGGGATGCCGCACTTGAGCACAGATGAAAATCCACTGAAGGATCGGTGAAGGCCCAAGTTTAGTTCACGCGACTGAGTAGTACCGTACGTGGGTATGCGTGAACCGTAGCAGCGTATAGAGGCGGAGATTCCGAGTGCGTATGACCAGATTTTTGAGGGAATACACTGACTGACGCTCCGGTATCAACCAAGAAATTGACACCAGAGTTCCTGTCCTTTATGAATAACAGGTTGGCAGTGCGAGTACTAGACCATTAGGACTCGCTGCTGGGGTTTTCCGACGAAAAATTGCAAGGGGAGATGCACTTCCTAGCCTTCTTTCCAAATTTCGAGTGGTAGAAGCAGATCTTCCCGGAACTCGAACGATGCCTCTTCGTAAATCTTGACCGAGAATGGCTTCTTTGCCGTTGATTTGTAGCAGAGAACAAACGTGGTTGAGTGTTGACTCAACTCTTCCACTTTCAACTCCAGTTCGATTGTGGTTCACGCTGTTGACCGGAGCTGTGTCAATCTCCACTACTTTGTCGGCAGTTCTGCTAGTTTATCAACTGGAGTAGCAGGATCCATAGTGGCCAAGACACGCTGAGTGCATGGAGGAAGTTTCTGCAAGAACAACTGTCTAAAGATGTCTTTATCGAAGGTTTGTGCGCGTTCGCCTAGAGCGCACTGCATAGCCCTCAGCATTGAGTGGGCTTACGTCTCCAAGTTCTTCTTTTGAGATTAACTGATGTAGTTTCTCACGCTCGGAGACAGTGGTGCGGGACGGATGGCAGACTTCAGATCGTTGTATGGGTCCTCACTCGTGGAAGTAGACACGATGACGTCATGGACTCAGAGATGATGCTCGCTGGTAGAGAGGACAAAAACATGATCGTATTTTGTCCTGCTTAGCGGTGATCCTTCCCAAGTGAATTGTGATTCCACTTGGTGGAACCAAATAAATGGATCACCCGGCCAGAAGACGGGGAGCTTTACGCTCAAGTGGGAGATGGCACCAGCGTCGTCAGACATCTTCTCCTATGCTTGCTGACGTACAAGCAAGACGACAAGTTACCAACGAAGGAGTGGAGGTTGAGACGAGCGCAGGCACAGAGCGCACGGGCAGGGGTGAGGGGCAGAGGGCACGAGCGACATTACAGTCTGATCCTAGTCGCTCGGGTGAAGGGGGTGATGGGCACGAACGACGTTACAGTCTAGTCCTAGTCGTTCGGGTGAAGGGGGTGATGGGCACGAACGACGTTACAGTCTAATCCTAGTCGTTCGGGTAAAAGGGGAGAATCCAACTCCGGAGTCACCAATTGTTGGTTTACGTCGTCGTCGTCGGCCTAGGCAAGCTACGGCTTGGGACCGTAGCGCATCTATCCGGTATAGGTTAACCTGGATGATGTAGCCATAAGCACTGCCGCTGGTTAAGTGCCAACCAGTGATTATCTCACTAGCCGTATTGAGTCCGTTAGGCGAAACTGCGACAGTACCAAAGGTGGAAAATATAACCCTTGGATTTCTATTATTTATTTGTAAAATAGACATGGTATTAGATTAAAATAATTATTTGAATATAAATAATTAACTGACAATTGTGATATATAATTAATTATGTTTACATACAATAAAATAATACAATATACATAAAATTAGTATTAATGTGGTTTACAATTGAATTATGATGGGTAACTAATTTAAAATGAATTTATAGCTATTCCGAAATTCAAGACGGTAAAATTAACATTTATCTTTAAACTAAAATAAGAGTATTCACTACAACCTGAAATGTGGTCTGAAACCTGAAATCCACATACGTCGACATTATAAGATTCGATTTTGTTCATGTAACGCAAACAATACAATAATGTACATTTAATCCTAAATTTTTATCAGTATTCCTTCATTAATTTAGAGGGATTTTCCTATTAATAAATAGATAAATGCAAATAAATCTTCTTTAAATCTATAACGGACGTCATAAATGATAATATATAATGAAAAACAGAATATAATAAGCATGTAGATAATGAATTAATTAATAGCATCAGTGAAATAATACAGTAGTATCAGATGTACTTCCAGAGTGTATATCAAACACATTAAATAACGTGCTAAAATTCACTTACTGTACATATTTCAGAAGTTAAAATACTGTTTCCAAAATACATCTCACTGAATCTATGTTATACCCTTGCATACCCTTGTATCCTATATACAGGGTGGGCCGTAAGTTTCCATACATAAGAAAAATTAAACGTTTGTTTTTATGTTTCAGATACCCTAAGAATATGCGTTTCCGGATGCTTGGATTGGTCGGCGTGGTCCTGTGGAGTGGCCTCCCAGATCCCCAGATCTCACCCCCCTTGATTTCTATCTTTGGGGGCACTTGAAGGCAATGGTGTATCAGGAAAAGATACGAGACATAAATCATCTAAAGGAACGTATCACCAACGCCATTACAAGCATAACGTCAACTGTGCAAATGCGTGTTCATCAACAGTGGGGAACACGTATTGAAATGTGTTTTCAAAACAATGGCAACCATGTAGAGCATGTAGCGAGTGGCGTTCCTCAGGGTTCTGTATTGGGCCCCTTGCTTTTTCTTATATATATTAACGATTTAGATGTCGGCCTAGTCAGTACAGTTTCAAAGTTTGCGGATGACACGAAGCTGGGTGGTAGGGCGATTAATGACGAAGATAGAGGTAAAATTCAGGAAGATCTGAATAAAATCGTTGATTGGTCAGTCACATGGCAAATGAGATTTAACGTTGATAAGTGCAAAATTTTGCATATAGGTTCGCGTAACGGTAAATTTGCGTATAGTATGTCAGGGAAAGATTTAACAAGCGTAGAGCAGGAAAAAGATTTAGGAGTTATAGTCACTGGTGATTTAAAAGTAGCGAAACAAAGTACAGCAGCGGTCAATAAGGCGAACAAAGTGTTAGGTTTTATAGCTCGAAATTTTGAGTACAAATCGCGCGATATTATAGTTCCACTTTATAAATCATTAGTTAGACCCATTTGGAGTACGCGGTCCAATTTTGGAATCCGTATATGCCCAAAGATATAGACAAAATCGAAAGAGTTCAAAGACGAGCAACTAAGATGATTCCGTCGCTTAGGTCAAAGTCGTACGAGGATAGGCTTAAGGAGTTAAAATTGACAACACTCGAGACCAGGAGGTTAAGGGGTGATCTAATCCAGGTTTTCAAAATTATGAATGGGTTCGATAACGTAGATAGAGATAGCTTTTTCGAAATATCTCATATACAGGACTAGAAATAACGGGTGTAAGTTGACAAGTAGAAGGTTCGAGACAGCAGTTGCGAAAAACTTTTTTACGCATGGAATAGTAAATAGCTGGAATAGTTTGCCGGTAGAAGTAATTAGTAGCACGTCTATAAACATGTTTAAAAATCGATTAACGCATATGTTGATAGAAAGGGTATAGTTTAAGGTAGTAAAATTAAGGCTTTCTGGGGATAGATCCCACAGCTCAACACAAGTGTTGTGGGATATAGGGAGGCAGCGTCTTGGGTTAGGGGTACTCTCTGTCTTTACACACCCCATTAAAGAGATTCCTCTGCCGAGCGGTGCCCCCCATAGTTACTGTGAGGTATTGAAAAACTCATGATCTTCACTTGCCCCACAAACACCTTTAAATGGGAGACCCAAAATGGGTGCACACACATTTCTACATTACTGTACAGTCTTTACAGCCACACCTATTCTTTTTCTCGTAAGTGTATATATTGTAATGTATATGATTGTAAATTTTGACTTGGTCCGCTATCGATATGGACCGTGACTTGATGGATACCGTAATGAAATTGACTGGATTCTTTGGATCCGATATATTTGCATGTCCCTTATAAATAGATATAGAGTGTAACATATTTGTGGATAGTAGTCTATTATGACTTGATCCTCTGGATCAGAGATTCTATCTTTAATTTTAAATCGATAATTAATTAGTTTTAAATTGATAATTATTTAGTTTCGTAAAAATTGGTCGTTGCCAATTTACCGGCAGTTTTTACATAAATTTCTTATGTTCTTGTGGTTCGGAACCCACGTAAAATTGTAGGTCCCCTCCGCCACCACGGAGGACATACACAATACACGAACACAGTTAGGTAGACCAGCCATGAGTGGATCCTAGGGTCTTTGTTGGTCTGAAACATTATAACATTATTATAACAATAACCCAGGTAGAACACTTATCAAATCATATATAACAACGCAGGTAGAACACTTATCTTATAATAATAAAAGTCAGTGTCTGTCTTCAGGTGACGCTTACCAGTAGTGTGGGTGCATATGTACTTTGGTTTTTCTTTTATAATGAAGGGGAAGTTTGGTGAACAAAGCTCGCTGAAGGAAGGATGTGGTCCCCGGAAGGCTTTACAAAACGCCAACCCGTCATTTTTTGAAGGGTCGAGCGAGCTAGTATAGATATAATGATGAAGAAATATTAATAAATCGACCTAGTTTTAACCACTGTTCATAATGAAACAGACATTAGAACTATGGTGTCCTTATATATATATATAAAGAGGAGGGGCGACAAGCTTGACCTTCGTGGAATGAGGAATCATCGCACGGAACATTTGAAAGGTGTGTGTATATATATATTGAGAGAGAGAGAGAGGAGAGAGAGAGAGAGAGAGAGAGAGAGAGAGAGAGAGAGAGAGAGAGAGAGTCATAATCAGACTGGTATATAAAAGAACAAAGTCATCTCGGAATAAAACCAACTGGTATTTAAAGTCGATTACAAAATATTCTAAATGTGTAGGAGATCAAATGTTTGATTTCACGAGGGAAGTACGATCTACTGTAGATATTTAACTGCCAATTTATTCCATTTACACGGAATTTTTTTCATTTTTATCTCAGCTGAAGTTTCACACGTGAAATTGGAATTTTATACAAATCAGTTAACAATATATATATACACACACACAGCTTTATTACGCAGGAAGGAGAGGCCAAGGGCGAGCGGCTGCAAAAAATGCCCCCTATTGAAGAAGGAGAATAGTGGAAGAATTTTAGGATAAATATATTCAATCGACCTATCAAATTAGCAGGAAGTCGAAACTTGGTACACTTGTAAACTGAACCCTACTGATGAATATATTAAAAGTCCCAACAAATCCAAGTTTTGCTCCAGCCGCCATCTTGGAAAATGGCGGCCGAATTTCGGTTTTTTGGAAATAACTTCAGACCCGTAAAAGATACGAAAATTTACCAAGAGAGCACAATCATTCTACATAAAAAGACAAACATTTTCTGTTCCCAACTTTGTTTTGTACGATGAACAATAAAAAAGTTACGCAAAATACAAAATTCCTTTATTCTATGAATCAGTGCAGACATGACGTTCAAACTTGGTTAATGGGTAGAAATTCGAATATTTTGTTGCAATTTATTATTTCAGAACCATGACAGTTTGTTTTTTATAGGTAGTTTTTTATAGCTCGCTGAAGGAAGAATGTGGTCCCCGGAAGGCTTTACAAAACGCCAACCCGTCATTTTTTTGAAGGGTCGAGCGAGCTAGTATAGATATAATGATGAAGAAATATTAATAAATCGACCTAGTTTTAACCACTGTTCATAATGAAACAGACATTAGAACTATGGTGTCCTTATATATATATATAAAGAGGAGGGGCGACAAGCTTGACCTTCGTGAAATGAGGAATCATCGCACGGAACATTTGAAAGGTGTGTGTATATATATATTAGAGAGAGAGAGAGAGAGAGAGAGAGCGAGAGAGAGAGAGAGAGAGAGAGAGAGAGAGATAAGCATAATTTAAATGATTATAACTCTATGTAAAAATTAAACATACCACTGCTGATGGGAGTTGACTTCCGAAACGTCTGATATTAAATCTACATAATGCTGACGTGGGCGTTGATCATTGTTTTTATCCTAAAATGTCGGTTCCATAAGAACACTCCCTTCTCTACGATTTATATATATATATATATAATATATATATATATATACACGTGTGTGTGTGTGTAACTAAAAAAACATTAAATACATAAATTTTTAAAAGACAATAATCCAACAGAAAACAATGAATAAAATAAAGGAACAGTTTTCAAAGCAATTTGTTGTACAGAAAACAGAAATTCTAAAAACAAAGAAGCCATTTTAATGCCCTCCTCAATTTCCCCTTCGCTTCCTCCAGGGAATCAAGGGGTTACGAATGTGATGATCGAGCTCTGAGGCCATAAGCAAATCCCTGCTTCAGATCCAGATGATGTTCCATGCAATCGCGAAATATATTTCAGATCAATATTTACTCATTATATATAATATATATATGTAATACATATATATATATTATATATACACGTCTTTCTGGGTTAATCTTGAGTGGACTCAGGGTCCTTATTAGTCTCAACTTCTCTCTCTCTCTCTCTCTCTCTCTCTCTCTCTCTCGCTCTCTCTCTATAATATAATATATATATATATATATATATATATATTAAAGGCGGCGAAAGAGCCTATTTTCTATAAATTGCTCCACGGTTATATGAAGATACTTAAATATAATATACTTAGCGTGCCGTAAAAATGTCTTTGGAAGCCAAAAGATTAAGAAAGTCTTGACAATGCCTAAATTTACCTTCCCTTGTAAACAGTGGAGCTTTTTATGAAAATCCTGAGCACGCAAAAAGTGTTCATTTCGCGCACCCTTTTTATGTTTTTATTCAGTGTCTGCTTAAATCTACTTTTATATATATATATATATATATTACAAAATATTCTAAATGTGTAGGAGATCAAATGTTTGATTTCACGAGGAAAGTACGATCTAGTGTAGATATTTACTGCCAATTTATTCCATTTACACGGAATTTTTTTCATTTTTATCTCAGCTGAAGTTTCACACGCGAAATTGGAATTTTATACAAATCAGTTAACAATATATATATATATATATATATATATATATATATATATTATATATATATATATATACAGCTTTTTTACGCAGGAAGGAGGGGCCAAGGGTGAGCGCCTGCAAAAAATGACCCCTAATGAAGAAGGAGAAGGAGAGAATCGAAATCAAGATCCAGAATGATGCCATTTTGTTTTCCTTTTAATTTTGAAAAGATTGTGTAGTGTGCATTATTATAATGCACACTACACAGGCGTTTTTATAGGGTAAGCAGGGTAGGCTTTGCCTGACCATTAATTTTGTCAAACTTTAGAATCAGAAATATATCAATGTAAATTAGCGCAATTAGACAAAATCTCTCGATCGCGCCCTCTTAATCCAATATCATATGATTTCTTTTCTTTTTCATAGTAGCTATTACAACCCAAAACGCCCTGCCTACCTTGAATGTATAATATAAATTCAACTAGTGTGGCGGATTTGATATAGGCCATTTTTAATATGGAATAAACGTACATATTATCAGCGCGCGGACTTTCCTACTAAACGATACATTTTGCACGCTTACGCTCATTATCAAGCCATCCCGTATGAAGAAATATGAGGTACTACGCTTTGGGGGGTGGGGTTAAAGGAAGAAGATTGATAGGCGAATGGTGTATGACGTCACAAGGGGATTTGGGGGGGATGTTTGCGCGAATATACAAATACAATATACAAGGGTAAGTACCCTTATATACAGTGGTGTAGTGCTGTGGGAACGCGTGGGAACGGCGTTCCCTTACTTTTTTTGGTAGACGGAACGGCGTTCCCTCACTATTTCAAGTAAATCCGAACTTACAAATCTCTAACGTCATGAAATTTTAATTCCCACCCCTAGAAGAAATATGAGAAAGAATCATTAACTGCTTCATTTCTTTTATCTTCGACTGAGGCAATGCTAGCCTATAAAGATCTGGTGAAACAGTCACCACGGCGTACCAGTTGTTAACTTTATTTTAGTTAATCATTCCAGTTGTTAGCTATTTTTATTGATCGTACTGGATGTCGTATATCTAATGACACTGGAAATACTGCATCTTCAACCTTGGAATATATCCTAATATCCAGTGCATATGACCTCAAAATATCCCTGAAATTGGTCAGATTTCAAAAAATTTCCCGGGGGGCTTACCGTGCCCCCGGACCCCCAGCTGTATGGACTCGCCGCGCTCGCCATTATCCCCCCCCCGCATCTGAGTAACACTTTCAAAATGCGTTCCCTCACTTCTTTATTTAGCACTACACTACTGCTTATATACATATATATTTATAATTATATACCTTTATGGAAATTTTATATATATATATAATATATATATATATATATATATATATATATATATATATAATATCTGCTTACCCAATGCACCAGTCCAAGAACCGCCTGTGCAAGATGCATGTATGTGTAGTGAAGAATAAAGGGAGAAGTGTGTGTATGAGAACATGTAGGGTAGATCAGACACGGAAAAAGATCAGCTAAGGGGGACAGTGACAGGAGAAATGGGAGTTTTTTGCCTAATGCCCTATCTTCCCCTCCTCCGGAGTACGCCCCTGTTCGATTGGTGTCTACAATCTCCTCCTCCAATGGAGAATATATATATCGGGTCTGCAAAAAAACAAAGGAGACCTCGAACTTTGGCTGTAAAATCCAAAGTTATGGTCATATTTCAATATTTTTTTCACACCCCACAACTAAGTAAATTTCGTATACGGTGAGCGGATTTCAAAGAAAACTAATGAAAATTACGAATTTATTGAACATTTCTTTATGCCACTGGAAATTCTCCATTTACACTACTACTGCATTGTATGTGCAGATAAAAAGTTACAACGTACTCACATATGGTGCTACCTTGATGCTAAAAAAACTGCTCGATATGTTTACCACCGAACTTCTACAACCTTTTTCAGTCTAGGACGGAACTCATCTATAGCTTTATTGATTTGTTCTTGTGGTAGCTCATCCCATTTTTCCAGAAGAAGCTGTCGTAAATGAGCGACATTTCTTACTTTGACCGGATAAATTCTGTGACAAATTTTCCCAAAGGTTGTAATCGACAGGATTTAAATTAGGACAGTTTGGTGGCCAAATTTAATGCCGCTACCTGATATTCTTTTGATATCTCCTGTTTTATCGATTTTCTTGAGAAGCTTGTCCAAACCTCCTGCAGTTGGCTTACGTTAATTATAATCGCTTTAATTATTTATCAACCTGAACCTATGATTAGCAAGATTTTTCTGGAATATTCGCCATAAATCCAATTTCTCAGCTAAAATGCTAAAAGATGGCATACAAACCATAAAATTACCTAGTACTAACATACTAAAATTTCATGGTTTTATGTACAGTATTTGCGTCGGTCTTTCTTCACACGAAGGTCAAGCTGGTGGCCCCGCCTCTAGTCCTGGCTTGGTGGAGGAGCGAGTTGCTCTCTTGCGCTCTCCACCGTACATAGCCAGGTACACCCGGCTCATCTGGTACCGTCCTGAGCCAGGCATCTAGTCTTCTTTTGAAGACTTCAACTTTGACCCCTGTAATATTTCTGAGGTCCTTTGGAAGCTGGTTGAAAATTCTTGGCCCCCTGACAACCAAGCTATTTTCCTTCAGAATTGAGTAGGTCCCTTGTCGGGCCTTTAATTTGGGAACAATACACATTCTGCCGTTCCTATTTTTCAGCGATGTCTGGATGGTAATTGGGTTTAGTTTGAGGTTTGGTCCCAGTTTTTCGATAATTTTCCATATGTAGATAATTATGGTATACCTCTCTCTTCTTCTTTCCAGGGAGAGGCATTCATGGAAAAGCACATGATAAAACCAGATGAAGCTCAAAGCTGCACTTCAAAGAAAATTTTTATAGTTTCCTGGATGGTGTAGTGGATAAAGACGTGCTCGGGACGTGTCCCGACGACGCAGGGACGATACCTCTTCTATAATGCACGTTTAGTTTTAGTTTCCATATATATATATATATATATATATATATATATATACGCAGCAAAATCCAGCTCTTCATCCTTCCACACAATAAAGTGATTGGTAGATAAATGGGTACCCTGGGTGGCCTAGTGGTTAAGACGCTGGACTGCTGGTGGGGCGTGGTTCGGATTCCACGTTAAACTGTAGGTCGAAGGTGGAGTGAAAAGCTTGACCATGGTGAGAATGAACAATTCGGGCTGAAGCTTATCAAACGGTAAAAAAAAGGTATATATTTGTAGGGGATGATGTTTGTCTGTCTGTTCTATGTCTATTTATGCACGCCAAAACAGCTCGGGAAATTTTCGCCAAATTTACTAAGCACATTAAGGGAAAACCAGAGAAGGTTTTAGCTACACACCCGTCATTCCCAGTTCCCCGTAGGTTGTTTCGAGGAGTTTTTGCTTCAAGTTGACTGAGGTTTCTCAGGAATATTAAAATGCACCTTTACACAGAACTGACTGAAGAGCATCCCCAAGTTGAGACCTTAACCACTGGGGATATATATATATATATATATATATATATATATATATATATATATATATATATATATATGTTGATAGAAAGGGTATAGTTTAAGGTAGTAAAATTAAGGCTTTGTGGGGATAGATCCCACAGCTCAACACAAGTGTTGTGGGATATAGGGAGGCAGCGTCTTGGGTTAGGGGATACTCTCTGTCCTTACACACCCCATTTAAAGAGATTCCTCTGCCGAGCGGTGCCCCCATAGTACTGTGAGGTATTGAAAAACTCATGATCTTCACTTGCCCCACAAACACCTTTAAATGGGAGACCCATAATGGGTGCACACACATTTCTACATTACTGTACAGTCTTTACAGCCACACCTACACTTTTCCTCGTATGTGTATATATTGTAATGTATATGGTTGTAAATTTGACTTGGTCCGCAATCGATATGAACCGTGACTTGATAGATACCGTAATGAAATTGACTGGATTCTTTGGATCTGATATATTTGCATGTCCGTTATAAATTATAGAATGTAACATATTTGTGGATAGTAGTCTATTATGACTTGCTCCTCTGGATCGAGAGATTCTATCTTTAGTTTTAAATCGATAATTAATTATTTTTAAATTGATAATGTATATGGTTGTAAATTTTGACTTGGTCCGCAATCGATATGGACCGTGACTTGATGGATACCGTAATGAAATTGACTGGATTCTTTGGATCTGATATATTTGCATGTCCGTTATAAATAGATATAGAATGTAACATATTTGTGGATAGTAGTCTATTATGACTTGCTCCTCTGGACCGAGAGATTCTATCTTTAGTTTTAAACCGATAATTAAATATTTTTAAATTGATAATTATTTAGTTTCGTAAAAATTGGTCGTTGCCAATTTACCGGCAGTTTTTAAATAAGTTTCTTATGTTCTTGTGGTTCGGAACCCACGTAAAATTGTAGGTCCCCTCCGCCACCACGGAGGACATACACAATACACGATTACGAACACAGTTAGGTAGACCAGCCATGAGTGGATCCTAGGGTCTTTGTTGGTCTGAAACATTATAACATTATAACATATATATATATATATATATATATATATATATATATATATAATGTTATAATGTTATATAATGTTTCAGACCAACAAAGACCCTAGGATCCACTCATGGCTGGTCTACCTAACTCTGTTCGTGTATTGTGTATGTCCTCCGTGGTGGCGGAGGGGACCTACAATTTTACGTGGGTTCCGAACCACAATAACATAAGAAATTTATGTAAAAACTGCCGGTAAATTGGCAACGACCAATTTTTACGAAACTAAATAATTATCAATTTAAAACTAATTAATTATCGATTTAAAACTATATAGAATCTCTGATCCAGAGGATCAAGTCATAATAGACTACAATCCACAAATATGTTACACTCTATATCTATTTATAAAGGACATGCAAATATATCGGATCCAAAGAATCCAGTCA